>JBBGZY010001019.1:0-411110 GCA_037952925.1 Lithobates clamitans | reverse complement strand
TTTTGTTTTTTTTTTTATGAGGTGTAAAATGAATCCCTATGTGAATGATTGTATGTCTTTCGTTGAGAGGCTAGGGATTGATAAATCTATGGTGACTGATTGACTTTAGCGTCAAATTTCTAAATGTTATTGGCAGTGAGTGTGTGTGTGAAAGGCACGGTTCATTTTTTATTTTTTGTTTATTTTTTATTTTATTTTTTTTATATTCTTTTAAATATGTACCTCAGCTAGTTAGCACCATGAATGAGCTGAGGGAGTTAGAAGTTATTTAACTGTAGAAAAAAGAAAGTTGTTTGTTTTAAGTAATTTACGACACAAAGTTCACCCACATTTTTTTGTATCCAGCATACTGCTTCTAGAAAGAAAATATCTGTAGATAAATTCAATGCTGCTAATGTAATTCATGTCATGCTTAAAAAGATTTTACAGTTGTAGGTTTTTTCATGTTAGACAAGATAATGTATTTCTTTCAGTATGAGCGTAGAAAGTTTAGCCACCATTTTAGAAATAGCTGTCTGCACGTATGTGAAAAAAAAAAAAAAAAAAAAAAATCATTAAATCATTCTGCACTAAGATGAAAGAGGCACAATTAGGGGAGTTATGTCTGGTGCCTTTAGACAGACACTGGATGAGCTGACCATAAAAAAAAAATAAAATAAAATAAAATCTCAGAATACATTCTTATTCTTAAACATTTGTTGATTTTTTTAGAATATAAACTGTAGATTATAATAGGTACTTTGTCTTTTACATTATGGACTGTAGTAGTGAAAGGTGCATTTTATTTTTAGTGTATCACTCTTGTAAGTGGGGTGCTTATTCTCCCTTGTAGCTTTTGTTGTTTATTTTGTCATGTCCCTATCTTATTGTACAGTATTATGTATACTGTCATCTTTATATATTTGCCTACTTAGTAGTAATCACAAAGATAGTAATGGGATTTATTTATTTGGTACAAGGGAACTCCAAATTTATATTTGTTTCTTGTTTTCTAAAAAGAATAGTGAAGAGTGATGCATGGTAACAGTGCTACCATCTTATTATATGTGCTATATGTAGCACATACAGGGGGGTGAATTAGATAATTAGAGTCTTAATTTTTAATCTTACCTTGTAAGCTCTGGTGAGCAAGGTCCCTTATTGGTATTGGCTAGAACTTATTTTGTCCTACCTGATTACAATATTTAGTAATTATCAGGTTGATTATTAGTTTGCCTAAATAAATAATTTGTTTCTTTATTCCAGGAGCAGCCAGCACGTTTTCATATGTAAAGTTATACTTTGTAAAATTTCACTCCTTTTTGATTTTTTATTATTCAAGTTCCTAGTTATGCTACTACAGGTGGCAAAGTCAGTTTTTTGATTAGGGTCACTCTGCATTAATATGATCTAATTAACAATAAAATTTGTATATAATTATTCTTAAGGAAGGGACATAGTAATGCACATTTTCTTAACCTCTTTAGATTTAACAGACTGTGCAAGTGACCATGTAATTTTATTTTTGATTTCTTTTTTATGAACAATCACAATGTAATTTTATTTTGATTTCCTTTTACTTATAATCAATCACAATGTAGTTTCACAAAATGTAGTTCTTCAAAGTCTATTTTGTGTGCCTGTATATAGACTTTATTGCAATGAAAGAACAAAGCTGTAGATATAGATATACTTTGATAAATGTATGCTCCTTTTAAAGTAAATCACAGTTTTTCATATGGTCATGCAAATGTATGAGACAACAGCTAAGTGTCTGATGTGGGAAATTTTTCCCAGGCTTGGAGTGTATACAGCACTGATATCAGATAATTGTACCCATTTTTATGAAAAATCAGTTCCATTTTGCTCTATGCTTGGCATAGACGATAGAACCTTGTGTCAACACTCATATTCATTGGTGGATAGGTTGTATGGGCTGTTGTAGACAAAATTAAATACAATTTGCTAGGCCATATGAAACTTTGGATAGATTTGTCACCAAGTTTAGGAGTTCTAGAGGCAAATGATAGTTGCTTAGACTTCATGCTGTACAGTGGGAGATAAAATGTTCATGTGTTTAAAATAATTAACCAAATTGGTGTAGTTTTGTTTCTAAACAGATCCTTGTTTTAGATGTGATCTCTTGTTCCAGTCAAAGCCACTAAAGGAATGTATGTCAGTAACTCTTGATGACTGCAAGTACATTAAAGATCATAAAAGGAAGTGGAAGAATTCACGATTCAAGTGTCCATTTAAATCCACATTTGTGACAGTGACATTTTCCATTTCTATAGTAGTCAAAGTCTGAGTGAGATTACCAAGAGTGTTATTCACACAAGTGCAAGTGGAATACATACAAAAGACTGTTGCAGACAAAGACATTGGAAGTATTTCAGTAATGGACAATTCTAATTAATTATATGTGATACTTTGTATGTAGAGACTTACTGTTGTTTTGTTTGTTATATATGTTATAAGTATTATTCTTGTGAACACCTTAAGGTGGAACTTTGGTCAGAAAATTAATTCCTGCTAGGTTACTTGAGGCTGACCCCTTTTGCAGGTGTAGCTATGAAGCACAGTAAAAAATAAGTGCCTATACTGTTTACAATCCACTGTTCTACCCTGCTCTACACAGGCTCAGTTGTGCTCTATTTTTTTTTTTTTGCACTGCTTAAAATCTAGAGGACAGTCTGCTGACAGCCTGAAATTCTACTGCTGCTCAAAGGTTATGGGTTTCAGTAAAATGGTATAATAATAATTAATGTGGAATGTATTTTTCTTGCTAATGAACCTTGTTTTATCACATTTTTGTGAGTAGAGTTCCACTTTGAGTAAATGTTCAATCATTATAAACAAATAGTTTTATCATTTTTTGCTTAAAAAAAAAAAAAAAAGAAAAAGTGGGGAGGTTTAATGTAATGGGTATGACATTATCGCTAAAGACTGTATGCTATTGATGCTTTATAGGATATGTTATGATATTTGTCTTGATATTGTTTTATAATTCATGTTTTAAGACATAGGAGAGGTAGGCTACTGACTTAGACAGTATAGCAGTGACTGACAGAAGAGACCCATGCTGACTGTTATTGTATAACATTCTGCAGTATAGTATGTGCAGAAATGGACAAAAAGTGAAATGGTTTTGGGTTTAGCAAACTTTGTGGGAAGACTACAAAATTAAAACGAATGAAATTTCTGGACTGACTATATTGACAGTATGACATGACCAGGGTAATAGTGACTGATAGTTGGAGTCAAGATTAAGAAATTATAAGAATTTTACAATTATTGTATGGGAAATAGTATAGGTTGGGAAATGTAAAAGAATAGTCTATATAAAATACTTTGTAGTGAAAACATCTTCGCTTCAAGGGATTTATAATAATAAATATTATTAATATTGTAAGAGTATTGTATTATGATAAAACTATATAGATACATGTATATTATTTTAGCGGATGTTGTAGAAATAAAAGGAACACACTAAATTAAGTTATTAAATAAAATAAGAGTGTAGGAGCCATTGCTTTGTAGGTTGCCCTGAAGTGCTTGCTAGAGACCTATTGTATCCTGACACTGACTTTATTTTTATTTTTTATAACTATATTTTTGAAGTGTATTTTATATCCAGACAAATATCGGGTGATCGCAGAAGACATGATGCAACTTGTTACAAATGTTAATTGCTACAAAGGAAGGATTTCATGCATAAAAGGAGAAACTGGAAAATCTGAGACTTGTATCCTTGCAGAACAGGTATGCACTGAACTTGTGTCTTACAGCATCCAAAGCAGCTTGTGCTATGATACTGGACCAGCAACTGATGATGAAGGAGATCTCTCCAGACACATCAAGCACTTGGCTAAGCTGAAAAGACCTATGCAGGAAAAGGCAGAGCCTTATGGGACTGAGTCTGCTGAATGCTCCTTGGAACCACATACTTGGCTTTCATTCACTAGCTGAACGGATTGTTCCTCTTCCCTGTTACCCTTGATGTGATGTTGCTGAGTAACTGTTGCCTGTTGCAAGAAGTTTGTGGCAAGAATGATCACAATGCCACTGAGACTGACAACTATGTTTTCCGTGCCACATATGGAGAAGGACTTTGCAGCTACAGAAGAAGATGCAGTGTTTTTGATTGGACTGAATTATTTATTTATTTTTATTTTTTGGACTGATTTATTTATTTTTTATTTTTTGGACTGATTTATTTATTTATTTTTATTTTTTGGACTGATTTATTTATTTATTTTTTATTTTTTGGACTGATTTATTTATTTATTTTTTATTTTTTGGACTGATTTATTTATTTTTATTTTTTGGACTGATTTGTTTTTATTTTTTGGACAATTTGTGATAAGTGTCGGGTGTATGGGGTCTCTGAAGGACATGGTGGGTGATCTGTATTGTAATTGCTGTGAGGCTTGTGTGAAGCCTCAACAGGGGGGAAATGTTGTGGAATCTCATATTAGCCAATGTATTTCATATTGTATATATTGATTTGCATATATTTTATTGATAATTATTATTATTATTATTATTTATATTATTATATAGTAGTGGTTTTATCAAGATTATTATTCAATAAGTAAAGCAACAATTGTTAATCTTTAATAATGTATACTGTGTTTTCCAGATTTAGAAAGTCTTCATTTTTAAGTGTTGAACTTTAAATGACCTCTGCTTTATGACAAGTACTTGTAAACAGGTGTTCTCGAAAATGTATTAAGATGAGTCTACTGGATGAAAGTTCATTAGAATAGATTCAAGTTATGAAGAATTGTCTCAGATAAGATAAGACAGATAAGAAAACAGGTGGTTAAAATAATTAGGTGGAATACAGGAAAGTTATGTACAGAACATTAAATTAAGTTTGACAAGGTCAAACAAAGGTCTGCTTGTGCCCTCATTAAAACTGTTAAAATACATACATATAGTGAGACATATAACACATCTGGTGGGGTTATTGAAAGTTCATTTTCCCAAATGGCATAAATCTGTCATTCTTGAACTTAGCTAAAACTTATGAAGATAAGGAGAGTTTGATAACACAGCTGGGTGCCAGACTGTCTCTATACAGGTGTTTTTAATTGGACAAAACCAGTTATAAATCACTTTAATGAACATATAGGAATTTTGGGAATAATTAAGTTTATCTGGTTGTAGAACAGGTGTCAGATTTATGGTTGGTTACTTTGATGTAGACCTTAGCGACCAATCATATGTAAGAGATATGTTAAGATAAGACTTGTAAAAGTGTATATAAATGCAAGCTCTGCAATTGTTAGACAGACAAGTCAGATAGGAGCTCATAAGGCTGAACTCTATGTATGCTGCCCTATTGCACGGGTCATAGAGGTCAGAACCAATGGGCAAGTATCTGTCCTAACTTGTCCCCTCGGACAAGTCAGATAGGAGCTCATAAGGCTGAACTCTGTGTATGCTGCCCTATTGCACGGGTCATAGAGGTCAGAACCAATGGGCAAGTATCTGTCCATAACTTGTCTCCTCGTACGAGTCAGAGAAGACTTCTTGACTTGTTCCAGAATGTGGTCTCAGGTGAATTTCCCTCAAGAACTTGGTCGAGCTGGAACCCAGAACTCTGTGGGGGAACCAGACCACTGGTCGACCGGCTGGTCCCTATCAGGTGACAGGTTCCCAAGAATTGGCAGTAAAGACCCATTCTGGTTCAAGGTGAGAACACTTCACAATTGTTTCAATTTGGTTAGAGGATAAGAATATTTATATCTAATATGCTTGCATTGTAAGAAACTGTATTAATTAGATTTGTATTTTGTAATACTTTGAACATAAACCTGTATGTTATCAGCTGTTAATAAACCTGCATTGCTGAAGTTCTGCCTGGTTCGATACCTTACTATTCTACTTCAGAGTACAAAGAAGGGCAACAAAGCTAATAAAGGGTCTGGAGGATCTTAGTTATGAGGAAAGGTTGTGAGCTCTGAACTTATTCTCTCTGGAGAAGAGACGCTTGAGAGGGGATATGATTTCATTGTATAAATACCGGACTGGTGACCCCACAATATACAAATACCGGACTGGTGACCCCACAATATATAAATACCGGACTGGTGACCCCACAATATACAAATACCGGACTGGTGACCCCACAATATATAAATACCGGACTGGTGACCCCACAATATATAAATACCGGACTGGTGACCCCACAATATACAAATACCGGACTGGTGACCCCACAATATATAAATACCGGACTGGTGACCCCACAATATACAAATACCGGACTGGTGACCCCACAATATACAAATACCGGACTGGTGACCCCACAAAATATAAATACCGGACTGGTGACCCCACAATATACAAATACCGGACTGGTGACCCCACAATATACAAATACCGGACTGGTGACCCCACAATATATAAATACCAGACTGGTGACCCCACAATAGGGATAAAACTTTTTCGCAGAAGAGAGTTTAATAAGACTCGCGGCCACTCATTAAAATTAGAAGAAAAGAGGTTTAACCTTAAACTACGTAGAGGGTTCTTTACTGTAAGAGCGGCAAGGATGTGGAATTCCCTTCCACAGGCAGTGGTCTCAGCGGGGAGCATTGATAGCTTCAAGAAACTATTAGATAATCACCTGAATGATCACAACATACAGGGATATACAATGTAATACTGACATATAATCACACACATAGGTTGGACTTGATGGACTTGTGTCTTTTTTCAACCTCACCTACTATGTAACTATGTTGTGTATATATATATATATTTGTTATAGCATTACAACTAGTGTTTATTCATTATACCAATTGTTTATAATACATATTAGTATTTGCACTGAGTATCTTTGCACCTTCATGAAGATTAGGTACTTTCTCACCCATTAGGAATTTGTTTGGACCAGATGTGGTCATTACACCTTTGAGCTATTTGGCAGCGCCACCTACCTCTTTTTACCTTTATATATTTTATATTGTCAAAAGTATTGGGACGCCTGCCTTTACACGCACATGAACTTTAATGACATCCCAGTCTTAGTCCGTAGGGTTCAATATTGAGTTGGCCCACCCTTTGCAGCTATAACAGCTTCACCTCTTCTGGGAAGGATGTCCACAAGGTTTAGGAGGGTGTCTGTGGGAATGTTTGACTATTCTTCCAGAAGTGCATTTGTGAGGTCAGGCACTGATGTTAGAAGAGAAGGCCTTCCTCGCAGTCTGTAATTCATCCCAAAGGTGTTCTATCGGGTTGAGGTCAGGACTCTGTGCAGGCCAGTCAAGTTCCTCCACCCCAAACTCGCTCATCCATGTCTTTATGGACCTCGCTTTGTGCACTGGTGGGCATGAAATTGTCCAAAATGTCTTGGTATGCTGACATCTTGACTGCCGGTTCACACAGGGGCGACCTAGCTGCCTGACAAGTCGCCTCCCGTTCTGTACAATGGAACCATTCTAATAGGAGCTCCGACTTAGAAAAAGGTTCCTGTTCTACTTTGGGGGCGACTTGCATAGACATCTATACAGAAGTTGTTTTGCAAGTCGCCGTGGAAGTCGTGTGCAGGTCGCCTCAAGTCGTGCCGCCCCTATGTGAACCGGGGCTAAGAGTTCCCTTCACTGGAAGTAAGAGGCCAAGCCCAACCCCTGAAAAACACCCCCCCACCATAATCCCCCCCCCCCCACACCAAATGATTTAAACCAGTGCACAAAGCAAGGTCCATCAAGACAAGGACAAGTGCGTTTGAGGTGGAGGAACTTGACTGGCCTGCACAGAGTTCTGACCTCAACAAGATAGAATACCTTTGGGATGAAGTAGAGCGGAGACTGCGAGCCAGACCTTCTCATCCAACATCAGTGCCTGACCTCACAAATGCTATTCTGGAAGAATGGTCAAACATTCCCATAGACACCCTCCTAAACCTTGTGGACGGCCTTCCCAGAAGAGTTGAAGCTGTTATAGCTGCAAAGGGCGGAGCCAACTCAATATTGAACCCTCCGGACTAAGACTGGGATGTCATTAAAGTTCATGTGTGTAAAGGCAGGCGTCCCAATACTTTTGGTGGTATTGTGTGTGTGTGTAAAGGCAGGTGTCCCAATACTTTTGGGAATATAGTGTATGTGTATTGATAAGCAGTAATTACAATAAGGCCTGGGGGTAAAGTGATGATCTTCCACATATTCACCATTTAGGAGATATTCTAGTGATCGGAAGTCGGTGACGTCACCGCGCATGCACACTGAAGGAACGGCATACTCTGCTTCTTCTTCAGTGCTGCGGCTCTTGTGCACATGTGCGGGAGTGACATCATAGCGGCTCGGCCAGTCAGACAGCCGGAGGCCGCGAACCCGGAGGGAAGACCGGGGGGGGGGGGCTGTCAGCAGGGACACCGCCCCTCTGGAAGGCTTCATTCTAAGGTAAGTCTCTCATTATGGATGCGATTCGCCGCACACATTATAACATCGCCTTTCCGGGGAAATCTTTACTGTCACATATTCTATTTTTATTTTAAAAGCAACTCAGAATTGTCAGTGTGAGGTCTGCATGTTCATGACTCCCATTGAAGTCTATGGGGGGCCAATAGACCTGAACCTTCCGCCGAGTCGCATGGAAGCGCATTGCATAGATGGGGAGGGGCCTCCTGGACAGTCATGTGATTCCTCTCATCGTCTTGTGACAGTGGAAGCACAAGAAATCGCACCCCCTCCCCCCCCCACGTCCGCAGCATAACTCCTCCCACTGCTTGAACTCCTGAGAGGAGTACTGATGGAGGGGGCTGGGATGTACAGCACCCCGCCGGCCCCTCCCACCAGACATGATCTGCCTGCATTGTAAAGGGAAACACAGAGACCCGGTGATGACATCTGTGGGTCTAACATAAGTAAGAAGAACATAAAGGGTGTCAGTGGCGGCTGGTGCTCAAAATTTTTGGGGGGCGCAAACTGAAAAATTCTGAAAAAAAACCCATCAAATGCTGCCAATGTGCCCATCAATTGCTGCCAATGTGCCATCAAATGCAGCTACTGTGCCCATCAATTGCTGCCAATGTGCCCATCAAATGCTGCCACTGTGCCCATCAATTGCTGCCACTCTGCCCATCAAATGCTGCCAATGTGCCATCAAATGCAGCTACTGTGCCCATCAATTGCTGCCAATGTGCCCATCAAATGCTGCCACTGTGCCCATCAAATGCAGCCACTGTGCCCATCAATTGCTGCCACTGTGCCCATCAAATGCAGCCACTGTGCCCCATCAATTGCTGCCACTGTGCCCATCAAATGCTGCCACTGTGCCCATCAAATGCAGCCACTGTGCTCATCAATTGCTGCCAATGTGCCCATCAAATGCAGCCACTCTGCCCATCAAATGCAGCCACTGTGCCATCAAATGCAGCCGCTGTGCCCATCAATTGCTGCCACTGTGCCCATCAAATGCAGCCACTGTGCCCATCACATGGAGCCTCACTGTGCCATAGCAAACGCTGCCAGTGTGCCCCGCCCGCTGTCTGCACTTACCCTGTCTTGGTGGGACAGCTCCTCGATGTCTTCTCCCGTCCTCTCCTCCCATCCTCTGCTATGATTGGACGCCTGATAGGCGCCTGTCGTTTCAGCCAATCAGGTGACTGGTAACAGATCCGAGCACCTGATTGGCAGAGAGGCAGTTTAGTGTTAGGAAAGCGAATATTCATTCGCTTTTCTAACACAGCTGAGTGACCTGCAAGCGTCCAGCATGGCGCTCGCAGGTCACCTTTTTTGATGCCTATTAGAGCGGCTCTGCCGCTGTAATTTAGGCGCCCAGGGCCTGAATAGGGAGTGGCAGCGGTAGCCATAGATAGATTATTGCAATGCATCAATCTATCCATTGGTGATAGAGGAGGGTGGCAGGAGAGGGGGAGGAGGGGGCGGCGCCCTTATGGACGCACCGCCACTGATTAGGGTGTATTATTTAAAAGTCTGCAATGCCGCGATATCAGAACAATCACATAGAGTATAAAGGTGGCGTTTCCTGTAGTCAGGCACATGCGCAATGCCTACGCTCTCCTGTTGCAGCCACTGAACTCATCATAGGAGAGAGTGCACACTGCGCATGCGTGGCCCGAAAAAAAGGACAGCACTCCCTCCCGTAGTCCCATGGGGAGGGGGGGTGCTGGTCCCAACGGCCGCTCCATCCCTGAATTATTGTAGGGACTAGCGCCCCCTAGTCACAGGCTTAGAGGATTGTAGGAAGGCTTCTGTTTTAACCCCTTAGAGCCGGTGCCTTCCAGCCCTTTAAGGGGTTTAGTAGGTCAGGAGGAGGGGCGGGGCTAATGGTCATGTGACCGCCGTGATTGGCTGTCACATGATTGGAAAACCCCCCCCGATCACAAGCTGCAAACAGGACCACGCAGGGCAGGCGCTCTCAGCACAGCTCTGTTGGGCGTTATTGCTCGGCGACGAGGGGTTAACGCAGTTTTGTGTCGCGTTCTTTGAAGTGAAAGGGAGACCCGGCTGGTAGAAGATTTACAACACAATGATGTCATAACCATATAGGACAGTGATGGGGAACCTCGGCACCCCAGATGTTTTCAAACTACATTTCCCATGATGCTCCACTACACTGCAGAGTGCCTGAGCATCATGGGAAATGTAGTTCCAAAACATCCGGGGTCCCGAGGTTCCCCATCACTGAAATAGGACACCATAGCGCACTTTTTGGTGAAGTTTAAAAGGAACATAGAGCAGATTTGTACAGGTTCTCTTTATTATAATTAGATTAATATGAAATATTGTATAATACGCAGTCTTCTCTCCATCCCACAGGTGGCGCTCTCGTCTCCTTTTCACATGTGTAGCATTGCGTCACTCCTGGCTGTGCTGAAAGAGGCCAGTTTTATCAGTAAATCATTAGAGCAACCAATCGTCTTGTTTTAGAGGAGTTTGCAGTTTCAGTCAGACCAATACAGGCTCAATGCAATCTTCACCTCCTCCGCTCTCCCTTTAGCTATCTCCTCGTACTCTGGAATCCTTTGTCGTGGATTATTTCATTCTAAAAGGGAAAAACTGTGGCTAGAGGGAAAAAATTATATTTTTATGTATATATAAGAATTGTAAACACACAGCACCTGTAGCAGTCTAGAAAATGCAGCATAATGCATTTTATCATTCCCATTGTGGACCTGAACCCAAAAATTGAAATTTCCGGTCTGACACCAATGATGGGGCACTATTCCTCCCACTGACACCAATGATGGGGCACTATTCCTCCCACTGACACCAATGATGGGGCACTATTTCTCCCACTGACACCAATGATGGGGCACTATTCCTTCCACTGACACCAATGATAGGACACTATTCCTCCCACTAATACCAATGATGGGGCACTATTCCTCCCACTGACACCAATGATGGGACACTATTCCTCCCACTGACATCAATGATGGGACACTATTCCTCCCACTGACACCAATGATGGGGCACTATTCCTCCCACTGATACCAATGATGGGACACTATTCCTCCCACTGACACCAATGATGGGACACTATTCCTCCCACTGATGGGACACTATTCCTCCCACTGACACCAATGATGGGGCACTATTCCTCCCACTGATACCAATGATGGGGCACTATTCCTCCCACTGATACCAATGATGGGGCACTATTCCTCCCACTGATACCAATGATGGGGCACTATTCCTCCCACTGATACCAATGATGGGACACTATTCCTTCCACTGACACCAATGATGGGGCACTATTCCTCCCACTGATACCAATGATGGGACACTATTCCTCCCACTGACACCAATGATGGGACACTATTCCTCCCACTGATACCAATGATGGGGCACTATTCCTCCCACTGATACCAATGATGGGGCACTATTCCTCCCACTGATACCAATGATGGGGCACTATTCCTCCCACTGATACCAATGATGGGACACTATTCCTCCCACTGACACCAATGATGGGGCACTATTCCTCCCACTGATACCAATGATGGGGCACTATTCCTCCCACTGATACCAATGATGGGACACTATTCCTCCCACTGACACCAATGATGGGACACTATTCCTCCCACTGGTGTTGTTAAGGAAATGATTAAGAGCTCCAATCGAGCCCAAGGTTATCTGCTGCTGTCTCTAATTGGAAAGTGTGGCTATGCATGCATATAAAAGTAAACACTCTGAGACACGCTCAGCTCCGTTACGTTTTACACTTCTGATTTATTCAAGGCGGTGCTAATGTTTTATACACACAAATACGTCATTGCTATGTTAGTCTAATAGGTACATCTCATTGGTTACGATAGAAAAGAAGATGGAGAATCTTCATAACGAGGTTTGGCTGTCCTTGGTTTTATCTTCAGTTCCGCGTTCCTCTGATGTGTGGGATGTAGGGGGTACACACCATTTTGAGAAAAATATAGGAACAGAGCAAATCTGTATACTTATATAATGAGTAAGGAGAAAAATATGTATGCACATAAGAAAATAGACATTTTCAGATTATTATTATTATCTACATCACATTCCTTCACAATCCCCCCTAAAATGACTATTTTCTCTTTTCTGTTCCTAATACTAAAGGTCCCACTTTGGCCTGGCCCTTCTCCTCAGCAACTCTTTTTGTCTGTATATAGAATTGGTCAGCAACTGTTCACTTCCCTCCTCGATACAGCTGGAGAGGTGCAGTCAGGCGCTATCTATCCCTAAAACCCTATAGGATTGTGAGATTATGGACAGGGAGTGACTGTAGGGGAGTGAAGGGTTTGTCATCTTCCATCATAAGGGGGTCCTCTTCTTCTTGGTGGAGAAATGTAGGTGTGTTATTGTCTACAGCCTTGTTCATTAACTTTTTACAAAAGGTAGAATACAGCATACAATCAGGGCTAAAAGAACCAGGATTATTAATACCGTTACCCGTATCTGGGCGAGCACCTTCTGCCACCCACTCATCCAGCTGAAGTATTGATCCCATGGGTCTGTGATACCTGAGTTCTTCAACTCCAATGACAGATCTTCTAATTTCTTTATAGCTAAAGTAACCTTACCATTTGGGCCAGTATTATCAGGAACGTATGTGCAGCAGGTTCCCGTTTTTTCTATCATTTTACAAACACCTCCTTTCTCAGCTAGCACCATGTCTAAGGCCATCCGGTCCTGGAATGTCATATAGGAAGTGGGGGCCAACTGGTCAGCAATTCCCTGGAGGGCATCTTTAGTGTAATTTACAAATCTCTGTGGGTTATAGTATATGTAGTTAATCCAATCTACATTCTTGTTGACAGTTATTATGGGGATCAAAGACTCAAATCATCAGGGACCCCCCTTGGAACCCCTATGGCATCTATGTACAAATAAGGGTCAAAGCTTCCGGAGAGAGCTGCTCCCTTCCTCCTCTGACTGTGTGCTGGGTCAGTGTATATATCAGGGGTATCTTTGGTTAGGATATGGGGGGGCATAATGACCTTTGCAAGAGCACATTCACCGGTCCAGATTCCCTCTAATCTGGTCCTGATTTTCAAATTTCCACAGATCCAATACACATCACCAAGGGACTGGACCCGGTTTAATACCTGTCTTCTGCAAAGTCATTCTGCTTATCAGGGGCTTTCTATTGTCATCTTTCTTGTCTAATACACTCTGGGGTCACCCACTGCCCCCCCCCCCCCCCCCCCCCGGAACCACAACTCTGTCCCCAGTAACTGTCTGTGTGGTGTGTGTGTGTGTGTGTGTGTGTGTGTGTGTGTGTGTGTGTGTGTGTATGTATATAATATATATATATATATATCTCTCTATCATCTACATCTATATATCCTTACCGTCAGGGATGTCACTGTACCAATGGCATTGCCATGAAGGGTCAAATGGACAAGGTACTATGTCACAGTAATCTAAGGTAAAGGTGGTCACATGTGTACCTGAAGAGTTATACCACCTCCTGGGCCCCTCCCCCCCTAGATCAAACAGAAAAAGGATATGCAGCACCCGAAAACAGGCTCTCCTGCAGTGATAAGCGTGCATTCAGGTGTTCTTCCTGGCCAACTTGACTGAGGTGGCTGTGGTCAGCAAAACTTGGAATGGACCATCATATCTTGGTTCAAGGATCTCCAGACAGTAGTTGGTGTGTTCCTGTATCTAATTCAGGATCTGGAATGGAAGAAAACACCTGGACATGCATTCGGGTTAATTCTTGTGATAATGTGGTTACATAATTAGTCAACACATCAGACTGCAACTCTGTAACTGTTGTGGAAAGTAACAACCAAGTCTGGGAGTTGAACCAAACAAAATTTCATTAGGGGATAGGGCATGTTTCCCCCGGGGTGTGTCTGACACTGAACAGGGCAATGGGCAAACTGTCTGGCCAACTCATGTTAGTCTCTTGGGCCATCTTTAACATCCTGTTTTTTTTTTTAATGTCCCATTCATCCTTTCTACCTTCCCGCTACTTTGAGGGTGGTATGGGGTGTGTAGTGCCAACTGAACCCCCAGTGCTGCCCAAATCTCTTTTCTAAGGATTACTGTTAAGGCTGGGCCCTGATCTCTCAATATCACCTCTGGGGCCCCAAATCTACATACTATCTCACTCAGTAGTTTCTTAGCTGTGGTCCTGGCAGTCATGACCACTTCCACTAGGGCGTTTTCGAATCTGCCACTTCTTAGCACTTGAGAATGATCAATTTGTATCCTTTGGAAAGGGATATAGGGCTTTTGCCAGGTGCTTCTTCTGTGCGTCCTGGGTTACATTTGGTGCAGATAATGCATTATCTGCAGAAGTTGTCGGTCAGTGGAGTAACTCTTGGTGCAACACTTGTTGATAAGAGAGTTCATAAAAGTCTTTGTCAAGTGGGCAGCTCCATGTGCCCATTGCACCACGGCTGGGTACATACTCCTGGGTAGACAAGGCTTCTTGTTGCACTCGAATAGTCCATTTCTGAGAGTTGCTCCTCTCCGTTTCCAGCTTTCCTTCTCATCCAGACTTGCTGTTTCCTGTAGTTCTTTTAGATAAACTCTGTCCACTGGGAAAGTCTGTAAGGTAAGCACGGGGTGGTCTTCTTCTACCACCCTACTGTCCACTTCCCGTGGACCACCAGCTGTCTGTTTGGCAGCTGAATTTGCTAGATTGCCTTAAGCTTCCTTTGAGTTCAGTTTGTCGTGTGCTTTTACTCATAATAGTCACTTGGGTTGTGAGAAGCAAGGCATCCATCAAGTTTTCACAGGTGTTCCTGCAGCCGTCAGGAATCCTCTGTCCTAGATAACACCATAACCATGGGCAATGCTGAAAGCATATCTTGAGTCCATATGAATGTTGGCTCTTTTTCCCTCTGCCCATTTACATGCTGTAGTAAGTGCTTACAGCTCTGCCTCCTGTGCAGACATCACCGGTGGTAAGGCTTCAGCTTGTAGAAGTGTATTTTCAGTGGTGACCACGTGTCCTGTGCGGTATTTGCCACGTTCTTCAGCAAACATAAATTGTTAGGTCTGAATTCTGAATCCTGCAGGGGTATTTCACTCACAGGGGGGAGTTGCGTGGATTCCAACCGTATTAGTTCGATGCAGTCATGGGGTGACAAGTCAAGACTCTACTCCTCCTCCTCCTTTCCCCCCTCGAGAAGTGGAAGAAGGCTGGTAGGGTTCAATGTTTGACAACTTAATAGAGTAATGCTGTCCAGTAGGAGGAAACACAGGAGTCTCAAGTGTCTGGTAGTGGACAAGTGTTTCGCTGGATCTTGGTTGAATATGGCAACAACGTCATGGGGAGCAAGCAGAACGAGGCAGTGTCCGAGGACCAAGTTCAAAGGCTTGTGCAGCAAAGCCAGCTCGCAGACACAATAGGCCTCCTCTTGCTACCGCATCCAGCCGACAGGAATAATATCCTATGGGGTGTAGGCTGATGCCGTGTGATTGGGTGAGTACACCTGCAGCATGTCCCAGCTGTTTGGATACAAATAGCTTGAGCGTTTTGTCGTAGTCTGGGAGCCCTAGCGCCGGGGATGGCGCACTTGAGGGCCTCAATCTTAGATATTTCTTCAGGAGACATCTGGAAGGGGTCTGATCGCAGAGCATCAGTAGGAAGGCTTCTGGAATCCATGCTCCGCACTAGGAAATTAGTCCAAGGAAGGCATGAAGGGATTTCTGGCCTTTTGGCAGTGGGATATCAGAGATTACTTGCACCCTGTCTTCAGTGGGGTGTCTTGTCCCATGAGACAAACAGTGTCCAAGGAAAATGACAGGTGTTGAGTACCACTGCAATTTGGGCTTTGAGGCTTCGGACCCCTGGTTAGCAAGATAGCACAACAGGCTTTCTGAGGTGACTTCAACAGGGGGTAAGTCAGCTGCACAAAGGAGAAGGTCATCAACATGTTGGAAGAGAATCACTTCCGGGTGTTCCTCTTGTCATGTGTCAAGGATGATAGCCATAGCTTTTGCAAACTGGCTTGGAAAGTTCTGTGCCCCTTGCGGCACAACTGTTTAGGTATGTTGCTGTTTCTTTCCGTGGATGAATGCAAAAAGGTACCAGCAGGAGGGGTGAGGGTGGACACTGAAGAAAGCGTTTGTAAGGTCCACCACTGTGAGGTGCTTTGCAGTCAAAGGCATCCACCGCAGGTACCTGGTTCTCTTTTAGGGGTTCTCTTCTTGGGGTTATTGTGGTTTCCGGGGCAATGAAGCGCCCTCTTTTAGCTTGACTGAAACTGGTGGCACATTTAAGTGACCGTTGTCTTCCGGTCCTGTGGACCATAGGCACGCAGGGATTCTGTCAAGTACTTCCTGCAGTATTGAACTTGAAGTTTTTGCTTCGTGAAGTGTCATCAGGAGAGGCAGAGAACACAAAACAGATGAATCTTCTAAGGATAGGGGAGTATGTAACTTCACCCCCCTTCAGGCGTGTACATGATTGAGGCCTGTAGTCTGGACAACACATCAGCTCCTAGTAGATTCAAGGGACATGTAGAGGACACCACAAATCTGGTAAGCCAATTTAGGAAATGTCCCCACTTAGAGTGGCTCAGCAAATGGACTGGAGCGGGGCACCCCATCCACTCCCACGCAGGAAACGTGTGTGTGTTTTCATAGTGGGAGAAGTCCAGATCATCAAAGGCCTGAATGAGTCTAGCATGATACTTCTCCACAGACTCCCCTTTGTCTTGGGCAATATCTTGGATTGTGGTAGTCTGGTCTGCCAATTTCTCCTTTGCCCAATCGCGGAGTTGTGCACAGAACTCCACGCCTGAGGTGTATGAAGTGGCACTTGTCGGGCAGGCATCATTGAAGGCCGTCTGCATGACCGGCCAAAAGACATGTCCTGCTTTGATTTGGCATAGGCTGATCAAGTCTCTCCAGGCAGCAGAGTAAGTTTCTTGTATCTGCACTATCCTGCGGTAGAAGGACATTGGCTGCTTCTCTGAGTCAGGCAGACTTGTCACTAAGGTCGCTGCTTGTGATGGGGTAAAGGCGACATACATCTTTGGTGCCCCTTCTGGTAACCGAGACTGTTGTTGTTGCGGGGGCTGGGAAGGGACACTGTTCCTTATGGTTGCCAGCATGTGTTTGAGATCCTCTCGGAACTGTGAGTGCGGAACTGGATTGGGGGTTAAATCAGCGGGTGGCCTTGCTGCCTGTTGTTGGTCTTCCCACACAGATGCTTCTTCATCATTAATATATCCGGCCTGTGAATGTGGTGTTTGAGCTTACTGGGTGTACCAAGATGGCCGCCGGCAGGAAGTGCACTGGGCTGGGTAGAAAGTGAAGGCATGGGTGCACTAAGACGGCCGCCGGGCTGAGTTGTCACGGTGGGTTGGGCTTGGGTGGTGAGAAGGGAGTGGTTGTTAGGCGGAGGGCAGTGCTGTCCCTCCCCTCCTTTTGTTTCAAGTTCCAACATAGCGCGGTGGTTTACATATCATCAACTCTGCGATACATAATATAGTACAATCGCCATCTTAACTTCCTTTATCCAATTTTCTTTATCACACAGGAGTTTTCTCCCTGTTTCTTTAACAACATAACTTTTGCCACTTCGGTCAACTTTAACTATTTCAACATCTTCTCTCCTCTTCACAATATCACATTCTTCACAATATCACATTCTTTTCTCTCTCTGTTTCTCAGCTAATGGCTTGAGAGGAGAATACCTACAACTAATGGGTTAATATTCTTCTCACTGCTCCTTATCAACAAATTCCTTGGGTGGGGGCACATAAGGCTGCGCTTCTAGCTGCTATAACCCTGTAATGTACAGTTAATCTCAGTACAAACAATTCAGGGGTATTGGGGAGCAACGGGTCTTGGGGTAACCACTTTCTCTGACTTTCACCAGTCCCTAACCCCTCTCGTGTATAGCAAACAGTAAACCACAAATACCACAAACCACTCAGGACAGGACATTACACCTGCCACTCTTCGAACTGCAAAATTTCAGCAGGCCAAGATAAACCACAAGGGCAGACCACCCTGAAAAAATTAACCCGTTTATAGACGTCTGTTACACCTACCCCCCAGAGGCCGACAGCTCTTCTGGGGGGTGAGACTTCTGTAACATTTTCAGACTGTGGGGGCTCCAGCAGCTGAGATAACCCTCAAAGGTCTGACAAACCTTGAGTAACCCGTCTATAACCGTCTGCTACAAGGATCCATCTCACTCCAGAGGCCGACAGCTCGTCTGGAGATGAGAACACAAGTAGCACTTTTAGACTGCTAAGTTCCATAGCCCAAAGAATACAGTCAGCAGAAACCCATTAGCAGGTTCGTTAAAACAGCCTCAGGCGAGGTAATGATTCCTGCCTCTAAGACAGTCTCAGCATTCCGACAGAATCCAGCCGTCAACCAAAAGATAAAAAAAGTCGTACAGTGGTAAGAATATAAAAAAGACTTACCGTACTGTTAGGGCTGCGCAAACCCCCTCTTATCTATCAGTTAACGCTCGAATCCTTATCGCGGTATGGCTTTGACTGTAGCCTGAAAATTCCCGGGTTTCGGCACCAGCTGTTGAGGATAAGATTAAGAGCTCCAATCGAGCCCAAGGTTTTCTGCTGCTGTCTCTAATTGGAAAGTGTGGCTATGCATGCATATAAAAGTAAACACTCAGACACGCAAAACATAAGCAGGAGCTTCTATAGTCCTCTGCTGCTGGTCACAATCAAAAAAAACAAAACACATTTATATATAAAAAAAAAAATCACTGAAAAATGTGCAGTCGCCACCACCGCTCTGCAAAATCCCAAACTGCAGTGGGGACATGGACAGGAGGGGGAGATAGAGAGCAGCGGGATCAACCTGGATTTTTGCAGAATACAGAAAAGGAATCTCATAGTGACGAGTGAGTATGACCGGCATGGAATACACCATTTATTCATCTTTTTTTATGATGGGTGTTTAGTGACACTTTAAGTGTCGTTATGTACCTTTGTCAAGTTACCAATTTGATGCTCCGGGGCCAGCCTTCCTTCCTAGGCCTTTGAAATAGGATCCAGGACCGTCAGATCAGCTGACTTTAGTATAGAAGTCTCCAAGGGACGAAACGCGTTGCCCTTTATGCTGCAAAAACTTCCATAACAGGTCTATAGTTCATAGACTGACTGGAAAGGGTTTGATTGTATACAGATTTATAAATGCAGGTTTTATATTTACCCACCTGTGCTTTTTAATGAGATGCTTTCTATAGATTCTTTACATATCAGGACAGAGACTGTCCACCTGATATCTGTTAGGCATTCAGCAATTCAGAGATCACAAAAAATACACCAGACACAGACACACACACCCCCGCCTACACACACACCCAACCACACACACACCCGCCCCCCCACACACACACACACACACACACACACACACACACACACACACACCCCCGCCTACACACACCCACCTACACACCGCCCACACACTTCTTGATGAAAATCAGTTTGCTCTGACCTCAGATGCTGATGTGTTTTCTGAAGGTCAGGGCAATGTTTCCATGGTGCAGCTTCCATCATGCACAGAATAAAGTCTGCCCCAGAAATATACACTATAGCAGGGGGAGGCAACCTGGGGCCCTCCAGCTGTTGCAGAACTACAAGTCCCATCATGCCTCTGGGAGTAATTGTAACTGCGAGCCTTGCAATGCCTCATGGGAACTTTAGTTCCACAACAGCTGGAGGGCCCCAGGTTGCCTGCCCCATATGACCAAAGTGATTAGGACCGCCCTCCAAATGATTGCAGTCATGCTGTTTGCTCTGAGGGTATGAGCACTGGGAGTGGGCGAGTGGATGGATGCGTGGGTGGAGACATGGGTGAGTGGATGGGTGGAGACGTGGGCGAGTGGATGGGCGGAGACGTGGGCGAGTGGATGGGCGGAGACGTGGGCGAGTGGATGGGCGGAGACGTGGGCGAGTGGATGGGCGGAGACGTGGGCGAGTGGATGGGCGGAGACGTGGGCGAGTGGATGGGCGGAGACGTAGGCGAGTGGATGGACGGGCGGAGACGTGGGCGAGTGGATGGACAGGCGGAGACGTGGGCGAGTGGATGGACGGGCGGAGACGTGGGCGAGTGGATAGACAGGCGGAGACGTGGGCGAGTGGATAGAGGGGCGGAGACGTGGGCGAGTGGATAGACGGGCGGAGAGGTGGGCGAGTGGATAGACGGGCGGAGAGGTGGGCGAGTGGATAGACGGGCGGAGACGTGGGCGAGTGGATGGACGGGCAGAGACGTGGGCGAGTGGATGGATGGACGGGCGGAGACGTGGGCGAGTGGATGGACGGGCGGAGACGTGGGCGAGTGGATGGACAGGCGGAGGTGTGGGCGAGTGGATGGACGGGCGGAGACGTGGGCGAGTGGATGGACGGGCGGAGACGTGGGTGAGTGGATGGACGGGCGGAGACGTGGGCGAGTAGATGGACGGGCGGAGACGTGGGAGAGTAGATGGACGGGCGGAGACGTGGGCGAGTGGATGGACGGGCGGAGACGTGGGTGAGTGGATGGACGGGCGGAGACGTGGATTGATAAGTGGGCGAGTGGATGAATGGGCATGTGGGCGAGTCAATGGATGGGCAGACACATGGATAGGCTGGCAGAGATGTGGGCGAGTGGATGGATAAGTGGGCGAGTGGATGGATGGGCAGACGTGGGCGAGTGGATGGACGGGCGGAGACGTGGGCGAGTGGATGGACGGGTGGAGACGTGGATGGATAAGTGGGCGAGTGGATGGATGGGCATGTGGGCGAGTCAATGGATGGGCAGACACATGGATAGACTGGCAGAGATGTGGGCGAGTGGATGGATAAGTGGGCGAGTGGATGGATGGGCAGACGTGGGCGAGTGGATGGACGGGCAAGGAGACGTGGATGGACGAGCGGAGACGTGGGCGAGTGGATGGATGGGCGGAGAAGTGGATGGACGGGCATGGAGACGTGGATGGACGGGTGGGGGTAGCTTGAAAACACCATTTAATTGTGAATACTGCAGTCTGTGGCGCTCAGACACAGTTTGGTTCTCGCTGATATCGGCCTCCAGTCGGAGGATCACCTCATGAGGACGGGCGTGTTGCTCCTGATGAACACAAATCACATTCGGGTTTGTTTGTTTTTTCTAATGACATTTTATTGAATTAACGGAAAGAGAAAAAAAAAGAAAAGTAAAACAAAAATAGATTTTTAAAGCATTTAGTAGATTGCTTGTAAAGAATACAACCCATTGTTAATAGAGTGACTGCTGCTTGTAATTCAGGTAATGCGCGCCCGTCTGACGCACGGCCGTGGCAGCACCTTTATGGGCGGAGCCAACATTCAGCCCAAGCAGCGACTCCACCATGGCTCCTTTGCCAGCGCCGTGCGCCCGACAGGCTCCCACTAACCCCGGAAACAGATCAGGGAGGCGTGGCTAGCAGCAAATACGGTTTTAAAATCACTGCTTCTAAACCCCACCCCCCCGGAGTCTAAACGCAACTCCAGGAGGAGACCTAGAAAGGACTATAGAATCAGAAAACAGGCGTTCATGTGCAAACAAACATTTCCTCATTACATGCTGTAATACACGGGAACTGAGAATGGGGGAAAGGTCAGAGGTCGTAGGGGGAAAGGTCAGAGGTCGTGGAGGTGAACTGCCAACTACAGTGATGCTGCTTTGGAACAGAATGTCAGTTAAAAAGAAAAAACAAACATTGAGTGAAGCCAAGAACACGCTGTGGACATTACTGGGGGGGGGGGGGAATCGGCGGCGATGATCAGTTGGATCTCCTGACATCGTCCTGTACGAAGCGTACACCATATGTACCAAGAAGAGTAATCTTTAATGTCAAAAGCAGGTAAAGAACCCCCCAAAGTGTTTGCTGGTCTAAGTGAGAGACTGGAAGAGGAAAAACTAAAAAACACACAAAAAAAAAAAACAGCTAAAGTGGAAAAAGCGAAAAATACCACAGAACACACAACGGGTGATTTCCTATTTTTCTCTTAAAGGGGAAAGTCAGAAATTACAACTAACACACTATTAAAAAAAAAAAATGATAAAAGCAGTGAGGCTTCAGAGACAATGGTAAAGACTAACCCCTTCAATGCCAGCGCGATTGGGAGCCACACCCCCTCCCCCCCAGTGCCAGCCAACATACATTAAAGAATAGCGCACTGTAAAGTTTGATGCACCGTACAGATTTGGGGATGGAACTGAAAGGGTTAATGCAATGCGTCGGCCACGGCGGGACGATGACAGACACTGCTTTGGGACCCTAGCCGGATTATTTGGGAATGGGATTTGCGGGTTTCCTTTTGGGGGGGGGGCTGGGCTATGTTATGGAGGAGGAGTCTGCAATGCCGTGGCGGGAGATGGGCGGGGTTTGTAGCGGTGCGTTTCTATACTCTTATTTGGGAGTGAAGCAGATTAAAACTCTGGAATCTTTTACGGGTCTGGTGTAAGGTAAACGCATGTGACATTTGTAAAGGAGGGTCAGAATGGCTGGGTGATGTTAAACAGTGCACACGTTTAATATAAGGTGGAGTCTTCTTTGTATGGGGTTCGGGTGTCGTGTCTTCGGAGGACGATATGCTCTTCACCTCTTCTTCGGCGGGTTCGCTGTCCGAGGGGGCGTCACTGGGCGGCCGGAGTTCAGCCCGCCGTACTGGTACTTCGCTTTCTTTTCCGAGGGCTTCAAGATCTACGGAGGGGAGGAACAGAATACTGTACATTAAAAAACAAAGGCCATCATCCTACACATCCGAATCAGCATTAAAGCCATCAATTCACTTTAAACCGGGGGGGGGTCCAACAAACCATCTTCCCCTGAACTTCTCCTTAAAAGTGATTGTAAAGTTCCGCCTTTTTTTTTTTCTATAAGAATAGCAAACATGTTCTACTTCCTTCCACTGTTGCAGTGGATTTGTACAGAGCAGCCCAGATCCTCCTCTTCCCAGGTCCCTCTTCTGTGCTCCTGGCCCCTCCCTCCTGTTAAACCCCCACAGCAAGCAGCTTACTATGGTGGGCACCTGAGCCACAGCTCCCCGGCCCCACCCCCTCTATCCCCAGATTGGCTAGCTGACTTTGACAGCAGGCAATGGCGCCGCTGCTGTGTCTCAACCAATCAGGAAGGAGAATCTCGGACGGCTGAGACACTCGTGGACAGAGAGGGACCTCAGGTAAGTATTCGGGGGAGGCTGCTGGACACAGAAGAACGCATAGAAGGCACCTTTTGCCTTTACATCCAGTATAAGTAATAAATGATCACAAAGTAATATAAATGTGCAAAATGGTGTATTAAATCAAGTCCCCAAAACATGGAATCCATATAGTTCTTCATGGTAGAGGTGTCTCCAATATGTATTCATTTCCCCTCTCAGCTTTCTTATGGTCATCGGGGGGTGAATAATAAAGGGGCACTGCGGCTCCCTACACCCGGGGGGGGGGGGGGGGGAGGGTATGATTGGTAGTCCTCCTCTAATAATGATTCATACAATCGGCCTCATTGGTCTGCCATACCTGGAAGGAGCACATCAAGGTCTCATCCACGCTCATCATTCCCCCGGCGTTATCAAACTCCCCGCAGTAGTTCGGAGCAGAGAACAGGGTGACCAGCTGCCGCTTGGCAAAGAATTCGTAACCATCTTCTACTACCTGGCAGAGGGACAAGAGAGACAAAAACACAATCATTTCACCTCCTGATGGGGGGAGGGGAACGTGCCGGGAAGGCAGATAACAGCTCAGATGACACAAATGTTTAACATTTGAAGAACATAAAAACTAAAGTCAGTCTCCCCCCCCCACGAGCAAAATTAATTTAGTAAAGTGCATAGAAACACACAGCCCCGAGACCCCCCCCCTCCCCCAGCACTGAGGACTGGGTAAGTAGCTGGGGGTGGGTGTAAGAGTTCTGTAGTGGGGGATTGAAGGATGATGTTCAGACCAAACCTGCCTGAATTATCGAAGCTGACAGCCAATCAGGTGGCAGAGACATTCCCCACCTTGCAGCCGCACACAGGCATGGGGGGCTCTGGGCACAACGTTGGCTCTGGAATTACACTGATATGGTAATACCTCTTGTGCGGGAAGGGGATGATTTTTACATTTTTTGATCATTCCTTTTAGTAGACTGCACCGAGTTCTATGAGATCCAACAGTTAAAGGAGAACTTGACCTTTTAAAAGAAAAATAAAATGCACATACTACATTTTTTTTCAGCAGCCTGCAGAACGGGTGCAACGTCAAGCTCCTCCCACAGACTCTGTACAGCGGTACCTCCTGTCCGGGAAGACATGGTGAGGGAGATCAGCGCCCTCCCAGTTCATTGAGAACTACAAGATGTATGCCGCAGTTGCAGATTGTACTTGTAGTTTATTCACAGATCTGCATGAATGGTGCCGTTGTGTGGGCGGAGCCCTGCGATTTTTAAATTGTGACAGCGGGGGGGGGCGGGGTCCCGTCTGCTGTCATGGGGAATAATCAGGGGTTGCAGGCAGGTGCTTCTTGGTAACAGGTGAGGGCCATTGGCTCCTGCTGCTGTCAATCACAGCGTGGGAGGAGAAAGCAGAGTGCGGGGTCTGATCTGCAGTGGGTGCGTGTGCCTCTATAGAAGCACACAGCCTGGCTTGGGATCGAGCCCATTCAAGTGCCCCCCATAGCAAGCCACTTACTATGGAGGCACTTGGAGAAGAGACGGAACCAAGAGCACTGGTGGGGGACCCCATAAAAGAAGGTCCAGGGCTGATCTGTGGAAAACTATTGGACAGAGCAGGCAAGTATATATATACACACACACATACAAATCACTTTAGTCACAAAGATCGGGGAACGAACGATCTCCTCTGTGGAAAGCGGTCCTGGCCACTTACCACGGTCCCCAGAGGAAGATTTTACCACAAAAATTGGTAACAAGTTCATGGCTACGGCGTTTATATATGTTCATCGGTCAGCAAGTGGTTAAAATTCCGTCCTTCAGATATATCGGCAGCACATCTGCAGAACAAGGAACGATTTCCTCTTCTCAGGAAAAAGGAAACGATCCAACACAGCCCACCGCTCGATCGATAATACGTCTTCCAGGTTTACTCCAGAATGACAACAAGCAATATGCAAAGTAGAGGACTCGCTACCAATCAGCCTTTTATTGGCAGGTCAGATCCTCCCGCTAGAAGTCTCTGTACTCAGCAGATCCATAGCGCTCCTTCCATCGCTTTGCTGAATAAGGCTGTAAAAATAATCCCTCCACCCCCGCTGGTCTGAGAGGTCACATCGACTTGCCACAGTCTCAGGCGTCACGTTTGCTCCTAGAAGGTCACCGGCCATCTGACAGCCATGTACTAAACACGTCACGAGGGTGTCAGCAGGAAGACAGGCGGCCTGCAGAGACGGGGGCACAGAAATCGCACAGCGGGTGGTTTGTACTCGCTGGCCGGAGCTCAGAGGCGTCCGGGTTTCTGGCACACAGCAGCAGAATTTGGCTGCAGACGTTGGGAGGACTTTTCCACATCAAACATTAAATCTCTCTCCACACGGCTCCGATCACAGCAACCTTCACAGCGCTGAACTTCCCGATATTTTGTCAGCCGAGGTGATTGAAGCCTAGATGTCAGTATTCCCCGACTAACCCAACAAATCCGAGTACCTAAGAATTCCACAAGGCTTTTATCTGCTCCACCTCTTCAATAAATTCTTTTTAAATATTGTAATTGTATCAGACAGTTACAGTATTAAAGCCCAACTCCACATGTATTGTCCCTTTGAATAGTTTGTCTTTGCCAAGCTGGTCTAAATGAACTATTTTCTGCAATAACGTGTTTGTTGGGTGCACAATAAAGTAAAACTAGTCAGAAAATGAAGTCCTGCTAGATGAGTTCAGGCCGGCCCCTTTTGCAGGTATAGATATATAAAACATTAAACATAAACGTCTATACCCTATAAAATCTGGTAATACGCGGTCTCACCCTGCTCCGCACATGCTCAGCTCCACTCCATTTTTGGGCACTGCTGAATTTGTATTTGGCCAATCAGACGGCAGCATTAAAGTGGAATTAAACCTCCTATTCTTTACAGCCAAGGAAGCTGCTTCTGTTTGATCTGGGGGGCTGCACATGTGATCATCTATGACACCAGCCACTTGATGGTTTGAGCGTTTGGTTGAGAAAAGTTAGCAATCCTGGCATTCTAGGAATGGAACGGTTTTTGAAACCATTAAATTGATGGGCTTAGTTCTGCTTTATGATTTATTGCTACTCAGGAGCTCTGGGCTTCATAAAAATGGCCGCTTCCAGCAAGAAGAAACAGGAGCAATGCTGGAGGCAATGTACAGCACACACTGATGTTGGGTGACGAAGCATTAATGTGGAACGGACGTTCCTTGCTAAAGAACATTTTTTATCAAGTTATGGGTAACGTTCCACTTTAACTGTGTGTAGCCTCACTGAAAACTGAAAACCAGATCACTCTTCAGAGAGCAATGCTAGTGTGAACGAGCTCATAAAGGTAATTGTAAACAGGGATGACTTTGGGTTCGGTCCCAAACCAGAAGTTCATTGTACTGCTGGGCCAATCAGCTGCTGTGAGAGGATCCCCCCTCCCCCCTCCAGCATACAAAGGTGTAGAGGTGCAATGAGCGTTTACCTGTGTCGGGGACATCTGTGGGCCTCATGATTCTGCGGATCTGTTCCATGGACTGCAGATCAGGAGAAAGTCCTGCAAAATAAATCCTCAGAATAAATATTTTCCAAGAAACAAATAAAAAATTCAATTATTTTGTACAAAATGGATTTTATGAGAAGATTTACATATCAATCAGGGAAACAAAAGTAGATGAATAGCGACTGTAAGCCGGACCGACTCCTCAAATGCCAGATTTACAGCCATCGGGGGGCTTCTTACATCCAATCTAATGGGGAGATCTCATCATTCCTCCTGCTTCTCTATATTCTACACCAGGGGGAGGCAACCGGGGGGCCCTCCAGCTGTTCCAGAACTACAAGTCCCATTATGCCTCTGGGAGTCATTGTAACTGCGAGCCTTGCAATGCCTCATGGGAAATGCTGGTTGCCTCCCCAGATCTACACAGTATGTAGCCGACGGGTTTAAAGTAGAACTAAAAGGCAAAGCATCTCTCCCCCCCCCCCCCCCCCATTTTGGATGGAGTAAGGGAGGGTTAGAACCCCTGTCAGTTTTGCCATCTACTGAATGTGCCATTGGGAAGATTTCCCCGGACTTCCTGTCCAAAACAGCAATGAGGGAATTCCGGGGTGTCACCAGAACCAGTGTCCCCACTGGAAGATTTCCCCTCTATTCCCCTTCTGGGGACAACTAAAAAAATGTGGTACACAGAGAGGGGGGTGTATCCCCCAAACTGGGGCACAGACAGTAATAAAAACCTGTCAGGGGGTCTCATCCAAAAAAAAAAAATTCCGTTAGACAGACGTTTAAAATCTGAAATGATCATTTTGATACAATTTTTTTTTTATGCTGAATATTTTCTTGAGACGAATGTATATTTACCATATACCAGCCGCTGAGATCTTCCGCATAGCAAGCTTCAGCTGTTTTCATTGGATGGGATGAGATGACATCACTCGTGTGCATACATGGGGGGGGGGTTAGGGTGTCTCTACTGCATTAAAAAAAAAACCCGCCCGTTCCCAAATGTTTTAAAATGTAAAAGTTCCACTTTAAGGGCGACAAAGGGTTTTTTTTTTAATTTTGGGGCGAGCCGGAAGGATGAGAAGGGCTGATGGGATTCCTACAGAGTCTCCTCTGGATAAGATCCACCCTCTTCATGTGTCCCGATGTCACCAGGACAAAGAGTGAAGATCCGAAATTCTGAGCCGTCACTGAAAGAGCAATATGGAGGAAATCTTCCAACAGTGCCAGTCGGTCTGATGACCGTCTAAGAGGGGATTTCCCTCACTGTGCGTCAGCCCCCCCCCCCCCCGCCCGCAGACACACCACAGACCCCCCCCGCGGGCAGACGCACCACGGACCCCCCCCGCGCGGGCAGACGCACCACGGACCGCCCCCCCCCCCGCGGGCAGACGCACCACGGACCGCCCCCCCGCGGGCAGACGCACCACGGACCGCCCCCCCCCCCGCGGGCAGACGCACCACGGACCGCCCCCCCCCCCGCGGGCAGACGAACCACGGACCCCCCCCGCGGGCAGACGCACCACGGACCGCCCCCCCCCCCCCGCGGGCAGACGCACCACGGACCGCCCCCCCCCCGCGGGCAGACGAACCACGGACCCCCCCCCCCCGCGGGCAGATGCACCACCCCCCCCCGCGGGCAGACGCACCACAGACCCCCCTCCCCGCGGGCAGACGCACCACAGACCCCCCTCCCCGCGGGCAGACGCACCACAGACCCCCCTTCCCGCGGGCAGACGCACCACAGACCCCCCTCCCCGCGGGCAGACACACCACAGACCCCCCTCCCCGCGGGCAGACACACCACAGACCCCCCTCCCCGCGGGCAGACACACCACAGACCCCCCTCCCCGCGGGCAGACACACCACAGACCCCCCTCCCCGCGGGCAGACACACCACAGACCCCCCTCCCCGCGGGCAGACACCACAGACCCCCCCCCCCCCGCGGGCAGACACACCACAGACCCCCCTCCCCGCGGGCAGACACACCACAGACCCCCCCCCCCGCGGGCAGACACACCACAGACCCCCCTCCCCGCGGGCAGACACACCACAGACCCCCCCCGCGGGCAGACACACCACAGACCCCCCCCCCCCCGCGGGCAGACACACCACAGACCCCTGCGCCATTTCTGAACAAGATCGCACAATCCTCCTCCTGAGATGAGTGATGTAGAAATCCCGGGAGGCGGATTACATGACTGCAGAAATTCCGCAATGGATCCCAGAGTGATCTACGGCATCCCTACATGTGTGTGCGGTCCGGGGATGGCAATCCTGCCTAGGGAACCTGAATTTTGGGGAGGAGGAGCTAGGGGGTGAGAAAAAAAAAAAAAAAAAAAAAGGAAGATCCACTTTAAATATATTCTATACAATTCTAAAAGGATGGTGCAAAAGTAGAACTGCACGATTCTGAGCCAAAATGAGAATCACAATTTTTTTGCTTAGAATTAAGATCACAATTCTCATGATTCTCGTGGTGTAACATCTTTGACATCTTTAATACTATACAAAAAAATTGTTCTAACTTTACTGTTTAGTTTTTTTTTTTCATTATTTTTTTTTCCCCAAAAAATTGCAACTGAAAGACCGCTGCACAAATACACTGCGACATAAAATATTGCAGCAACCGCCATTTTATTCTCTAGGGCCTCTGCTCGGGGGTTCTAAGTAATTTTCTAGCAAAAAAATAATGAATTTAACATGAAACCAACAAGTGTCAGAAAAAGGTTTCGTCTTTAAGTGGTTAAACTTCCCTCATTTGCAGACAGAAGTTCATTCCTTTCATCTAAAGAACAAAAACATTACAATGTTGATAGTTCGCTCAGCAGGAAAATGTTGTGAAACTCGGCAGAATGCCTGTTTTTGAGAACTCTGCACAGAATCTGGAAAAAGCTTTGTTAAAATCGTGAGGGGGGGGGGGATTTGCAATCTCGATTCCTAACGATTAATCCTGCAGCAAGCCGATTTCCCTCATAAGGGAATGAACTGACCACGATTGTATTGACATTACCTGGCCACGTTTTACCTCTGCACTGCAAACGCTCAATGTGACCCCCATTGGTGACACGGTTCTGTCCAAACTCGTGTCCGCATGTTCTCAGATATGGACTTCACTGCTTCTGTGATGAATCGTCTCAGGTTGCTCAGCTCCTGTGTCATATGGGGGGGGCGACATACACCAAGGACTTGGTGTACCCCCACAGAAAGAAGTCACAGGGTGTTGGGACTGGCGATCACAGAGGCCAACGTCACATTGGAGGATCGTTATTTCCTGCACGGCCGATCCAACGTCCTGGTAGGGAAGGATTCAGGTATCTGGGAACAAGGAGGGAGGAACGACAACCTGCTGCAAGGCAGATCTACCTCCATCACCGACATAAACCATTCTGTAATCGTTTCCAGGTAGGAGTGGCCAGTGGCAAAAACTGCAATCAGCTCTCATGTCACCAATGGGGTTCACATCGAACATTTGCAGTGCAGGGAGGTAAAACTTGGGCCAGTTAACCACCTCAGCTCTGGAAGGTTTTACCCCTTCATGACCAGGTAATTTTTTCTCTATTCAGCACTGCGCTACTTTAACTGGCAATTGCGCGATCATGCAACACATGAAATTTATATAGTTTCTCTCCTCCCCCACCAGAGCTTTCTTTTGGTGGTTTTTAATCACCACTTGGGCTTTTGTTTTTTTGCGTTTGCGATAAACAAAAATTCGACTAGCAAAAAAAAAAAAAAAAAAAATGTATACAGCCAAAATGTATTCAACATTGAGCTCTGGGCTGTGATTGGACATAGCAGATCAGCAGGTCCAGGCTGTGAATCATTGGCTGGGGCCTGCTGACAGACTCCCGCTGTGTACCATCACAGTGGGAGTCGGATGGGGGGTGCGCACCCTAAACCTGGCAATAGGCGACATATGGCTACGTCGCTTTGCCTACGGTGGCCGCTCACCCGCAATACACGGCAGGCGGCCGCCGCTCACCCGCAATACACGGCAGGCGGCCGCTCACCCAGTGGTTAGGGTTAATACAGCCGTGTTCAATTCATTCCCTTATAAATAAATCAGCTTTACTTTTGCACCATCCTTTATTGAATCGCACTATTGCAGATATTTATACATCGCTGACAATGTACACAGTGCTTCACATATTCTACATTCACATCAGTTCCTGGCCCCAAGGAGCTTACAATCTAAATGGTCTCAGTCTCGCGTGTATACGAGGGCCAGTTTAGATAGAAGCCAATTAACCTCCCAGCATGTTAATGAGGGAGATGGAAGGTGAAATAAGCAGATTAAACTTTGTTTTTTACATCTTATATAACCAAATCCACCATAATGGTCCCCAGTAGCTCTGAATCTCACACACTGCTGTGTCACTACAATGAACGGCACAATATGGCAGCATCTCTGCCCGGCGTCCGTCTCGTCACATACAGTCCCCCCCTTGCAGTGCGGCAGGCACAGGAGCTCTCAGCATTATCCAGAGGTTTACACGCTTGTTTAGAGATCAATAGTTCAAAGTCTTTCCTATAAATCAGCGTGAATGGCGGCACGCTGGTGAATGTCTAATTGCGCAGTGATTTAGTGGATGAATGTGCTCACCGATCGTCTTCCCTGTGATGGCTTAAAGTGCTTCTCTGGCAGCTCGGCGCTCGTTCGGCGGGAAGGTCATCGCTCACAAAGGGCGAGTAGGTTTCACGCATCACGCTCTGAGATTACAGGGCTATTTATACACCTCGCAGGTGTGCCAAACCCGATTTATACTGGTGTGTGTGCGCCGGGCCTGTTTTCATGGCATGTGCTTGCTGCAAATTGAAGTATTAGCCTGACCTCCTCGGAGATTTATTTAATCTACAAGGAAATCAAACCGTTCACAAAGCATAAAAGACCACATTCCTCCAATGTACTCTTCTCTGAATTCTATCCATACTCTGCAAATGGGCTCCTCCAGCCCACGGGACCGGCGCGCAGGCCCCTCCAACCCTACTTAGAACCCCCAAACATTATATGTTGTCTTTTTTCTAACACCCTAGAGAATAAAATGGCGGTCATTGCAATACTTTTTTTTTTGCACCGTATTTGCGCAGCGGTCTTATAAACGCACTTTTTTTGGAAAAAATTCACTTTTTTGAATAAAAAAAAAAATAAGACAACAGTAAAGTTAGCCCAATTTTTTTTTATATTGTGAAATATAATGTTACACCAAGTAAATTGATACCCAACATGTCACGCTTCAAAATTGCGCCCGCTCGTGGAATGGCGTCAAACTTTTACCCTTAAAAATCTCCATAGGCGACGTTTAAAAAAATTCTACAGGTTGCATGTTTTGCGTTACAGAGGAGGTCTGGGGCTAGAATTATTTCTCTCGCTCTACCGGTCGCAGCGACACCTCACGTGTGGTTTGACCACCGTTTTCGTATGCGGTCATTTCTGCGCGCGAGCTCGTCAGGACAGGGCGCTTTAAAAAAATTTTTTTTTTTTCTTATTTATTTTACTTTACTTTTTCACTGTTTTAAAAAAAAAAAAAAAAAAAAAAAAGTTGGATCACTTTTATTCCCATTACAAGGAATGTAAACATCCCTTGTAATAGAAAAAAGCATGACAGGTCCTCTTAAATATGAGATCTGAGGACTTTGACTTTGACTATTTAGACTTTAATGCAAAAAAAAAAAAATATAAAAAAAAAAAGTCGTTTAAAAAAAATGACAAAAAAAAAAATTGTGCCTTTAAGACAAGTGGGCGGAGCCGACGTAATGACGTCGCTTCAGCCGTCACATGGTATGGAGACGGGTGGGGGCCATCTTAGCCTCACTCGTCTCCATACCTAAGAAGGGAAAGGACCTGATCGCCTCCGCCGCTACCGACGGCTCTGGTAAGCGGCGGAAGGCGCGGGAGGCACCTCTCCCGCCGCTGATAACGGTGATCTCGTGGCGAACCCGCCGCTGAGACCACCATTATCGTGTACAGAACCGCCGGCCCTAAAGATGGATACCTCGGTTGTGGCAGCAGCTGCTGCCGTTACCGAGATATCCATCTTCCAAAAAATTACGTATATATACAGTGGCCGGTCGGTAAGTGGCTCGGTCAGGTCCCCTGCTCAATATTAAAAGCTAGAATGAGGATGACCAGGGCTGCTGACATGGGGCTAGTGCTGGCCTTTCTGTACCAGGCCTGGGCCCCATAAGTTCAGCAGTGAGACCACAGGCCGTGGCTCCCAGCAATTACAAGTTCCCCGGGCCCCATCAGTTCAGCAGCAGGGGCCACAGACGGAGGAGATTTACTCATTTTGAAGATCAGGCGGAATAATGCTACAGCTCCCAACATTTAACGTTCCAGCATCTTCCTTCATATCAATGCGTTGGGTAGACCAGAACTTTAATTGTTGGGAGTTACATAGAAGGGATGGTTGGAGACGTGGAGGGAGGAAGGGATGGTTGGAGCCGCGGAGGGAGGAAGGGATGGTTGGTTGGAGCCGCGGAGGGAGGAAGGGATGGTTGGTTGGAGACGTGGAGGGAGGAAGGGATGGTTGGTTGGAGCCGCGGAGGGAGGGAGGAAGGGATGGTTGGTTGGAGACGCGGAGGGAGGGAGGGAGGAAGGGATGGTTGGTTGGAGACGCGGAGGGAGGGAGGAAGGGATGGTTGGAGCCGCGGAGGGAGGGAGGAAGGGATGGTTGGTTGGAGCCGCGGAGGGAGGGAGGAAGGGATGGTTGGTTGGAGCCGCGGAGGGAGGGAGGAAGGGATGGTTGGTTGGAGCCGTGGAGGGAGGAAGGGATGGTTGGTTGGAGCCGTGGAGGGAGGAAGGGATGGTTGGTTGGAGACGTGGAGGGAGGGAGGAAGGGATGGTTGGTTGGAGACGCGGAGGGAGGGAGGAAGGGATGGTTGGTTGGAGCCGCGGAGGGAGGGAGGAAGGGATGGTTGGTTGGAGCCGCGGAGGGAGGTAGGAAGGGATGGTTGGTTGGAGCCGTGGAGGGAGGAAGGGATGGTTGGTTGGAGCCGTGGAGGGAGGAAGGGATGGTTGGTTGGAGCCGTGGAGGGAGGAAGGGATGGTTGGTTGGAGCCGTGGAGGGAGGAAGGGATGGTTGGTTGGAGCCGTGGAGGGAGGAAGGGATGGTTGGTTGGAGCCGTGGAGGGAGGAAGGGATGGTTGGTTGGAGCCGTGGAGGGAGGAAGGGATGGTTGGTTGGAGCCGTGGAGGGAGGAAGGGATGGTTGGTTGGAGCCGTGGAGGGAGGAAGGGATGGTTGTCTGGAGCCGTGGAGGGAGGAAGGGATGGATGGTTGGAGCCGTGGAGGGAGGAAGGGATGGATGGTTGGAGCCGTGGAGGGAGGAAGGGATGGTTGGTTGGAGCCGTGGAGGGAGGAAGGGATGGATGGTTGGAGCCGTGGAGGGAGGAAGGGATGGTTGGTTGGAGCCGTGGAGGGAGGAAGGGATGGTTGGTTGGAGCCGTGGAGGGAGGAAGGGATGGTTGGAGCCGTGGAGGGAGGAAGGGATGGTTGGTTGGAGCCGTGGAGGGAGGAAGGGATGGTTGGTTGGAGCCGTGGAGGGAGGAAGGGATGGATGGTTGGAGCCGTGGAGGGAGGAAGGGATGGTTGGTTGGAGCCGTGGAGGGAGGAAGGGATGGTTGGTTGGAGCCGTGGAGGGAGGAAGGGATGGTTGGTTGGAGCCGTGGAGGGAGGAAGGGATGGTTGGTTGGAGCCGTGGAGGGAGGAAGGGATGGTTGGTTGGAGCCGTGGAGGGAGGAAGGGATGGTTGGTTGGAGCCGTGGAGGGAGGAAGGGATGGTTGGTTGGAGCCGTGGAGGGAGGAAGGGATGGTTGGTTGGAGCCGTGGAGGGAGGAAGGGATGGTTGGTTGGAGCCGTGGAGGGAGGAAGGGATGGTTGGTTGGAGCCGTGGAGGGAGGAAGGGATGGTTGGTTGGAGCCGTGGAGGGAGGAAGGGATGGTTGGTTGGAGCCGTGGAGGGAGGAAGGGATGGTTGGTTGGAGACGTGGAGGGAGGAAGAGATGGTTGGTTGGAGACGTGGAGGAAGGAAGGGATGGTTGACTGGAGACGTGGAGGGAGGAAAGAGGAAGAAAAATCAACCGACTAGATAAACCTTGACCACAACTTCAGCACTCTCCCGTACTCCAATGGTGGACTGTCTCTTGGCATCACATCTAATGCCGGACTATGGAGCCCATTGGCCCTGACAACAGGACATTAGACCACAAGGGCACGGGGGAGAAACCACTGAGGGGACCAGCCTAGCAGCGCAGAGGACCAAGTCTCCTTTAATAAGGCCCCTATACCTAGGGGAGCAGTTGACCGTTCCAGTCTGGGGGACCCCTCAGGGAGTTTTTCACTTTTTTTGGAGTTGGGCTTTAACCAAACCGGAGAACGTGCAGCTGGAGAACACAGGAATACATGAGTGCCTTTCTATTCACATAAGGTCTACTGGGGCAAAGAGTCCTCTATACCCTCTCCAGCCTGTAACTTACCCATTTAATATGTGCCGGAATAAGTGCATCTGTCCATCCCGGCACACCACGGCCAGCTTCAAAGGCTGCAGGAGGAGATCAATACAAGAGATTAATACACAGAACACCAATCAAAAACAGTCAGCGCAAAACCTAATGACTACTAACAGCAGCTGAACACTAAAAGGCAAATATAGAAAACCTTTTAGACGAAGTATACTGAACAGTGCAGCGCTAAAACAACTAAAATAATCAATGAATGAAAAGTCCATAAGCTTGTATGTAAAAACACACATGTAGATAGAAAACCAAAGACGTCAGCGGTGATAAAGGGGGCTTCATGCAAAGTCTGAAGTGCTCCTTAGTCCGTATCACACCATTTGTTAGCCAAACTGCTCACCTTGTATAATAGACCCCCTGAGCTAACAGGAAGGTCATAAGGGAATTCACCACCTCTGGTGATTATGGTAAACTTGTAGATGGAAGCCGGGCGCCTCTTATACTCCGCAGATAGAACTTGTATCTCTCCCGTGACAACATAAAATGCAAAGAAAATATCTAGTGCTCTCTGTACAACTTGAAACAGGTATCATTTATTAAAAAGACAGGAACTCCCATCAATAGCACTCAGTCCAAGTACTAGGATAAGAAACATATAGTGACTGGTAACAGCAAAGCTGGCTGCAGTGACATTCAGCCACCTTACCAGCTTTGCTGTTACCAGTCACTATATGTTTTTTAACCTTAGCACTTGGACTGAGTGCTATTGATGGGAGTTCCTGTCTTTTTAATAAATGATACCTGTTTCAAGTTATACAGAGAGCACTAGATATTTTCTTTGCATTTTATGTTGTCACAGGAGAGATACAAGTTCTAAGCCCCCTCCACCGTCCCTCCCCCTCTGCACTGACAAGACCCTCCCTGATCTACAATTTCAGCCCTTTTTTTTTTTTTTAAATGAAGTGGAAACGAGTTGAACCGTTTTGACATTGGGAACGAGATCCTTACTGATAGGGGGGGGGGGGGGGGGTTTCTAGTAATAAGATGGTGAGGGAGGAAGCTGACCCCACCCCCAAATAATTGTGGCCACTCACATGTAACTGCCCATGGAGCAATCAGCCCCGGATGCAGACTACGTCCAGCACTGATCGTCCACAGGTAAATCGCTCCATGAGAGATCACATGGCCCTGCAGAGGCCCTTCCACTTCAATGAGGCTTCCTTCTGCATCTGATCAATGGGAAACCCCCCCTCCCCCCCCGCTATGTTTCTCGCATGTAAATCGGCGACAGCATTTGCAAGAGTGAATGAGGCCTTAAATCTGAACTCCGGGCACACTGTAGGTGCCATCAATGCAGCACTGCAAACAGGAGAGTGAAGTGAGCAGAAGATCCCATCTATGTACTGCTGCTCCTTGATTGTCCAATCAGTTAGCTGGAGGCAGTTTCCAGCCCAGAAGACAGGTGGAGGATCTGGCTGGTGAGGTGTTCGGGTCACAATTTCTTTGGCCAGTAGAGGGCACTGTATACATGAAGCTATTTGGCTTCTTGCAGTTCAGCTTTGAGCAAATGACGCAACGCCAATGATGATCTGTGTCCTGCCAAGATCTGCATATTGCCAGTCCCGCCCGCCACCCCAACCCCCCCCCCCCCCCCCGAGATAATGCAGCTCAGCTTACCACACACTGATTAACCGATCGTTTGCTGCTCCAGACAGGAAATACAGGCCCATGGTGTCACAGGATGAGTGAGGCTCCCCTGGAGGTCGGATGAAGATGAGGGATGTGACCGCCGATGAGTGCCCAGTGAATTGCTGAAAAGCAAGAAGCGACAGGATAAAAAACAAACAAACTCGGTGATGGTGCCAACCGGAAACCGATCTTTACAGCGGATCGTCTACAAAACTGCTCAACCGTTTATAAAGCTCAAAAGGGAGATATGTAGTGGAAAGGTGGGGGGGGGATCTTTGGAGGACGCAGTAGTGGGGGGGTTTTATAGACAATGTAGTGGAGTTTGGAAATTGGTGAACCACAAAGATAAACCAACTCGGTATTCTCCGCGGTGATTTGGCTGTCCCAGGAACAGGCAGGGGCGGCACTATGCAGCAGCCCTGAGCAGGTAGACAGCTGATCCCCTCCCCCACCGATTACCGAGAGGAGTGTCTGGATTTTAGATCACATTTACCAACACATGACCGATGGCGGGGAGAAGGCAGACCAGGCGGTGTAACCAAGAGTCAGCCTACCAAGTCCCCCGAGTGAGCGCCACCGCTGGGCCGGACACAGCGAGTACACGGGGAACCAATAGGCTGAACCTCAGAAGGGCTCCGAATGTTCAGCCCTCCCCCCATCCTGGGTTCAGGTCGGTGAGACTTACCCTGGTCAGGTTTTTGGTTTCCAGGTCCCACAGTTTGATCGTCCGCCCCGCAGACAGCAACATTTTTCCATCTGGACTTATACACAAACAGCTGACCCCGCCATTGTCTCCTTTCCATTTGCTGCAAATAGGAGGGGAATAAAATAAAGTTACAGCAAGAAGGTTACCATGTTATATTACAGGAAGGAAGGAAGGAAGGAAGGAAGGAAGGAAGGAAGGAAGGAAGGAAGGAAGGAAGGGGTCACTATTATATTGCAAGGAAGAAGAGAACCAATTTTACAAGGAAGGGTCAGTGTAGGAAGAAAGGAAATAGTATCCATTCATTTCCTTCCTTGTAACATGACAAACCTCCTTTGTAATAGTATCTATATAGGAAGGAAGTATATACAATGTTACAAGGCAGGGTCACTTATATTACAGGGAGGAAGGATGGAAGGAACACTATGCTCTATTACAGGGAGGAAGGATGGAAGGAACACTATGCTCTATTACAGGGTGGAAGGATGGAAGGTACACTATGCTCTATTACAGGGTGGAAGGATGGAAGGAACACTATGCTCTATTACAGAGTGGAAGGATGGAAGGAACACTATGCTCTATTACAGGGAGGAAGGATGGAAGGAACACTATGCTCTATTACAGGGTGGAAGGATGGAAGGAACACTATGCTCTATTACAGGGTGGAAGGATGGAAGGAACACTATGCTCTATTACAGGGAGGAAGGAACACTATGCTCTATTACAGGGAGGAAGGTGGAAGGTACACTATGCTCTATTATAGGAAGGAAGGAAGGAACACTATGCTCTATTACAGAGTGGAAGGATGGAAGGAACACTATGCTCTATTACAGGGTGGAAGGATGGAAGGAACACTATGCTCTATTACAGGAAGGAAGGAAGGTACACTATGCTCTATTACAGGGTGGAAGGATGGAAGGTACACTATGCTCTATTACAAGGTGGAAGGATGGAAGGAACACTATGCTCTATTACAGGGAGGAAGGATGGAAGGAACACCATGCTCTATTACAGGGTGGAAGGATGGAAGGTACACTATTCTCTATTACAGGGAGGAAGGAAGGAACACTATGCTCTATGACAGGGTGGAAGGATGGAAGGAACACTATGCTCTATTACAGGGTGGAAGGATGGAAGGAACACTATGCTCTATTACAGGGTGGAAGGATGGAAGGAACACTATGCTCTATTACAGGGTGGAAGGATGGAAGGTACACTATGCTCTATTACAGGGTGGAAGGATGGAAGGTACACTATTCTCTATTACAGGGAGGAAGGAAGGAACACTATGCTCTATTACAGGGAGGAAGGATGGAAGGAACACTATGCTCTATTACAGGGTGGAAGGATGGAAGGTACACTATTCTCTATTACAGGGAGGAAGGATGGAAGGAACACTATGCTCTATTACAGAGTGGAAGGAAGGAAGGAACACTATGCTCTATTACAGAGTGGAAGGATGGAAGGAACACTATGCTCTATTACAGGGTGGAAGGATGGAAGGAACACTATGCTCTATTACAGGGTGGAAGGAAGGAACACTATGCTCTATTACAGAGTGGAAGGATGGAAGGAACACTATGCTCTATTACAGAGTGGAAGGATGGAAGGAACACTATGCTCTATTACAGGGTGGAAGGATGGAAGGAACACTATGCTCTATTACAGGAAGGAAGGAAGGTACACTATGCTCTATTACAGGGTGGAAGGATGGAAGGTACACTATGCTCTATTACAAGGTGGAAGGATGGAAGGAACACTATGCTCTATTACAGGGAGGAAGGATGGAAGGAACACCATGCTCTATTACAGGGAGGAAGGAAGGAACACTATGCTCTATGACAGGGTGGAAGGATGGAAGGTACACTATTCTCTATTACAGGGAGGAAGGAAGGAACACTATGCTCTATGACAGGGTGGAAGGATGGAAGGAACACTATGCTCTATTACAGGGTGGAAGGATGGAAGGAACACTATGCTCTATTACAGGGTGGAAGGATGGAAGGAACACTATGCTCTATTACAGGGTGGAAGGATGGAAGGTACACTATTCTCTATTACAGGGAGGAAGGAAGGAACACTATGCTCTATTACAGGGTGGAAGGATGGAAGGAACACTATGCTCTATTACAGGGTGGAAGGATGGAAGGAACACTATGCTCTATTACAGAGTGGAAGGATGGAAGGAACACTATGCTCTATTACAGGGTGGAAGGAAGGAACACTGTGTTCTATTACAGGGAGGAAGGATGGAAGGAACACTATGCTCTATTACAGGGAGGAAGGATGGAAGGTACACTATGCTCTATTACAGGGTGGAAGGATGGAAGGTACACTATGCTCTATTACAGGGTGGAAGGATGGAAGGTACACTATGCTCTATTACAGGGTGGAAGGATGGAAGGAACACTATGCTCTATTACAGGGTGGAAGGATGGAAGGAACAGTATGCTCTATTACAGGGAGGAAGGATGGAAGGAACACTATGCTCTATTACAGGGAGGAAGGATGGAAGGAACACTTTGCTCTATTACAGGGTGGAAGGATGGAAGGAACACTATGCTCTATTACAGGGTGGAAGGATGGAAGGTACACTATGCTCTATTACAGGGAGGAAGGATGGAAGGAACACTATGCTCTATTACAGGGTGGAAGGATGGAAGGTACACTATGCTCTATTACAGGGTGGAAGGATGGAAGGTACACTATGCTCTATTACAGGGTGGAAGGATGGAAGGTACACCATGTTCTATCGCAGGGACAGGACGATCGGACAAATGGCGGGAAGTCGCTCAGACAGCCAAGAGAGATTCACCATTTCTTAATCAGAAATAAGCGAAACAATTCCATCTCATCACAGCGCTCCGTCCAATCACCTCGCTCCTCCTCCGGGTATAGGGATTGGGGGAGGGGTGTTCATAGTTCTAGTGTAGTGCCAGGAAATCAGCAGATAAAACTCGGGCACTTCATTCCATAGTTCCGGATCTTTCTATGAGAATCCTGCCTGGGCCTCCAACCACCATAGATACAGAATATAGAGAGGGAGCCTCGTTACCAGGTGAAAATAACGGGGCCGGGAAGAGGACTCCCCCACATCTACGGACTGTTCCGGGGTTCGGATCCCCTCCCCCACTCACCATTTCACTTTGCAGGTCTGTGTGTTCCATTCTATGATGTGTTTGTCTTCTGAACAACTGTACAGACAAGCGCCGTCCTGATGCCACCTGATGCAGTTCACTCGGCTGTCGTGGCCACCAACCTGGGAAATATAAAATAAAACTTGGAGCCCTTTAAATAGATCAGTGTTGGGGGGGGGGGGGTCCCCAAGGAGAATGTTGCAGACATTTAATAATCGGCATGCCACACACAGACAGGCCAACTCGGTAATGTCCGCCATGATCTCACTATCTCAGGAACAGGCAGAGACCACATCGTGTAGCAGCCCTGAGCAGGTAGATAGCGGGGACCCCACACAGACCCCCCCACATTTACTGGGGGCTACATCTGAAATTCATACCCATGGAAAAAAATCATATTGCAGCTCACCACTCCTTATTTGTGGTGGGTACATTACATTTTTTACCACTTTTACCCCCCCTTTTAAATTTACTTTTTACCATTTAAACCCCCCCCCCCCCTTTTTTAAACCACCAGGTAATGGGCGAGGGTTACAAAACCTACTGAACTGTATGGAGGGAGCCATGTTTGTCACCCAGCTCCCCCCCCCCCCTTTTCACCTCCATTATATGGAAGATTTGAGGGGGGAGGAGAACATTGCTCCCGTTTTCAGTTCAGGAAGGACACGGGATTTCTGGAAGGATCAACAGATATTTTCTGTAGCTGCTGAAACAGTTTTTAACCCGAATAAAAAAAAAAAAGAAAAAAACCAATGAAGCCCCCTGATAAGCTGCAATGCATTTAATATTAGTTCCGGGGTTCAGATTTCTTAACTCATTGGCTGTGGGTGGAGAGACCGGCGCCGATCGCGGCGAGCGATCCCAGCCGACGTTTTCTCGCTCACTGAAGATCTGTTCCGGGCGGAGTAACACTTCAAGAAAAAGGCAAAAAACAGAAAAACTCACCAATTTGCTTTGTAGTTCCCCTTTGATGACGCTGTATAATAATATGGTGCCGGTCGCCGTGCCGATGGCGAGGAGGTCGTATTTTCCGTCTTTATCAACCGCTTCCGATTTCCTCTTCTTTTTCTAATGAATAGGAAGAGGAAGAAATTACTAAAACTGATTTCTGTATCAACTCCTCCGAGAATATAAAATTCTAATTACTGACAAAATGTCAGAAAATCAGCTGATTGGAATGAGGGGAAGGACTTCCTCCAGCAGGGTGACAACACTAAATTCCCTGCAGTGAATTCACAGCAACGTTGTCACCCTGCATTCTATGGTGACACACACCAAGGGGGGCACGAGACCCACCCCCCCATGCCTAAACCTATTACACGAGACCCCCCCCCCATCCCCAAACCTATTACACGAGACCCCCCCCCTCAAACCTATTACACGAGACCCCCCCCTCAAAATCTATTACACGAGACCCCCCCCCCTCAAACCTATTACACGAGACCCCCCCCCCCTCAAACCTATTACACGAGACCCCCCCCCCCTCAAACCTATTACACGAGACCCCCCCATCAAACCTATTACACGAGACCCCCCCCCTCAAAATCTATTACACGAGACCCCCCCCCCCTCAAACCTATTACACGAGACCCCCCCCCCTCAAACCTATTACACGAGACCCCCCCCCTCAAACCTATTACACGAGACCCCCCCCCCTCAAACCTATTACACGAGACCCCCCCCCTCAAACCTATTACACGAGACCCCCCCCCTCAAACCTATTACACGAGACCCCCCCCCCTCAAACCTATTACACGAGACCCCCCCCCTCAAACCTATTACACGAGACCCCCCCCCCTCAAAATCTATTACACGAGACCCCCCCCCCCTCAAACCTATTACACGAGACCCCCCCCCCTCAAAATCTATTACACGAGACCCCCCCCCCCTCAAACCTATTACACGAGACCCCCCCCCCTCAAACCTATTACACGAGACCCCCCCCCCTCAAACCTATTACACGAGACCCCCCCCCCCTCAAACCTATTACACGAGACCCCCCCCCCTCAAACCTATTACACGAGACCCCCCCCCCTCAAACCTATTACACGAGACCCCCCCCCTCAAAATCTATTACACGAGACCCCCCCCCCTCAAAATCTATTACACGAGACCCCCCCCCCCTCAAACCTATTACACGAGACCCCCCCCCCCCCTCAAACCTATTACACGAGACCCCCCCCCCCCCTCAAACCTATTACACGAGACCCCCCCCCCTCAAACCTATTACACAAGGACCCCCCCTCCCCAAATGACAAGCACTACCACAATATATGAGGTCACACATGACCAGGTGTGGGGGAGGGAAGACACAAAAATCGATTGTTTTGTATACAAATGATGACAAAGAACACATCATTCTAATAACTCCAATGAGATGAATCATTTGATCAGATAGTTCCATGTAGAGTCATCAGAGATGTGCAATTCCCATCGCCCGACAACCCGGACACTCCGGGCGATGGGTAGATTGTTTTTTTTTCTTATTTTAACTTTCAGCCCTTCTGTGGGCAAACAGCCGGGTTTACTTGTCAGATGGACATCCCGACACCTCAATGATTCCACACCCCCCGGGGTAAAGTACCCCCAATTGCCCATCTGCGGGACCGGCATAGCGGGTGATGCCCGATAGAGGAGGGCGGACACATCCTCTCTCCTCCCCTTCTTTCTCCTGACCCAGAAGTGACGCCCATGGCATCACTTCCGGGTCCCCCCCCACCGCTCATGGCATTACTTCCGGGTGCCCCCCCACCGCTCATGACATCACTTCCGGGTGCCCCCCCACCGCTCATGACATCACTTCCGGGTGCCCCCCCACCGCTCATGACATCACTTCCGGGTGCCCCCCCCACGCTCATGACATCACTTCCGGGTGCCCCCCACCGCTCATGACATCACTTCCGGGTGCCCCCGCACCGCTCATGACACCACTTCCGGGTGCCCCCGCACCGCTCATGACATCACTTCCGGATGCCCCCACCCATGACATCACTTCCGGGTGCCCCCACCGCTCATGACATCACTTCCGGGTCCCCCCACCGCTCATGACATCACTTCCGGGTGCCCCCCACCGCTCATGGCATCACTTCCGGATGCCCCCACCCATGACATCACTTCCGGGTGCCCCCACCGCCCATGGCATCACTTCCGGGTGCCCCCCCACCGCTCATGACATCACTTCCGGGTGCCCCCCCACCGCTCATGACATCACTTCCGGGTGCCCCCCCACCGCTCATGACATCACTTCCGGGTGCCCCCCACCGCTCATGGCATTACTTCCGGGTGCCCCCCACCGCTCATGACATCACTTCCGGGTGCCCCCCCCCACCGCTCATGACATCACTTCCGGGTGCCCCCCCACGCTCATGACATCACTTCCGGGTGCCCCCGCACCGCTCATGACATCACTTCCGGGTGCCCCCGCACCGCTCATGACACCACTTCCGGGTGCCCCCGCACCGCTCATGACATCACTTCCGGGTGCCCCCACCCATGACATCACTTCCGGGTGCCCCCACCGCCCATGGCATCACTTCCGGGTCCCCCCCCACCGCTCATGACATCACTTCCGGGTGCCCCCCCACGCTCATGACATCACTTCCGGGTGCCCCCCCACGCTCATGACATCACTTCCGGGTGCCCCCCCCACGCTCATGACATCACTTCCGGGTGCCCCCCACCGCTCATGACATCACTTCCGGGTGCCCCCCCACCGCTCATGACATCACTTCCGGGTGCCCCCACCGCTCATGACATCACCTCCGGGTGCCCCCCACCGCTCATGACATCACCTCCGGGTGCCCCCCACCGCTCATGACATCACCTCCGGGTGCTCCCCACCGCTCATGACATCACCTCCGGGTGCTCCCCACCGCTCATGACATCACCTCCGGGGCCCCCCACCGCTCATGACATCACCTCCGGGGCCCCCCACCGCTCATGACATCACTTCCGGGGCCCCCCACCGCTCATCAAGACCGACAAAGGATGTAAAGCGGTGTGATGTGCATTACAGTCAGTGGAGCACAGAGGAGATATTGGGGACCCTGGATGTCTCATTAAAGACATGTTGCCCCCCCCCCCCCCCCCAAAAACAAAAAAAAAAAAAAACACCAGATAGGGGACTTTTGTTCCCTATGTGATGGAAACAAAACAAAACAAAAAAAGTTAAGAAAACTCCAAATGTTTTATTTTAGAAAGTTATACCCAAGCACATAATCCCCCCCCCCCCACCAAAAAAATAAATAAAAGAGACTGCCCCACATCTGGAAACATTGATTGCAATGGAGGTTACATATCGCCGCACACCGGAGTGAGAGCGATAATTCTAGCGCCAGACCTCCCCCGTAACACTAAACTGACGACCTATAGGGGGCTTGTAAAGCGTCGCCTATGGAATATATGGGTAGAAGTGGATGAAAAAGTCTGGACAGCCGCACACCGGAAGACATTTCATATGCCTTTTATTCGTAGAAAAGAATCATGAAGTACACAGGGCACCGCGGAAAGGCGGTACAGAGAAACAGCTGACGCGTTTCACATTTCAACTAAGTGCTTTACTCACAGCCAGAGCAATGAAATGTCTTCCGGTGTGCGGCTGTCCAGACCTTTTCATCCACTTCTACCTATACAAGCATTAGCCGGCCCCCGGGGCCCCTCTCTGGAGGGTTAGGACGTGGATTGTGGCTTCCTATGGAATATATTGGGGGGAACTGAACTGTCACCATTCCAGGAGATCACACAAATGTAAGGTTTAGCATGTTGGGTATTTACTCCATGCAACTTCCTTCTTTTATATTTTACCAAAAAAATACAAATAAATTGGGTAATGTATGGTTTGTGTGATCCTCAAATTAACTTATTTATTGAAATGTTGAGTTCCCTTGTAATATTGTAACAAAAAATAGGCACTACCACCATTTTATTCTCTAGGGTGTCTGCTGCCATTATATATCTCATGTTTTGGGGGTTTTATGTAAATTTCAGGCCTCAGATGTGTGAATGTCGGGATCAGAAGTTCTGTTTGTTACATTGTAATAAGATTTCTACAAAGATAGGATGAGATGTGATAGAAGAAGAGACATCTTATTACAATGTAACAAACAGAACATGTGACAGATACCCCTCCCCCCCCATGAGATGTCAGTCTATCTCCTGGGGGATGGGACATGTTACATGTGTGTACGGAGAGATCACATGTTCTGTGTGTTACATTGTAATAAGATGTCACTTCTATAATATCTCTGTATAAAGAGACATCTGATTACATTGTAACTAATATAAAACATGAGATCACCGTCCTCACATGTAACACGTCCCACACCCAGGACTTCTACAAGAGACATCTTATTACAATGTAACAACATGTGATCCCCCCCCCCATATATACACACACAGCGCCCCCATGTACCCCCCCGTGACAATGTTCTGACTCCCCGACAATCACCCACCTAACTTCCCCACGGTTGGGGGCCCCCCCACACACAGACCGGATCTCACCCGCCCCCCTCGGTTGGGGCCCCCCCATACACAGACCGGATCTCACCCGCCCCCCTCAGTTGGGCCCCCCCACACACAGACCGGATCTCACCCGCCCCCCTCAGTTGGGGCCCCCCATACACAGACTGGGTGTCTCACCCGCCCCCCTCGGTTGGGGCCCCCCCCATACACAGACTGGGTGTCTCACCCGCCCCCCTCGGTTGGGGCCCCCCCCATACACAGACTGGGTGTCTCACCCGCCCCCCTCGGTTGGGGCCCCCCCATACACAGACTGGGTGTCTCACCCGCCCCCCTCGGTTGGGGCCCCCCCATACACAGACTGGGTGTCTCACCCGCCCCCCTCGGTTGGGGCCCCCCCATACACAGACTGGGTGTCTCACCCGCCCCCCTCGGTTGGGGCCCCCCCATACACAGACTGGGTGTCTCACCCGCCCCCCTCGGTTGGGGCCCCCCCATACACAGACTGGGTGTCTCACCTCCCCCCTCGGTTGGGGCCCCCCATACACAGACTGGGTGTCTCACCTGCCCCCCTCGGTTGGGGCCCCCCCATACACAGACTGGGTGTCTCACCTCCCCCCTCAGTTGGGGCCCCCCCATACACAGACTGGGTGTCTCACCTGCCCCCCTCAGTTGGGCCCCCCCATACACAGACTGGGTGTCTCACCCGCCCCCCTCGGTTGGGGCCCCCCCATACACAGACTGGGTGTCTCACCGCCCCCCCTCGGTTGGGGCCCCCCCATACACAGACTGGGTGTCTCACCCGCCCCCCTCGGTTGGGGCCCCCCCATACACAGACTGGATCTCACCCGCCCCCCTCGGTTGGGGCCCCCCCATACACAGACCGGATCTCACCCGCCCCCCTCAGTTGGGGCCCCCCATACACAGACTGGGTGTCTCACCCGCCCCCCTCGGTTGGGGCCCCCCCCATACACAGACTGGGTGTCTCACCCGCCCCCCTCGGTTGGGGCCCCCCCCATACACAGACTGGGTGTCTCACCCGCCCCCCTCGGTTGGGGCCCCCCCATACACAGACTGGGTGTCTCACCCGCCCCCCTCGGTTGGGGCCCCCCCATACACAGACTGGGTGTCTCACCCGCCCCCCTCGGTTGGGGCCCCCCCATACACAGACTGGGTGTCTCACCCGCCCCCCTCGGTTGGGGCCCCCCCATACACAGACTGGGTGTCTCACCCGCCCCCCTCGGTTGGGGCCCCCCCATACACAGACTGGGTGTCTCACCTCCCCCCTCGGTTGGGGCCCCCCATACACAGACTGGGTGTCTCACCTGCCCCCCTCGGTTGGGGCCCCCCCATACACAGACTGGGTGTCTCACCTCCCCCCTCAGTTGGGGCCCCCCCATACACAGACTGGGTGTCTCACCTGCCCCCCTCAGTTGGGCCCCCCCATACACAGACTGGGTGTCTCACCCGCCCCCCTCGGTTGGGGCCCCCCCATACACAGACTGGGTGTCTCACCGCCCCCCCTCGGTTGGGGCCCCCCCATACACAGACTGGGTGTCTCACCCGCCCCCCTCGGTTGGGGCCCCCCCATACACAGACTGGATCTCACCCGCCCCCCTCGGTTGGGGCCCCCCCATACACAGACTGGGTGTCTCACCGCCCCCCCTCGGTTGGGGCCCCCCCATACACAGACTGGGTGTCTCACCGCCCCCCCTCGGTTGGGGCCCCCCCATACACAGACTGGGTGTCTCACCCGCCCCCCCTCGGTTGGGGCCCCCCCATACACAGACTGGGTGTCTCACCCGCCCCCCCTCGGTTGGGGCCCCCCCATACACAGACTGGGTGTCTCACCCGCCCCCCCTCGGTTGGGGCCCCCCCATACACAGACTGGGTGTCTCACCTGCCCCCCTCGGTTGGGGCCCCCCCATACACAGACTGGGTGTCTCACCCGCCCCCCTCGGTTGGGGCCCCCCCATACACAGACTGGGTGTCTCACCCGCCCCCCTCGGTTGGGGCCCCCCCCATACACAGACTGGGTGTCTCCCCCTCCCCCCTCGGTTGGGGCCCCCCCCATACACAGACTGGGTGTCTCACCTGCCCCCCTCGGTTGGGGCCCCCCCAGGCCAGGCATGTACAGGTGGCGGAGAGGTGAGCGGAAGGCACGTACTCCCGGCGGAGCTCCCCTCCTCCTCCTCGGCTGTCCCACACGGTGATCCTCCCGTCCAGGCCGGACACGGCCAGCAGATCTCTCCTCCCCGGGGTGAAGGCGCTGGCGGGGGGAAGCGCCTCGTACACGCCGCCCGCATTACTCACTCCGATCCTTGCCATGTCGTTAAGGATGGAGCATGCGCACGACGATCGGGGGAGGGGCTTCGCTTCCGCGCCACGCCTCCCCGCAGGGGACGTCGGCCATTCGCCTAGCAGAGTCACGCTGGGCGGGGCTCCGTCTATAGAGGCGGAACTTATAGGACGCGGCGGCGGCCATGATGGTAGAGCCCATTCCTACTGATAGTACTGGGAGGAGGGCTCCGAGAACATGGCGGACATCGCCGGATTCATAGCGCGTGATCGCAGACATGTTTGTTTTATGGAAGTATAACACATGTCACTTCTCCAGCACAGGGGAGAGCACGCTGCCTTCACGTGGTGATGACAGTCCCGAGCCAAGAGGACCGGTCACCGACCACCGATATATAGACATGGACCAACCACAGGAGCTCACACTCTAATCTCCTTCACTATGGGACCCCATACTTCCCGAATGTTATGGACACCGCCTGCCGGCCGGGGCGATTCCTGCCTCTTCCATTAATGATCCCAGAAAATGAGTGAGAGCCCCCAATATGTGAGATGTTTTCTGAAAGCAGAGACCCCAGAGAATAAAATGGTGGTTGTTGGGATTTTTTTTATGTCGTAGAATATTTGCGCAGCTGTTTATCAAACACAAGTTTTCAGGAAAAAAATACGCTTTATCCTCTTGCCGACCGCACCATACCGGAATGACAGATACAGCGCGGTCACATCTGTGATCACTGTGTGCCTCGGACCCAGCACAGATCAGGGTAAAGGGCCAATCACAGTGCGAGGAAAGCAGAGGCGGGGTTTCGTCAGATTCGGCGACCCATCAGAATGTGTAACGGAAGTGACGTTCCGTCGCCGCCATCTTGCTACACCCCGACACTCCTCCATAGTAAGGATACACAGAGAAGGGGGAATGCGGACATCTTGTTACACCCACCGGAGTTTCACTTTTTACACTTATTTTTAACAGTAAAGTGATTTTATATCGTGAAATACGGGACTGAGAACTCTGTATGAATGTTTAGATTTTAAAAGCAGCGAACTTCTGTCAGATTAGTAAACCTGTGAGATCTGCACGCTCTCCGCTGCTTTTAGAGATTCAACATCTAATCAGACGGAGTTCTCAGTCCCGTATTTCACGATATAAACTCACTTTACAGTTAAAAATAAGTGTAAAAAGCAAAACTCCGGTGGGTGTAACAAGATGTCCGCTTTCCCCCTTCTCAGTGTATCCTCACTATGGAGGAGTGTGGGGTGTAGCAAGATGGCGGTGACAGAATGTCACTTCCGTTACACATTCTGACGGGTCGCTGAATCTGATGAAACACAGGTGAAATGGCACATGTGACGGGGACATGTACACAGATCATCAGGGCAATGGTTATCAGTCCTGCCAATCAACGCCACCCAATCAGTGCCACTGTTTCGTCAGATTCGGCGACCCGTCGGAATGTTTAATGGAAGTGACTTTCCCTCGCCGCCATCTTGCTACACCCCACACTCCTCCATAGTACGGATACACTGAGAAGGGGGTAAGCAGACATCTTGGTACACCCCCCCCCCCCCCCCCCGAGTTTTGTATTTTACACTTCTTTTTAACAGTAAAGTGAGTTTATATCGTGACATACAGAACTTAGAGCTCAGTCTGACTGGTTAGATGTTGAATTTTTAAAGTAGCGGTGTTCTGTCAGATTAGCAAACCTGTGAGATGAGCAGACTTGCTGCTGCTTTTAAAATTCAACATCAAAAAAACATCGGATGAAGTTCTGTATTTCACTATATAAGATGAGTTTACTGTTAAAAATCGGGTCGGCACAGTGGTGTAGTAGGTGGCACAGTGGTGTAGGGGGTGGCACAGTGGTGTAGTGGGTGGCACAGTGGTGTAGTGGGTAGCACAGTGGTGTAGTGGGTGGCACAGTGGTGTAGTAGGTGGCACAGTGGTGTAGTGGGTAGTACAGTGGTGTAGTGGGTGGCACAGTGGTGTAGTAGGTGGCACAGTGGTGTAGTAGGTGGCACAGTGGTGTAGTGGGTAGTACAGTGGTGTAGTGGGTAGCACAGTGGTGTAGTGGGTGGCACAGTGGTGTAGTAGGTGGCACAGTGGTGTAGTGGGTAGCACAGTGGTGTAGTGAGTGACACAGTGGTGTAGTAGGTGGCACAGTGGTGTAGTGGGTGGTACAGTAGGGTAGTGTGGCACAGTGGTGTAGTGGGTAGTACAGTGGTGTAGTGGGTGGCACAGTGGTGTAATGGGGAGCAGTGGTGTAGTAGGGGGCACAGTGGTGTAGTGGGTAGCACAGTGGTGTAGTGGGGGCACAGTGGTGTAGTGGGTAGCACAGCGGTGTAGTGGGTGGCACAGTGGTGTAGTGGGGGGCACAGTGGTGTAGGGGGTAGCACAGTGGTGTAGTGGGTAGCACAGTGGTGTAGTAGGTGGCACAGTGGTGTAGGGGGTGGCACAGTGGTGTAGTGGGTAGCACAGCGGTGTAGTGGGTGGCACAGTGGTGTAGTGGGGGGCACAGTGGTGTAGGGGGCGGCACAGTGGTGTAGTGGGTAGCACAGTGGTGTAGTAGGTGGCACAGTGGTGTAGGGGGTGGCACAGTGGTGTAGTGGGTGGCACAGTGGTGTAGTGGGTAGCACAGTGGTGTAGTGGGTGGCACAGTGGTGTAGTAGGTGGCACAGTGGTGTAGTGGGTAGTACAGTGGTGTAGTGGGTGGCACAGTGGTGTAGTAGGTGGCACAGTGGTGTAGTAGGTGGCACAGTGGTGTAGTGGGTAGTACAGTGGTGTAGTGGGTAGCACAGTGGTGTAGTGGGTGGCACAGTGGTGTAGTAGGTGGCACAGTGGTGTAGTGGGTAGCACAGTGGTGTAGTGAGTGACACAGTGGTGTAGTAGGTGGCACAGTGGTGTAGTGGGTGGTACAGTAGGGTAGTGTGGCACAGTGGTGTAGTGGGTAGTACAGTGGTGTAGTGGGTGGCACAGTGGTGTAATGGGGAGCAGTGGTGTAGTAGGGGGCACAGTGGTGTAGTGGGTAGCACAGTGGTGTAGTGGGGGCACAGTGGTGTAGTGGGTAGCACAGCGGTGTAGTGGGTGGCACAGTGGTGTAGTGGGGGGCACAGTGGTGTAGGGGGTAGCACAGTGGTGTAGTGGGTAGCACAGTAGTGTAGTGGGTGGCACAGTGGTGTAGTGGGTGGCACAGTGGTGTAGTGGGGGGCACAGTGGTGTAGTGGGTAGCACAGTGGGTGGCACAGTGGTGTAGTGGGGGGGCACAGTGGTGTGGTGGGTAGCACAGTGGTGTAGTGGGCAGCACAGTGGTGTAGTGGGGGCACAGTGGTGTGGTGGGTAGCACAGTGGTGTAGTGGGTAGCACAGTGGTGTATTGGGTAGCACAGTGGTGTAGTGGGCGGCACAGTGGTGTAGTGGGTAGCACAGTGGTGTAGTGGGGCGGCACAGTGGTGTAGTGGGTAGCACACTGGTGTAGTGGGCGGCACACTGGTGTAGTGGGTGGCACAGTGGTGTAGTGGGTAGCACAGTGGTGTAGTGGGGTGGCACAGTGGTGTAGTGGGTAGCACAGTGGTGTAGTGGGGTGGCACAGTGGTGTAGTGGGTAGCACACTGGTGTAGTGGGCGGCACACTGGTGTAGTGGGCGGCACAGTGGTGTAGTGGGTAGCACAGTGGTGTAGTGGGGGGCACAGTGGTGTAGTGGGTAGCACAGTAGTGTAGTGGGGGAGCACAGTGGTGTAGTGGGGGGCACAGTGGTGTAGTGGGGGGCACAGTGGTGTAGTGGGTAGCACAGTAGTGTAGTGGGGGAGCACAGTGGTGTAGTGGGGGGCACAGTGGTGTAGTGGGTAGCACAGTAGTGTAGTGGGGGAGCACAGTGGTGTAGTGGGGGGCACAGTGGTGTAGTAGGCGGCACAGTGGTGTAGTGGGGAGCACAGTGGTGTAGTGGGTGGCGCAGTGGTGTAGTGGGCGTCACAGTGGTGTAGTGGGTAGCACAGTGGTGTAGTGGGTAGCACACTTGTGTAGTGGGCGGCACAGTGGTGTAGTGGGTAGCACAGTGGTGTAGTGGGTAGCACACTGGTGTAGTGGGTAGCACACTTGTGTAGTGGGCGGCACAGTGGTGTAGTGGGTAGCACAGTGGTGTAGTGGGTAGCACACTGGTGTAGTGGGTAGCACACTTGTGTAGTGGGCGGCACAGTGGTGTAGTGGGTAGCACAGTGGTGTAGTGGGTAGCACACTGGTGTAGTGGGCGGCACAGTGGTGTAGTGGGTAGCACTCTCACCTAGCAGTAAAAAGGGTCGCTGGTTCAAATCCCAACTATGACACTACCTGCATGGAGTTTGCATGTTCTCCCTGTGTTGGGTTTCCTCTGGGTACTCCAGTTTCCTCCCACACTCCAAAGACATGCTGGGAGGTTAATTGTCCCCGGTATATGAATGTGAGTTGGGGGGACATTAGATTGGAAGCTCCCTGAGGGTCGGGACCGATGTGAATGTACAATGTATATGTAAAGTGCTGTGTAAACTGACGGCTCTACAAGTACCTGAAATAATAATAATAAGTGTAAAATGTAAAACTCCGGTGGGTGTAACAAGATGTCCGCTTCCCCTCTTCTCAGTGTATCCTTACTATGGAGGAGTGCGGGGTGTAGCAAGATGGCGGCGACCAAACGTCACTTCCGTTACACATTCTGACGGGTCGCCTAATCTGATGAAACAGAACCTCATCAATGCCGCCTATCAGTGAAGGAGAAAAAATTACTTAATTTACAAAATGTTATAACAGGAAAAAAGAAAAACTTTTTTTTCAACATTTTCGGTCTTTTTCATTTATTTAGCAAAAAATAATAAGACCCCCCCGAGGTGATTAAATACCACCAAAAGAAAGCTCTATCTGTGGGGAAAAAATGATAAAATAGTCATATGAGTACAGTGTAGCATGACCGAGTAATTGTCATTCAAAGTATGACGGTGCTGAAAGCTGAGGATTGGCCTGGGCAGGGAGGGGGGAGGGGGGAGCGCCCGGTATTGAAGGGGTTAATGAATCTTAGTGCTCACTATATGATAATTAGTTTTTGGTAAAATATAAAAGATGAGGCTGCGATAAGTAAATAAATACCAAACATGCGAAGAGCCATGGAATGGCGACAAACTTGCGGTACTTAAAATTCTCCATAGGTGACACTTTAACCGCTTTGCCGACCAGCCGCCGCCATTATACTGCGTCAGGTCGGCTCGTTCCCGCAAATCGCCATAGGTGTACGTCGGCTCCTTTAAGAGCCATAGCAGGCACGCGCGCCCAATCGTGCCCACTGCACGGGGGGGGGGGGGGTGACCAGATGCCCATGGGCGCGATGTCTGCCGGCCACCCGCGGGAAAGAGAGCCAGAGTGGGGATCTGTCAATGGAAACAGACAGATCTCCGTTCTGACAGGGGAGTTAGAGAGAGAGATCTGCTATTCCTAGTGATTTGGAACAGCGATCTCTCTCCTCCCCCAGTCAGTCCCCTCCCCCCCCCCCCACACCTCCCTAGGGAACACATTTGACCCCTTGATCGCCCCCTAGTGTTATCCTCTTCCCTGCCAGTGGCAAGGTATTTTTTTTTGTTTATAGTGCAAAAAATATAAAACCGCAGAGGTGATCAAATACCGCCAAAAGAAATCTCTATTTGTGGGATTTTGATTGGGTACAGCTTTCCCACGACCGCGCAATTGTCAGTTAAAGCGACGCAGTGCCGTATCACAGAGAATGGTCACTGATGGGGAAAATCTTCCGGTCTGTAAGTGGTTAAAAATCCTTCACAGGTTCTCAGTGCGGAGCGAATCCTCCATGATGAGCCCCCCAAATTTATCGATCTCACTCTGACATTCGCAGAGATATCTCACATGTGTGGTGCAATCACTGGTTACATACGTGTGCCGGGCCTACGTGTGCTTTACATTTACATGTATGTGCGGGGGATGGAGGTGCTTTACATTTACATGTATGTGCGGGGGACGGAGGTGCTTTACATTTACATGTATGTGCGGGGGACGGAGGTGCTTTACATTTACATGTATGTGCGGGGGACGGAGGTGCTTTACATTTACATGTATGTGCGGGGGATGGAGGTGCTTTACATTTACATGTATGTGCGGGGGATGGAGGTGCTTTACATTTACATGTATGTGCGGGGGACGGAGGTGCTTTACATTTACATGTATGTGTGGGGGACGGAGGTGCTTTACATTTACATGTATGTGCGGGGGATGGAGGTGCTTTACATTTACATGTATGTGCGGGGGACGGAGGTGCTTTACATTTACATGTATGTGTGGGGGACGGAGGTGCTTTACATTTACATGTATGTGCGGGGGATGGAGGTGCTTTACATTTACATGTATGTGCGGGGGATGGAGTTGCTTTACATTTACATGTATGTGCGGGGGACGGAGGTGCTTTACATTTACATGTATGTGCGGGGGATGGAGGTGCTTTACATTTACATGTATGTGCGGGGGATGGAGGTGCTTTACATTTACATGTATGTGCGGGGGATGGAGGTGCTTTACATTTACATGTATGTGCGGGGGATGGAGGTGCTTTACATTTACATGTATGTGCAGGGGACGGAGGTGCTTTACATTTACATGTATGTGCAGGGGACGGAGGTGCTTTACATTTTTATTGTTTTTATTTTATTTACCCCCCTTTTTTTTTTCTTTACACATTTCTTTTTTTTTTTTTTCATTTAACTTTATTACTATCACAAGAGGTGAACAATCTCCCTTTTGATAGCTTTGGGCAGTGCCAGGTCCTCATTATGGAAACATCATAGTTGGTAAAGATGAATAAAGACACCGGTCCATCCAGTTCACTCTGTGTGTGTTTATGTCAAAATAAAAAAAGAAATCATATCCCATATCCTTGTATGTTGTGTTCACTAAGATGGCCATCTAAGAGGTTTTTTTTTTTTTTTTAAACTATCAATACATCCCGCTGCCACCACCGATTGTGGAAGAGAGCTCCACATCCTTATTGCCCTGACAGTGAAAACCCCCTACACAGCTTAAGGTTCAACCGCTTCTCCTCCAAACCCGGACACTTTAGCGGCGCATGGCCAGTTTTTTTTTTCAGTAGTATACACTATAGGATGATAAAAGACCTGGGACACCTTTGGATGCCCCAAGGAGAGGAGTAATGGAGATTTGTGTGTGACTTTCTCGGGTCACTTGGAGAGCCACAGCCCGTTCTTATTAATGTGTCCGGGTGACTGTCCGGGTGAATCCTGAACAGGTGGTGACCCCTAGGCCCCGTGTCCTCCTACACTCCCTGAGACTGATTTGTTGATTCCCTATGCCAGAATCACCTTTGAGATATTTGTATCGATCGCCTCTCAGCGTCTCTTCTCCAGAGAGAATACATTTAGTGCTTGTAGTCGCTCCTCATCACTGAGATCCTCCAATCCCCTTATTGATTTAGTTGCTCTTCTCTGGACTTTCTCCAGAACATCCCTTCTGAGGACCGGTGACCAGAACTGGACGGAATACTCCAGGTGCGGCCGGACCAGAGTTTTATAAAGTGGCGGATTATCGTTTTATCTCGGGAGTATATCCTCTTTTTTCATGTATGCTAAAATTCTGCCGTCTTTGATCGCCGCAGCTTGACAATGCATGTTATTACTGAGCCCGTCTTCTATTAGGACCCCCGGATCCTTCTCCATCCCCCCACAGGTTCTCCCCCTAGCCGGTAACTTGCATTTATATTTTTTGGCCCCAAATGCATTACTTTACATTTCTCCACATTAAACCTCATTTGTCATGTAGTTGCCCCCAACATCCCCCCCCCTCCCCCCCTTTCTATATTATTGATCTCTTCCTGTAAAGTATCAATATCTTGCTGTGAAGTTATCGCCCTGATTAGGTTTTTTTTTTGTTTTTTTTTTGCCACTTCAGCTAGAAAGTTTTCCCCGGGAAATAATTTTTCAATTACTTAAAATTCAAATTTATTTCCCATCTTATCATCACATCATTGTGGCTTTAAATTTACTTGATGGTCCAAATCATCTTATTACAAAACAAGAAGATTAAGTATTCATTCTACAATTTACTAATATTTCCCCCACCCCTCCCCCGAGACCGTACTCCATCCATCTCTCCACCTTCCTCTCCTCTGGCTTCCCGTTTTCTCTTCCTATCTGCTCCCGCTTTAGGTGTACCTCTATATCCTACACTGGGGCGAGGATCCCCTATTTCTGGGCTAAGTGGACCACATCTCAACCACTTTTGAGGATTCTTTAACCACTTGCTTACCGGGCACTTAAACCCCCCTCCTGCCCAGGCCAATTTTGAGCTTTCAGCGCTGTCACACTTTGAATGACAATTGCGCGGTCATACAACACTGTACCCAAATTAAATTTTTATCATTTTTTCCCCACAAATAGAGCTTTCTTTTGGTGGTATTTAATCACAGCTGAGGGTTTTTATTTTTTGTTAAACAAACAAAAAAAGATGGAAATTTTTGAAAAAAAAAAAAAAATCATGTTTAATAGTTTGTTATAAAATTTTGCAAACAGGTAATTTTTCTCCTTCATTGATATGCGCTGATGAGGCGGCACTGGTGGGCACTGATAGGCTGCACTGATGGGCAAGGATAGGCACAGATAAGGCGGCACTGATAGGCACAGTTAAGGCGGCACTGATAGGGACAGATAAGGCAGCACTGATGGCCACTGATGGGCGGCACGGATGGGTGGCACGGATGGGCACTGATAGGTACCACTGATGGGGGGCACTGATGGGTGGCACGGATAGGTGGCACGGATGGGCACTGATAGGTACCACTGATGGGGGGCACTGATGGGTGGCACTGATGGGCGGCACTGATGGGCACTGGTAGGTGACACTGATGGGCACTCATAGGTTGCACTGATGTGGGTGCTGATGGGTGGCACTGATGGGTGGCACTGTGGGCACTGGTAGACAGCACTGCTGCCTATTGCTTTGTGTCAGAAGATCGCCGTGATTGGGACTGATGTCCCGATCACGGCCGCCGGTGATCAGGTTTTTTTTTTCCTCCTCACGCTGTCAGCGCGAGGAGGAAAAATAGCCGATTACCGGCTCTGTTTACATCACATGATCAGCTGTCATTGGCTGACAGCTGATCATGTGGTAAGGGGTCGGGACCAACCCCTTACTCTGATCTGTGATCAGGCGAGTCTCATAGACTCGCTGGTCACCGAGCGCGCCGCGCGCAGGCTGCTCGTGCAATTTAGACCCGCGCTGTTGCCGTCATTTGGCAATGGCCCGGATCTGAAGCGGTTACATTTTTCCCAATCTTTCCATTTTGTTTCATAGGCCCCCATTTTTATCCCTTCACTAAACCTTAAGTACTCCAGGCACTTTATCATTTTATTAAACCATTCCCTCATCGTTGGTCTCTCTTTCTTTTGCCAATACTTAGGGATTAGGCTCTTGGCTGCGTCAATAAGATGTGGCAAGAGTGTTCTAAGATATGTTTTAGTGGGCATATCACTCAAATGAAATAAGAATATCCAAGGGTCGTTAGGGACATCTAGATTTAGTGATCTCTTTAATATATTTTCTTACTTCGCCCCAGAACATTCTCATTTCCGGACACAGCCACCAAATGTGGGCCATTGTCCCTAACTCTGGACAGGCCCCTCCAGCATAGTTGCGACTTATCCCTTTGTATTTTATGAACCCGATCGGGGGTCAGGTACATTCTAGTCAGGCACTTAAAGTTTAGTTCTAGCAATTTACTATTGACCGATGTGGCTGAGACTCTTTTTTTTTAAATCATTGAGACTTCTGTATCTGTGAGTGTTCTCTCTAGCTCCTTCTCCCATTTCCCTATAAAGTCCGGGGTATCTGTCCTTCCTAGTTCCACTAGAACTTTATATATCCGAGAGAACCCCCCCTCCCCTCTTTATCCGCGCATATTTTCTCAAGTGGCAGTAAGTTATCCACCGATCTAATTGGTCGCGGCAGGGAATCTATAGAATGCTTTAATTGGTTGTAGCGCCAGGGGTTTATAACTACCATATTTCTTTTATCCTGCAGCTCTTGGAATGAGCATATTCTACCCCTGCACGTTACATCTTTTAGTTGTATGTTTTCTTCCAGTAACCATTTGCCAAACCATTCCTCTTTCCCTGGTGCCAACTGCTCTAAGTCTTTAAGTGGCATTAAGGGTCAGTTCACACATGGGCAACACGACTTTAGCGCGACTTTGTACCGCGACTTCAACGCGACTTTAGCGCGACTTCAGCGCGACTTCGGCAAATTACGAGGCGACTAGAAGTCGCCTCCATGACAGGCGACTTCGCCTGTGGCCAATCACCTCTCTGGGAGGGAGGGGGGGAGGGAGGGGTTTTCTCTGTCGCTTGACTTTACAGAGAGATCCGACTTGCAGGTGACTTACATTGAGTTGAATGGGTACAAGTCGCCTACAAGTCGGATAAAAGTAGTACAGGAGTTTTTTCTGAAGTCGGAGCGACTTCAGTAGTGTCAATTAAGACGCTCCCATTGCCTACCATGTTAACCTAAATGCAAAGCGACTTGGGGCGACTTGGGGCGACTTGAGGGCGTACAAGTCGCCCCAGTGTGAACCGACCCTAAGGGTGAGTTGTACTCCCAGTGTTCCTTTTTCTGTAATGTGTCCCATATCTTGAGTGCATGCTTAGTAATTTCATGTGTTTCAGTGCTGTATTTTCTCTGTTGGGGTGAGATCCATATGGTTTTGTCCAATTTAGTGTCACTAATTTTATTTTCTATTACTACCCAGTGTTTTTCTTTATTTTTAACCCAATCTATAACTCTAGCTAGAGCGATACTTCATAGTATTTCCGTATGTCTGGTGCTCCCCACCCCCCCTTTACCTTTAACGTTAATCAATTGTGCAAATTTTAATCTTGGTGTTTTCCCCCTCCAAATAAATTTTATTAACATTGAGTGTAGTCTTCTAAGATATGTGTGTGCCAATGTTATTGGTAGCAATTGCATTTTATATGTTATTTTTGGCAATAGAACCATTTTATAGATATTAATTCTTCCCGCCCAGGATAATTGACCCAGATGTATTCTATTGAATTCTGACTTTACCTCGTTTAAGAGCGCGGTAAAATTCGCTTGGTATAGCGTTTCCATTGATGTAGTGATTTTTACACCCAGGTAATTCAATTCTTTTTTTCCCCACACAAAGGGGAAATATTTTTGATAAGAGTGGTCACTTTCCTTACTGTGGTTTATTTCTAATGCTTCAGATTTAGTTGGGTTTACTTTGAAATTCGATAACTTTCCATATTCTGCTAGGGTGGCCATAACATTCGGGAGGGAGATCCTTGGATGGGTTATGTACAACAAGATGTCGTCTGCAAAGGCGGCAAGTTTATATTCCGTGTTACCTATTACTACCCCACTGATATCCCTATTCTGTCTTATCTTCGAAAGGAGGGGTTCCAATGAAAGCAAGAAAAGCATAGGGGAAATTGGGCACCCCTGTCTTGTACCGTTGTACATGTCGATAGGCTCAGAGAGGGTCCCATTTATTTTCACTCTCGCCGAAGGCCTTGAATACAAGGCCCCAATCCATTTACAAATCCTCTCCCCACAGCCTACTTCCTCAAGCGTGCTCATCATGAAGTCCCAGTCTACTCTATCAAACGCTTTTTCTGCGTCTATAGATAGCAGTAGACCTGGGACTCCACTCTTTTTGATTTCCTGGGCTAATAGGAGGGTTTTAATGCTATTATCTCGTCCCTGCCTACCCGAAATAAACCCAACCTGGTCCGGGTGGATGATCCTCTTTATTGCCTGCTTCATTCTATCCGCAATCACTTTTGCAAATAGTTTAGTATCCACTTTTAATAGGGAGATAGGCCTGTAACTTGAGCATAATGTAGCATCCTTGCCTTCCTTATGAATAATCGTTATATTAGCTGCTAATGCTTCTCTGCTCATTTCCCCCTTGTCTCCTATGGCATTCATATAGGAACACAATTTAGGTATTAGGTAGTCTTGATATTTTTTGTAATAGAGCACTGTCAACCCGTCCGGGCCTGGGCTCTTACCTACTTGTGTCTCCCTGATTGCCTTTCTCACTTCGGTAATAGGGGCCTCCAGTGCGGTTCGCTCATTTTCCGTTATTTTGGCCATTCCCGCCTCGCTTAGATAGTTTTTAATTTTCACTTGTTTTTGTTCCCTCTCCTTAGTTGTTTCATTTCTATTTATGGAGTAAACTCCCCGTAAAATTCTTGGAACGTCCTTGCAATATCTGAATCCTTATAGCTGATCTCGTTTGCTCTGGACCTTATCTTGTCGATATATCTGTTATTTTTCTTTTTACTTAATATCTTCGCCAGGAGTCTACCAGGTCTATTACTGCCTATATATCTTTCTTTTTTTACGAGATTATACTTCTTCCGATTTTCTTGTTCGATTAACTGCCGCATAGCCTCCCTACTCCTGTATAGTCTTACCAATGTTTCTCCATCCCTCGATATCTTATGATGTTGCTCTAATTTAATGATTTCCTCCTGTAACACACGAAAGCTCTCTACCTGTCCTCTCTTATTCTCTACTCCCGCCTTTATTATAATCCCTCTGATGTAGGCTTTTTGAGCCTCCCAAACTATTGTTTCTGATGTTTCCTCAGAGGTATTGATTTTAAAGTAAAATTCTAGTTCTTCTTTAATGAGCTTATCTATTTTTTTATCATGAAGGAGATCCTCATTTAGTATCCAGTTGTTACTCCGCGATTTGTGTTTACTTAATTTTATTTGTAGGCTCACCGGGGCATGGCCAGAAAACGTCATTGGTCCTATGTTTGTACCCTCTACCTCTTCCATATACCGATGCTCCAAAAAAAAGAGATCGAGCCTAGAGTACGTCGCATGAACGGGGGAATAGAAGGTATAATCTCTTATATTCTGATGTTGCATCCTCCATATATCTACCAGCTGCTGTTGACGCAACTTTTTCTTGAGTTTATTCATCCATATACCTCCAGACCCCGGAGCACGCGACGTGCTATCTTTACCTGGCTCTAAACAGATATTAAAATCTCCTGCGATAATGGCCCTCCCTTTCTTAAAGACTTCAAACTTTGCAAGGATTCCCAATAGGAACCTTCCTGGGTTGGTGTTTGGGCAGTAAAAAATCGCTAATGAGCATTCCGTCCCATTCAAATTACCTCTTAGGAACAGGAAGCGACCCTCAGGGTCAGTTACTCTCTCCTCTGTTATGAACCTAACTCCCTTTGCAAAACCAATCGCAACTCCTTTTGCTCCCCTTACCGGGGAGTCTCCATAAATCCAATATGGGAAATCTCTTGTAGTTATTCTCTTGCTTTTACCAAGATACAGGTGGGTCTCCTGCAGGAAGACCACCTCTGCTTTCAGGGATCTCAATTCTCCCATTATGTTTGCACATTTTATGGGGGAATTGAGGCCCCTCACATTGTATGTAACTATATTTATCCTGGCCATCTTGTTGTTTTTACCACATCTACACCTTTACGTAGCACCTCAGGACTAAATGGTCGGATCCACCGAGGAATGGACCGGTCTCGTCCTACCCTTAACCCCCCTTCCCCCCTCCCTCCCCCTCCCTCCCCCAACCCCCCCCCCCACCCTTCCAACCTCCCTTCCCCCCATTTGGGGTTATCTGACCACTCCTAGGCCCCTTTAACCGCGGCCCTACCAACTCCACCCGGCCCTACGGTTAACCCCCTAGAGGTTGAACTCAGTGGAGCAATCCTTAGATCCAGCAGCCACCCCCGGACCCCGGCCGCCCCCCCCACTACCCGCCGCCCACCCCCCAAGGACCCCCACCCGCCCCGAGCCCCCCCCGCCCCCCACCCCCCTACCCATGGTGATTCAAAACCTGGAGTCAATGATTACTATAAATACCGATCTACATAATTTTAACTTTAGTTTACGTGCCCCTCTTTTTAAAGACTGGTTTCCAGGTTTGTGGTTCTTCTGACATATCTTGATTAACTATTTTTTCCCACCATCCTGGGATTTCAAGTAGTGGCACATCTAAGCGCTGACAGAATTTCTGGGTCTCCTCTGGGAATCTCAATGTTGCTGAGCGGCCATCCTTGCGCCCAATTAGGCAGGCTGGAAAACCCCACGAATATTGGACGTCATGGGCTTTCAGTTGTGCCAGTAGTGGTTTAAGTACTCTTCTCCTGGATAAGGTCTCAGCGGCTAAATCTGGATAGATCTGCAAACATGTCTCTCCATATTTCACTGACTGATTCTTTTTCACACTTGACTTGATCGTCTCCTTATCTTGATAGCTGTGGAATCTCACAATTACATCCCGTGGGGCTTCTTCACTTATTTCGGGTGGTTTTCTTATCCTGTGAGCTCTATCCAGTTTGATTTTATGCCTATTCTCAGATGGATCTAGTAGGCTTCCAAAGATTTGGTCGATTTTCTCCTGTAGGTTCTCCTTTTCACCCTGAACCTCTGGAAGCCCTCTGATCCGAAGATTTTACCTCCTGCTTCGGTTCTCTTGATCTTCCAACCTATAGCGCAGGTTTCTCTGTTCTCGCTGAATTTCCTCCATCTGACTTTTGAGATTTTTTATCTCTAGCCCTTGTCTTTCTATCGTCGTTTCAGCCTCTTCTACTCTTCTTACAATATGGCTCATTTCATCCCGTACTGTTTCAATTTCAACTTTAATCGATGTTTCCAATCGAGCAAACATTTCTGCCATCTCGTTCTTTGTTGGTAGTTGTCTATCCTGCTGATTATCCGTTGAGGTTGTTTCTGTTATTCCAGGGTTTGTATTGTGGATTTCCTTTTCAGCCAGCTGTCTTCTCGTGCTGATCTTAGGTGGCCAATCAGTAGTTTTACCTTTCGTTAGTATTATCGTGGACCATATATTTCTTGATGGTACCTGGACTGGCACTAATTCTAGTCATGTTTGCTGTAGCCCCCTTCCCTGTCTTTCCCCTGATTCTCTCCTCAATTCTTTTATCTCTTTTTTTTTTCTTCTTTCCTTTCCCCTCCCTTCCCCTTTTTTATATAATCCTGTTCTAGATGGACTATTTAGCGAAGACAAGGGATATGTAATATGGGTTCCTTACACCAAAGGGATCCCCCAGGTGAGGGGGGAAATCAGGGTTGTTAAGCTAATTCCAGGCTACACCAATGGCCTTGACTCCGCCGGTTGTTATGTATTTGAGGGGTTTTTAGTGAGCTGTGTAAAGTAACTCTACCAAGCCCTAATTTAGTCTACCCCCCTATACTTTAAATACCATTAGCCCCTAATCCAGGGTATAGGGAGTGTCCCCCGATACTGCTCAGTTCATCCTCCCCATTACTTCTGAGGTTAACGCTTCCGTCCCTCTTGCTGTTCGCGTTATAGTCCTGATTTTTTGCAGTTTTGCCACCGCCTCAATACGCCTCTCCTGGTTATCCGTGGTTTACTGCGGAGCCTCTCAAGTCTCTTCCTGGGCTTATATACAGCATAGACTGGCTAAACATATAGCTTACGTGCCCTATGGCCCCTTTAACCTTAAAAGTATTCGAATAAGGATATCCAAAAAGAAAAAAAAGAAAAAGGGACTGCTATCAGTCTGTTCTAGTGACTGTGTATGACATACACTTCTACTTTGGAGACATAATATCGATGGTGTTTTGATCCCTTAGCCACGCAAGTGTGGTAGAGGGTATCCCGTGGTGGAGGAGATCCTATCGACACTTTTTGTATACAGCAGGAGTGGGCAGGGAATAATTTTATACCAGTATTGAATTATGAAATTACATGCATTCGTGTCCCATTGTCCAATACTCCCACCGCATATCGAGCAAATTACGTGCCCAATGGCCCTTTTAACCGTGTAATATTCGAGTGAGAGCATCCAACTTGAGGAAAAGTAGAGAGCACCTATTCACCCCAAACGGGCTACTGGTAGTCAGTTCTGGCACTTTGTGTGTATACACGTCCAATTTGAAAGTATCCTATCGGTGGATTTTTGATCCCTTTAGCCCAGTGAGTGTAGCTGTGGGTATCCAGCAGGGAGGACAATCTCATAATCACTCTTTATACAGAACAGGGGAGGACTAGGAGCATTTTTATACCCATATAAGCATGTGAAATCCGTGCATTCATGCCCCACAGTCCAATATTCCCGCCATATGGGGATCAGGTTCAACGCCAGCCCACACTCTAGCCACAGTTATCGCAGTTCTTAATACAATACTTTGTAATACAGTTCCAGTTAAGATCGAAGAGCTAGGTCTCCTTTAGGCTAGGTTTTAATGTATAGAGAAACCACCCTCATCAAGCATTAAGCAGAGGTTACCTGTGTAGTAAAGGAGGTATCTTCATACATGCATTCAATATGGGACATGTAGCACTTACCCCTGCCGCCGCATTTGTTTTACCGGTTTACACTTATCTGTGGGGTTGATGTCTTGCTCCCCTTCCGAGTGTGTCTGTCCCTTGTACGGCTATTGGTTAGATGACCGGACCACGGTCTCCACGTCCTCGTCCTGGGCCGGCTATTACCGCCTCCTCCGTCAGTTCTGTCAGCTCTGTACTGCAGGGAGAGCGTCGTGCAGGCGTGCAAACCAGCACTCACTTCACTGGGCTATGCTTAGCTGTACTCCCGGAAGCTGTCTCTGCGTCCACTCGAGAGCTACCTCGCGATCACCATGGATGCTCGTAGGATGAGGGATGGGTGGGGGCCGGGATCGTTAGCCCGGGGGGGGGGGGGGGGGCACTCGTTGAGCCCCAGTGGTGGGCGGCCGGCGTCTATCCTGCTACCCCAGCCAGACTCACGGAGGGAGAGACGCCCAGCGCCCCGGGACCAGCAACGGGATCAGTCAGACGCCCACATCCGGCTCCTCCCTCCGTCCTGATGGCCCTGATTAGCTTAATGTTATCAGTAAACACTGAGATCGAGCTTCTCCTATGATTTATACTGAATGTGATCATCCTACGATCGCTGAATCCCACGTTGTTCCGTACTTCCACATCTGCGACCAGATCCGGGTCATTTGTAATTAATAGATCTACAGAGCATCCGGAAAGTATTCACAGGGCTTCACTTTTTCCACATTTTGTTATGTTACAGCCTTATTCCAAAATGGATTAAATTCATTATTTTTCTCAAAAGTCTACAAACAATCCCCCATAATGAAAACGTGAGAGAAGTTTATTTGCAATCTTTGCAAATTTAATAAAAATAAAAAAGGAAAAAATCCCATGTACATAAGTATCACAGACTCCTCCCATGTATATAAGTATCACAGACTCCTCCCATGTATATAAGTATCACAGACTCCTCCCATGTACATAAGTATCACAGACTCCTCCCATGTACATAAGTATCACAGACTCCTCCCATGTACATAAGTATCACAGACTCCTCCCATGTACATAAGTATCACAGACTCCTCTCATGTACATAAGTATCACAGACTCCTCCCATGTACATAAGCATCACAGACTCCTCCCATGTACATGAGCATCACAGACTCCTCCCATGTACATAAGTATCACAGACTCCTCCCATGTATATAAGTATCACAGACTCCTCCCATGTATATAAGTATCACAGACTCCTCCCATGTATATAAGTATCACAGACTCCTCCCATGTACATAAGTATCACAGACTCCTCCCATGTACATAAGTATCACAGGCTCCTCCCATGTACATAAGTATCACAGACTCCTCCCACGTATATAAGTATCACAGACTCCTCCCATGTATATAAGTATCACAGACTCCTCCCATGTATATAAGTATCACAGACTCCTCCCATGTACATAAGTATCACAGACTCCTCCCATGTATATAAGTATCACAGACTCCTCCCATGTACATAAGTATCACAGACTCCTCCCATGTATATAAGTATCACAGACTCCTCCCATGTACATAAGTCTCACAGGCTCCTCCCATGTACATAAGTATCACAGACTCCTCCCATGTACATAAGTATCACAGACTCCTCCCATGTACATAAGTATCACAGGCTCCTCCCATGTACATAAGTATCACAGACTCCTCCCATGTACATAAGCATCACAGACTCCTCCCATGTACATGAGCATCACAGGATCCTCCCATGTACATAAGCATCACAGGCTCCTCCCATGTAGCCGCCATGGCCTGTATGCACGCTCACCACACACCCGCCATGGCCTGTATGCACGCTTACCACGTACCCGCCATGGCCTGTATGCACACTCACAACGCACCCACCATGGCCTGTATGCATGCTTACCACACACCCGCCATGGCCTGTATGCACGCTCACCACACACCCGCCATGACCTGTATGCACGCTCACCACACACCCGCCATGACCTGTATGCACGCTCACCACACACCCGCCATGACCTGTATGCACGCTCACCACACACCCGCCATGGCCTGTATGCACGCTCACCACACACCCGCCATGACCTGTATGCACGCTCACCACACACCCGCCATGACCTGTATGCACGCTCACCACACACCCGCCATGGTCTGTATGCACGCTCCCCACACACCCGCCATGTCCTGTATGCACGCTCACCACACACCCGCCATGGCCTGTATGCACGCTCACCCGCCATGGCCTGTATGCATGCCCACCACACACCCGCCATGACCTGTATGCACGCTCACCACACACCCGCCATGGCCTGTATGCATGCTCACCACGCACCCACCATGGCCTGTATGCATGCCCACCACACACCCGCCATGGCCTGTATGCACGCTCATCACACACCCGCCATGGCCTGTATGCATGCTCACCATGCACCCACCATGACCTGTATGCACGCTCCCCACACACCCGCCATGGCCTGTATGCACGCTCACCACACACCCGCCATGGCCTGTATGCATACCCACCACACACCCGCCATGGCCTGTATGCATGCTCACCATGCACCCACCATGACCTGTATGCACGCTCCCCACACACCCGCCATGGCCTGTATGCACGCTCACCACACACCCGCCATGGCCTGTATGCATGCCCACCACACACCCGCCATGGCCTGTATGCACGCTCAGCCACACACCCGCCATGGCCTGTATGCACGCTCAGCCACAAACCCGCCATGGCCTGTATGCACGCTCACCACACACCCACCATGGCCTGTATGCACGCTCACCACACACCCATGACCTGTATGCACTCTCACCACACACCCATGACCTGTATGCACTCTCACCACACACCCGCCATGGCCTGTATGCATGCCCACCACACACCCGCTATGGACTGTATGCACGCTTACCACACACCCGCCATGGCCTGTATGCACGCTCCCCACACACCCTCCATGGCCTGTATGCACGCTCACCACACACCCATTACCTGTATGCACTCTCACCACACACCCGCCATGGCCTGTATGCACGCTCACAACACACCCGCCATGACCTGTATGCACGCTCACCACGCACTCGCCATGACCTGTATGCACGCTCCCCACAGAACCGCCATGTCCTGTATGCACGCTCACCACACACCCGCCATTATCTGTATGCACGCTCACCACACACCTGCCATGACCTGTATGCACGCTCACCACGCACCCGCCATGACCTGTATGCACGCTCCCCACACACCTGCCATGACCTGTATGCATGCTCCCCACACACCCGCCATGTCCTGTATGCACGCTCACCACACACCCGCCATGACCTGTATGCACGCTCACCACACACCCGCCATGACCTGTATGCACGCTCACCACACACCCGCCATGGCCTGTATGCACGCTCAGCCACACACCCGCCATGGTCTGTATGCACGCTCCCCACACACCCGCCATGTCCTGTATGCACGCTCACCACACACCCGCCATGACCTGTATGCACGCTCACCACACACCCGCCATGACCTGTATGCACGCTCACCACGCACCCGCCATGGCCTGTATGCACGCTCACCACGCACCCGCCATGGCCTGTATGCACGCTCACCACACACCCGCCATGGCCTGTATGCACGCTCCCCACACACCCACCATGGCCTGTATGCACGCTCACCACACACCCGCCATGGCCTGTATGCACGCTCACCACACACCCGCCATGACCTGTATGCACGCTCACCACACACCCGCCATGACCTGTATGCACGCTCACCACACACCCGCCATGGCCTGTATGCACGCTCAGCCACACACCCGCCATGGTCTGTATGCACGCTCCCCACACACCCGCCATGTCCTGTATGCACGCTCACCACACACCTGCCATGACCTGTATGCACGCTCACCACACACCCGCCATGACCTGTATGCACGCTCACCACGCACCCGCCATGGCCTGTATGCACGCTCACCACACACCCGCCATGACCTGTATGCACGCTCACCACACACCCGCCATGACCTGTATGCACGCTCACCACACACCCGCCATGACCTGTATGCACGCTCACCACACACCCGCCATGGCCTGTATGCACGCTCAGCCACACACCCGCCATGCTCTGTATGCACGCTCCCCACACACCCGCCATGTCCTGTATGCATGCTCAGCCACACACCCACCATGACCTGTATGCATGCCCACCACACACCCGCCATGGCCTGTATGCATGCCCACCACACACCCGCCATAGCCTGTATGCACGCTCATCACACACCCGCCATGGCCTGTATGCACGCTCCCCACACACCCGCCATGGCCTGTATGCTCGCTCACCACACACCCGCCATGGCCTGTATGCACGCTCACCCGCCATGGCCTGTATGCATGCTCACCATGCACCTGCCATGACCTGTATGCATGCCCACCACACACCCGCCATGGCCTGTATGCATGCCCACCACACACCCGCCATGACCTGTATGCACGCTCACCACACACCCGCCATGGCCTGTATGCATGCTCACCACGCACCCACCATGGCCTGTATGCATGCCCACCACACACCCGCCATAGCCTGTATGCACGCTCATCACACACCCGCCATGGCCTGTATGCACGCTCCCCACACACCCGCCATGGCCTGTATGCTCGCTCACCACACACCCGCCATGGCCTGTATGCATGCCCACCACACACCCGCCATGGCCTGTATGCACGCTCAGCCACACACCCGCCATGGCCTGTATGCATGCTCAGCCACACACCCGCCATGACCTGTATGCACGCTCACCACACACCCGCCATGGCCTGTATGCACGCTCACCACACACCCATGACCTGTATGCACTCTCATCACACAGCCGCCATGGCCTGTATGCATGCTCACCACGCACTCGCCATGGCCTGTATGCATGCCCACCACACACCCGCTATGGACTGTATGCACGCTTACCACACACCCGCCATGGCCTGTATGCACGCTCCCCACACACCCGCCATGTCCTGTATGCACGCTCACCACACACCCATTACCTGTATGCACTCTCACCACACACCCGCCATGGCCTGTATGCACGCTCACCACGCACTCGCCATGACCTGTATGCACGTTCCCCACACAACCGCCATGTCCTGTATGCACGCTCACCACACACCCGCCATTATCTGTATGCACGCTCACCACACACCCGCCATGACCTGTATGCACGCTCACCACACACCCGCCATGACCTGTATGCACGCTCACCACACACCCGCCATGACCTGTATGCGCACGCTCACCACACACCCGCCATGGCCTGTATGCACGCTCACCACACACCCGCCAAGGTCTGTATGCACGCTTACCACTCACCCGCCATGACCTGTATGCATGCTCAGCCACACACCCGCCATGACCTGTATGCACGCTCACCACACACCCGCCATGGCCTGTATGCACGCTCAGCCACACACCCGCCATGGCCTGTATGCACACTCAGCCACACACCCACCATGACCTGTATGCACGCTCACCACTCACCCACCATGACCTGTATGCACGCTCAGCCACACACCCGCCATGACCTGTATGCACGCTCACCACTCACCCACCATGACCTGTATGCACGCTCAGCCACACACCCGCCATGACCTGTATGCACGCTCACCACTTACCCGCCGTGACCTGTATGCACTCTCACCACTCACCCACCATGACCTGTATGCACGCTCACCACACACCCGCCATGACCTGTATGCATGCTCACCATGCACCCGCCATGACCTGTATGCACGCTCACCACTCACCTGCCATGACCTGTATGCACGCTCAGCCACACACCCGCCATGACCTGTATGCACGCTCACCACTTACCCGCCATGACCTGTATGCACGCTCACCACTCACCCGCCATGACCTGTATGCACGCTCACCACACACCCGCCATGACCTGTATGCATGCTCACCATGCACCCGCCATGACCTGTATGCACGCTCCCCACACACCCGCCATGGCCTGTATGCATGCCCACCACACACCCGCCATGGCCTGTATGCAAGCCCACCACACACACCAGCCATGACCTGTATGCACGCTCACCACACACCCGCCATGGCCTGTATGCACGCTCACCACGCACCCACCATGGCCTGTATGCATGCCCACCACACACCCGCCATGGCCTGAATGCATGCTCACCACGCACTCGCCATGGCCTGTATGCACGCTCACCACAAACCCACCATGGCCTGTATACACGCTCACCACGCACCCGCCATGGCCTGTATGCACGCTCACTACGCACCCACCATGGCCTGTATGCATGCCCACCACACACCCGCCATGGCCTGTATGCATGCTCACCACGCACTCGCCATGGCCTGTATGCACGCTCACCACAAACCCACCATGGCCTGTATGCACGCTCACCACGCACTCGCCATGGCCTGTATGCACGCTCACCACAAACCCGCCATGGCCTGTATGTACGCTCACCACGCACCCCCCATGGCCTGTATGCATGCCCACCATGCACCCGCCATGACCTGTATGCATGCTCACCATGCACCCACCATGACCTGTATGCACGCTCCCCACACACCCGCCATGGCCTGTATGCACGCTCACCACACACCCGCCATGGCCTGTATGCATGCCCACCACACACCCGCCATGGCCTGTATGCACGCTCAGCCACACACCCGCCATGACCTGTATGCACGCTCACCACACAACCGCCATGGCCTGTATGCATGCTCACCACACACCCGCCATGGCCTTTATGCACGCTCACCACTCACCCGCCATGACCTGTATGCACGCTCACCACGCACCCACCATGACCTGTATGCACGCTCACCACGCAGGACTCCATTGCTTAAGAAAAAGCTTGGTGAAGCTCGGTTAAAGTTTTCTGCACAATATTTAGACAAGGCTGTGAAATACGGGGAGAATATCCTCTGGTTAGATGTGACCAAACTGGAACTCTTTGGATGCCATAATACACCCCATGTTTGGAGGTCACATGGCACATCACCCCAAAAACACCCCCATACCAACAGTGAGGTTTGGAGGTGGGAACATCATGGTGTGTGGGCGGGACTGTTGTTCAGCATATGGTACTGGTAAACTTCATATCATTGGAGGAAGGATGAATGATGATAAAAATCTGCTGCCATCTACCAGGATGATGAAGATGAAACGAGGGCGGACATCCCAGGAGAACATCTCAGGACATCTCAGGAGGACATCCCAGGAGGACATCCCAGGAGGACATCTCAGGAGAACATCTCAGGACATCCCAGGAGAACATCTCAGGACATCCCAGGAGGACATCCCAGGAGAACATCTCAGGACATCCCAGGAGGACATCCCAGGAGGACATCTCAGGAGGACATCCCAGGAGGACATCCCAGGAGGACATCCCAGGAGGACATCCCAGGAGGACATCTCAGGGGGACATCTCAGGAGGACAATGATCCCAAACACAAAGCCAAGGAGAAAGAAAAGAAAGCTGCTAGAATGGCCCAGCCAATCACCTGACTGGAATCCAATAGACAATCAATGGAAAGAACTAAAGATCAGAGTTCATAGAAGAGGCCCACGGAACCTTCAAGATTTGAAGATTGTTTGTGTGGAAGAATGGGCCAAAATCACACCTGAGCAACGCATGAGACTCGTTCCTCCATACAGGAGCCAACAAAGGATTTTGTATCAAGTATTAAATACATTTCAGTTAGCGGGTTCAATACTTTCTCCCTGTGTCCGTCCATTTTATTACAAAGAACTTCATTTCTGAACGTTTTTGTTTTGGTGTCTTTGTATGTATGGATTGCATGGGTTGTTACCGACATGTGGGGAAAATTTCATGTCAATATCACCTTCAATATTGAGTTGGCCCACCCTTTGCAGCTATAACAGCTTCAACTCTTCTGGGAAGGCCGTCCACAAGGTTTAGGAGGGTGTCTATGGGAATGTTTGACCATTCTTCCAGAAGAGCATTTGTGAGATCAGGCACTGATGTTGGATGAGAAGGTCTGGCTCACAGTCTCCGCTCTAATTCATCCCAAAGGTATTCTATGGGGTTGAGGTCAGGACTCTGTGCAGGCCAGTCAAGTTCCTCCACCCCAAACTTGCTCATCCATGTCTTTATGGACCTTGCTTTGTGCACTGGTCCAAATCATTTGGTGGAGGGGGGATTATTGCCTGGGGGTTGTTTTTCAGAGGTTGGGTGTTCAGCCCCTTAGTTCCAGTGAAGGGAACTCTTAAGGCGTCAGCATACCAAGACATTTTGGACAATTTCATGCTCCCAACTTTGTGGGAACAGTTTGGGGACGGCCCCTTCCTGTTCCAACATGACTGCGCACCAGTGCACAAAGCAAGGTCCATAAAAACATGGATGAGCAATTATAACCCCCGACATTGGGGTCACTGGTAGAAATTATAACCCCCAACATTGGGGTCACTGGCACCAATTATAACCCCCAACATTGGGGACAGTGATGAAAAGTCCACAGGTGGACGTCTGTATTGCTAGGACCCCCCTCAGGTCACCAACTAACATCCCCGCATAGAAAACCGGGGTACGGTATCCCAAACATCATGGGGTGCTGCATAAATCTCTCTATAAATCCTGTGCTGGACCGACACCAATTATTGCCATCACCATGACGATGATAAATAAAGAACGATTACTGATTGATTTCCAATATTTCATCATAGAATTCATTCAATCTTTTCTGTTTTTAAGTATCCCCCCATAATCAAAACCTCGATCCAAAAATGATCAATAAATTAAACAACTCAACACCATTCATAAACAAATATAAAAAAAAATCTAAAATCCAACATACACCCCCCCCCGGTGATAAACCGGTATATATATTATTACTGGGGTGATATATGTATATCTGTATATACAGTATCTCACAAAAGTAAGTACACCCCTCAGTCACATGTTTGTAAATCTTTTCTTCTATCTTTTCATGTGCCCCTGCACGTCCTACTTGGCACGCCAAGACAAACCTAACTGTTCAAGACATTTTGATAGGGGACAGGAAGGAGGGGGAGGAGTTTAGAATCCTGGGGGAGGAGTTCTCAGGCCTGGGGGGGTTGGGAGGAGTTCACATGCCTGGGGGATGGGAGGGGAAGGAGTTCACAGGTCTGGTGCCTTATTACAGGAAAAGACACATGGGGGGGATCTCATACTTTCTCTTCCACCTTATAGAGCACTCGTGTGCACATTGTGTTTCTGGGATCAGGGATCTTTCACGTTTTAGGCAAACGTAATAACCGCTACACTACAGAAACATCCCAGGTCCCCCCGTGTCTGGTCGTGAGGTGTGGTGGAGAATGGTTGGACTAGATGATGGTGGACCAGGTGAGGAGTACAAAGACACATGTGTTTTGCCTACAGTCAAGCATGGTGGTGGGAGTGTCATGGTCTGGGGCTGCATGAGTGCTGCCGGCACTGGGGGGCTACAGATCATTGAGGGGACCATGAATGCCAACATGTACTGTGACATACTGAAGCAGAGCATGATCCCCTCCCTTCAGAGACTGGGCCGCAGGGCAGTATTCCAACATGATAACCACCCCAAACACACCTCCAAGACCACCACTGCCTTGCTAAAGAATCTGAGGGTAAAGGTGATGGACTGGCCAAGCATGTCTCCAGACCTAAACCCTATTGATCATCTGTGGGACATCCTCAAACAGGAGGTGGAGGAGCGCAAGGTCTCTAACATCTACCAGCTCCGTGATGTCATCATGGAGGAGGGGAAGAGGACTCCAGTGACAACCTGTGGAGCTCTGGTGACCTCCATGCCCAAGAGGGTTAAGGCAGTGCTGGAAAATAATGGTGGCCACACAAAATATTGACACTTTGGGCCCAATTTGGAGATTTTCACTTAGGGGTGTACTGACTTTTGTTGCCAGCGGTTTAGACATTAATGGCTGTGTGTTGAGTTATTTTGAGGGGGCAGCAAATTTACACTGTTATACAAGCTGTACACTCACTACTTTACATTGTAGCAAAGTGTCATTTCTTCAGTGTTGTCACATGAAAAGCTATAATAAAATGTTTACAAAAAATGTGAGGGGTGTGCTTACTTTTGTCAGATACTATATTTCCCCTTACTGGCTTCCCCCCTCCACATTCATCTCCCCTACAATGGAGATCCCAGTTTAAACATCTTGGCATTATAATACGTAATGATTTATCTCACACTATAGCAGACAATTTGTAACCTGTGTTGCAACAACTAATACTTAAGTGCCAGATTTGGAAATCACTTCCTCTGACCCCAGTAGGACATGTAAATCTCCTTAAAATTAAGTTTCTCCCAAAACTCCTTTATACTTTCAGAAACACACCAATCCAGTGGCAAAACTACCAGGGTCGCAGCTGTCACACTTGCGACCGGGCCCTGGCATTCCGCCACTGTCAGGGGGCCCCAGCGGGGTTGCTAATCACAGGTCTCTGAGCTGAGAGCGTTTCTCTCATACAGCTCACACAGGAGGGGGGGGGGGGAGGGGTTGGAGACGGAGCAGATCGGCTGTCTCCTCTCTCATCCCGACTGAAGAGAGAGGGAGAACGATGACGGCTGTGAGCTGTATGAGAGACACGCTCTCAGCTCAGAGACCTGCTGGAGAGGCAGGCGGCATTGATCGATGAGCACTGATAGGAGGTACTAATGGCCACTGATAGGTGGGATTGATAAACACTGATAGTCAGCATTGAGGAGCACTGATAGGCGGCACTGATGGGTACTGGTAGACACTGATAGGTGGCATTGATGAGCACTGATAGGCGGAATTGATGGGCACTGATAGGTAGTATTGATGGGCACTGATAGATGCTGATAGGTGGCATTGATGAGCACTGATAGGTGGCACTAATGGGCACTGGTAGGTGGCATTGATGAGCACTGATAAGTGGCACTGATGAGCACTGACAGACAGCATTGATGAGCACTGATAGACACTGATAGGTGGCATTGATGAGCACTGATAGGTGGCGCTAATGGGCACTGATAGGCACTAACAGGAATTATTGGGCACTGATAGGCGCAATTAATGGGCACCGATAGGCAGCACTGAAATGCAGCACTAATAGGCAGCATTGATGAGCACTGATAAGCGCCACTGATAGGCAGCATTAATGGGCATTGATAAGTGGCACTGCTGATAACCAGCAAGTCTATTTACATGTGATCAGCTGAACACATGGTAAAGGGCCGCTGGGATTGCAATGGATGCACGTCCCAGGGGGCACGCGGGAAGCAGGGATCTGGGAGGATGTTTATGGACACCCACCCAAAATTGGAAGCCTGTGGCTCAAATGGAAGGATGGGTCAGGGGGGTGGGTCAGGGGGGCCCATCATGGTTTCTTACACAGGGGCCCTGAAGGTTCTAGTTACTCCTCTGCACCAATCTCTATTCCGGCTGCGTTCTTCCGCAAGTTAGAAGGAATTGTTACCTCCTTCATTTGGGCTCCGGTAGTTCCTAGAATAGCTAGCCTTACTCCCCCCCCCTTTTACTTTGTCCTCTCTATGCACCCTTCTCCTTATTGGTCCCCCCCCCCATATGTGTCCTTTCATAGATCCCTTCCACTAGCACCAGTGTCTACTCCGACCAGCAACTGCTTTGATTTGGTTACAGACAATACTAGCCCTTTTTTTAAAGACCTTTAGGCTACTTTCACACTGGGGCGGGCGGGCGCCGGCGATAAAGCGGCACTATTTTTAGCGCTACTTTACCGTCGTTTTAGCACCACTATTCGGCCGCTAGCTTTTTTCAGCCACTAGCTAGCGGCTCAAAAAGGGTTAAAACCACCCGCAAATCGCCGCTGCAGCTGCGCTTTGCCGGCGGGTTTGCGGCGCTGCCCCATTGTTTTCAATAGGAAGGGGCGCTTTAGGAGCGGTGAATACACCGCTCCTATAGCGCTGCAAAGATGCGGCTTGCAGGACTTTTTTGACCATCCTGCAAGCGCACCGCCCCAGTGGGAAAGCCCTTGGGGCTTTCACATTGGAGTGAATTGAGCAGCTATTTCAGTGCGCTTTGCAGGCGCTATTTTTAGCGCTATAGCGCCTGCAAAGCGCCTCTGTGTGAAAGTAGCCTTAGACGATAATGGAAAGTGAATGTCATGTTTTGTTTCCTTTTATTCTGACCATATAATGTGAATGTATTTGTACCTCTTATTTTCATCTATCATACACCTCACTGTTTTACAAATGGATTCTGTGTATGTTTTCTTCACCAATAAAACTTTTCTGTTAAAAAACAACAACTTTGTCCCACATTGCAAGTTATTCCTCATAGCGCTGAGTGATGTCATTTATTGTGTGATTGGAGCTGTATTGTTATGAGGGGTATCCATGCGCCACATCGCAGTACAGGGGGGGGGTATCCCCATTAAGGATTTGTTTACATATTTTATAAAATATATTAAAAAGAGCCATTCCCACCCAGGGTTCCTCTAGAGTAGGGGTGTCAAACTCAGCATTATTGTTGCCCTCAAAGGGCTGGTTGAATCTGTAAGACTAAATGTCAAGAGCACCTCACCCCCCCCTTACATCAGAAGTCAAATGTCCCCCACCCTCCCTTACATCACAGTACACCCCGTCCCTTACCTTGTTCTCCTCCAGAGAAGAAGCTGGAGGTGGAGCAGACCATGCATGGTCTGGAAGAAGACTGAAGGAGGTCTGGAGTCAGCTGCTGAATGCTGAGACCAGGGGAGGTGGAGAAGAGGGGTGCTGGAGCAGCATAGAAAGGCGCAGGGCCCTTCTCCCTGCTTGGGGGGGGGGGAGAGACGAGCCTCTCTGCAGCTGCACAGAGAAGCGCAGGATCTGGCAGTGGAGTTTTGTCCTCCTCTCTGCTACCGGCTGCTGAGACAAAGTTGGGGCAGAACTTAGGGAGTTGCCACAGCTGCAGGAGCAGTGTGAGGGCCACATGGAATGGCCCATAGGGCCGGATTCGGTCTGTGGGCCTTGTGTTTGACACATGTGCTCTTGAGCTTCCTTTAGCTGTGGCTGATTGACCTCCCACCTGATGGTGTCTCCATAGAATCCCCAGCTGTGGCTGATTGACCTCCCACCTGATGGTGTCTCCATAATATCCCCAGCTGTGGCTGATTGGCCTCCCACCTGATGGTGTCTCCATAGTATCCCCAGCTGTGGCTGATTGGCCTCCCACCTGATGGTGTCTCCAGCTGTGACCGATTGACTTCCCACCTGGTGGTGTCTCCATAGTATCACTAGCTGTGGCTGATTGACCTCCCACCTGATGGTGTCCCCATATTATCTCCAGCTGTGGCTGATTTACTTCCCAGCTGATAGTGTCCCCATATTATCTCCAGCTGTGGCTGATTGACCTCCCACCTGATGGTGTCTCCATAGTATCTCCAGCTGTGGCTGATTGACCTCCCACCTGATGGTGTCCCCATAGAATCTCCAGCTGGTTGATTGACCTCCCACCTGATGGTGTCCCCATAGAATCTCCAGCTGGCTGATTGACCTCCCACCTGATGGTGTCCTCATATTATCTCCAGCTGTGGCTGATAGACCTCCCACCTGATGGTGTTCCCATAGAATCTCCAGCTGTGGCATACTATGGAGATACAATGGAGATACAATGGCAATCTGCCACAGCTGGAGATACTATGGTGTCTCTATAGTGTCCCCATAGTATCTCCAGCTGTGGCAGATTGACCTCCCACCTGATGATGTCCCCATAGTATCTCCAGCTGTGGCTGATTGGTCTTCCACCTGATAGTGTCCCCATAGTATCTCCAGCTGTGACTGATTGACCTCTTCCCTGATGGTGTCCCCATAGTAACTCCAGTTGTGGCTGATTGGTCTCCCACCTGATAGTGTCCCCATAGTATCTCCAGCTGTGGCTGATTGACCTCTTCCCTGATGGTGTCCCCATAGTAACTCCAGTTGTGGCTGATTTACTTCCCACCTGATGGTGTCTCCATATTATCTCCAGCTGTGGCTGATTGACCTCTTCCCTGATAGTGTCCCCATAGTATCTCCAGCTGTGGCTGATTGACCTCCCACCTAAAGGTGTCCCCATAGTTCCAGGGCCAAATCGGTGTGAAATATATCAGCTTTTTACCCGCCTAAAAGATGGTCACAAGGAGGGGTTCAGCGATTTAATGGGGTGTAAAAGGAAGTGAAATTAAACAGTTGGATACAATATCGAGAGCCCTAGGCTGGGCGGGGAGAAAGGAGAAGTCCCTGAAATAATGGATGTATACTCCGCCCACCTGATTTTGATTGACAGATACATTTTCTTTCAGTTTTTGCTCAGAACTGGAAGAAGATTGGCAATAAAGATTATTAAAAAATAAAATCTTATGGTAAACAAGGTCAGTATATTATGGTGAATACGGTAAAACTGTTAGACAGTGGGAGCTGATATTGTGGTAAACAAGGTCAGTATATTATGGTGAATACGGTAAAACTGTTGGAGATAGATAGAAATTTATAAAAAATAAATAAGTAAATATATTGAAAAATATATATTTAAATACAGTATCTATATATTATTTATCATAAATAGACAGATATAGACTGATTGATAGACTGATTATGTATATACAGTATATAGAGGATTTTAAGAATCATATTTCAGTTCCATGAAGACGAGGCTGTCTGGAGTCACAGGTCACAAAGCTCCCACACAAGGGGGGGGGGTGATCTTATTTATCAGTCATGTATTTGCAGTTACAAACCTCCCTGAATGGTGTCTGTCAGTGACAGTTGGGAAGTGGCAGTTTATTTAATAGCTGAGCCCAATGATATTTGAAAATTGCAGCCAGCTGTCTAATATGAAGGTCCTCAGCCTTGTATTATAGCTTTGTGAATGAAGCCTCTCTGGTTCGGTTGCCCCAGGAATGTGTATATATAATTTACATTCAAATTTCCACTGACTTGGAGGATCCAGTTATTTCCGGTTATACATCTGCCCATTTCCAGCTGAACTCTCACCCGGCACTTTCCTTTGACAACGACATCACCCACAATTCTCCAACAGTTTTACCGTATTCACCATAATATACTGACCTTGTTTACCACAATATCAGCTCCCACTGTCTAACAGTTTTACCGTATTCACCATAATATACTGACCTTGTTTACCACAATATCAGCTCCCACTGTCTAACAGTTTTACCGTATTCACCATAATATACTGACCTTGTTTTACCTCCCACTGTGATGTAACAAGATGTAAACCACTTGTCTTGGTAAACAAGCTCAGTCTATTAGGGTGAATACATCTTGTGACATCACAGTGGGAGGACTGTTATAGAAGGAAGTGCTGCCCTCTGCTGGGTATCATTTGTTCCTGAGCATCGCGAAGGTAGGTTCACCTTTTCTCCTCTCCTGAGTCCCGGGACAGATTTCCACCCAACATACCCAGAATAATCCGACATCACACATTTCCCTGCTTCTCATTTATTCATTCATTTACAAAAATATATTAAAATATTTTTTTTTTTTTTTTTATAAATTTGATGGGAAAGAAAATCCCTCCAGATCTCTCATTATTGATCATTGTTATTGGAGCGCATTGATATTACAGAGAGGATTTTATATGTTAAATATCAGATTGATAAGAGTCTTTATAACATGAGAGAGAGATATTTTATATATATATTTATTAAAAAGAAAAAAATTACATATATAAAATACATAAATATTAATATATATATATATATATACACACACACACATACAGTAAAACATATATATTTAAATACAGTATATATACATTTTCTATCATTCATAGATAGATGTAATAGATTGATTATGTATATACAGTATTTAGGGGGGAGGGGTTTTGGTTTTTCTATATTTTAGTCCAAACTGAACTTCCAGGTAAAATCAGATTTCAGTTCCATGAGGACGAGGCTGTCTGGAGTCAGAGGTCACAAAGCTCCCACACAAGGGGGAGGGGTGATCTTATTTATCAGTCATGTATTTGCAGTTACAAACCTCCCTGAATGGTGTCTGTCAGTGACAGTTGGGAAGTGGCAGTTTATTTTTAGCTGAGCCCAATGATATTTGAAAATTGCAGCCAGCTGTCTAATATGAAGGTCCTCAGCCTTGTATTATAGCTTTGTGAATGAAGCCTCTCTGGTTCAGTTGCGCCAGGAATGTGTATATATAATTTACATTCAAATTTCCACTGACTTGGAGGATCCAGTTATTTCCGGTTATACATCTGCCCATTTCCAGCTGAACTCTCACCCGGCACTTTCCTTTGACAACGACATCACCCACAATTCTCCAACAGTTTTACCGTATTCACCATAATATACTGACCTTGTTTACCACAATATCAGCTCCCTGTCTAACAGTTTTACCGTATTCACCATAATATACTGACCTTGTTTACCACAATATCAGCTCCCACTGTCTAACAGTTTTACCGTATTCACCATAATATACTGACCTTGTTTTACCTCCCACTGTGATGTCACAAGATGTAAACCACTTGTCTTGGTAAAGAAGTTCAGTCTATTAGGGTGAATACATCTTGTGACATCACAGTGGGAGGACTGTTATATAAGGAAGTGCTGCCCTCTGCTGGGTATCATTTGTTCCTGAGCATCGCGAAGGTAGGCTCACCTTTTCTCCTCTCCTGAGTCCCGGGACAGATTTCCACCCAACATACCCAGAATAATCCGACATCACACATTTCCCAGCTTCTCATTTATTCATTCATTTACAAAAATATATTAAAATATATATATTTTTTTTTTATAAATTTGATGGGAAAGAAAATCCCTCCAGATCTCTCATTATTGATCATTGTTATTGGAGCGCATTGATATTACAGAGAGGATTTTATATGTTAAATATCAGATTGATAAGAGTCTTTATAACATGAGAGAGAGATATTTTATATATATATTTATTAAAAAGAAAAAAAAAATTACATATATAAAATACATAAATATTTATATATATATATATTATATATATATATATATATATATATATATATATATATATATATATATATATATATATACACACATACAGTAAAACATATATATTTAAATACAGTATATATACATTTTCTATCATTCATAGATAGATGTAATAGATTGATTATGTATATACATTATATAGGGGGGGAGGGGTTTTGGTTTTTCTATATTTTAGTCCAAACTGAACTTCCAGGTAAAATCAAATTTCAGTTCCATGAAGACGAGGCTGTCTGGAGTCACAGGTCACAAAGCTCCCACACAAGGGGGGAGGGGTGATCTTACTTATCAGTCATGTATTTGCAGTTACAAACCTCCCTGAATGGTGTCTGTCAGTGACAGTTGGGAAGTGGCAGTTTATTTTTAGCTGATCCCAATGATATTTGAAAATTGCAGCCAGCTGTCTAATATGAAGGTCCTCAGCCTTGTATTATAGCTTTGTGAATGAAGCCTCTCTGGTTCGGTTGCCCCAGGAATGTGTATATATAATTTACATTTAATTTTCTGCTGCTGCTGACACCGGGATTGGCTGATTTGTACCCGTCGGCACTGACTTAAAGGATCCCGTTATTTCCGGTTATACATCTGCCCGTTACATAAGCCCATTTCCAGCTGAACTCTCACCCGGCACTTTCCTTTGACAACGACATTACCCACAATTCTCTATAGGTGGCGCTCTGAAAGCCTTTACATTCCATCAGTTTAGAGTTATCTGTGAATGGCGGCCCCAGAACGATTGATGTCATTGGGGTGTGTGCGCCCCCTACCTCCTAATATGTGCACCCCACACACGCTTAAATAGTAGCCCCGCCCCTAATTAGTCCCACTCTGATTTAGGACCTTCAAAATGTTCCTCATTGAAATAATCTACAACAATTTATAAGAATTTCGGGTTTCGGGTGGGGATGGGATCGAACCTCAGTTGGCGTTCTTACTGCCATCTGTGATTTGTTTGGTAGACTTTCCCTCACTTCCTTTCCTCCTGGGATGACAGGAAGTGTGGGAAACCTTCCCAGGCAGGAAAACAAGGAAAACCTCAGAAAAGTTTGAGCCCCGCCCCCACTCCATCCAAATCCAAAAGAAAATGTTTTGGAGTGAAGTTTCGCTTTACAATCTGAACATCTACTTACCTTTTATTGTTTATTTTTATAGGTTCAAAGTGATTTTTTACCAGTGAGAGGAGAGAGGAGAGAGGAGTTTTTAGGAGAGAGGAGATTACAAGAGAAGAGAGGAGTTTGGAGTTTGTAGGAGAGGAGATTTTAGGAGAGAAAAAAAGAGGAGCAAGGATGAGTATCCTTAGTGCAGCGGAGTGCGAAGAATTCCCAGAAGTGATGAGAATGATAATGGAGAATGAGAGAGACGCGAAGGAGATGAGAGAATTCCTGAACAAAGCTAGAGAAACGATGGAGGAAATTAGGAGAATAACAGAGGAGGAATGGAAGAAATGTCGTGCGAGGAAAGCAGAGCGGGAGAAAGAAGGAGAGCAGCTGACCAGAGGAGAAGCTGAGATGGAGGAGAAGAAGGATGAGGAGTGTAAGGTGGAGGAGCAGGTCCTGGCTATGAAGATGGACACGTTCATTGACCAAGACTTGGATGACTTTGATGCTGACTCCAAAGCCAGTAGCGTCTCAGCCATCAAAATGTAAGTATCTTCATTACAGTTTCCTTTGTACAATGTAACATATTCATTGATGATGGTAAGATTAGGAACACGAGCAGCACCAGCCCACCCTTCTCACCAGGTCAGGGCCCCTCGGGTCAGGTTTGGAAGAAGAGAGTAACATTCATTAATTTTGTTTCCTGAATATTCTAAACTGATTTCCGATCCAGATGATCATTGCTCTGGATTATTGGACAAAGGCAAAAGTGCCGCTAATATCTTACTTGGGAGACATCAGGTCCCATGACCCTACAATATTTATTCCACTCGCCTGAAGAGACAACGCATGGTGGGCAAACCTTATGGCAACAAAGAACCCATTGGCTAGATCAGGGGTCTCCAAACTTTCTAAGCAAAGGGCCAGTTTACTGTCCTTCAGTCCCCTGGTATCAGTGCCCCAGAATTGGTTTTAATGGGACAAATAGTGCCCCATTGATGGTGTCAGTTGGTGGAATGGTGCCCCATCATTGGTGTCACTAAGGGGAATAGTGCCCCATTGATGGTGTCAGTTGGTGGAATAGTGCCCCAGCATTGGTGTCAGTTGGTGGAATAGTGCCCCAAGGGCCAGATAAAGACAAGCAAAGGGCCACATCCAGCCCCCAGGGTGCAGTTTGGAGACCCCTGGGCTAGATGATGATTAGAAGTGATATATGTAACTCCCAGCAGCCCACTTTATGAGGAAATAACCAGATAGCCAGATCTGCCCCATATTCAGTAGGACCATATAATATCCTTCCATCCAGACACTAACGGCAGATTATGCTGAAGGTCTAGATGTTACACTAGTTGTATATTTAGGTGGGGGGTGGGGGGGGGGGGGTTAGGAGTGTCTTCTACAATCGAGCATTTCCACACTCCTACAGGATCTCCATTGGATGTATAGGAAGTGGAGTCAAGGCTGAAGGTTTCCAGTCAGCAGGTAGCATGTGCTTTGCTGATTATAGCTCTATAGGAATGAGTCAATAGGGGGCATGTTGGACCTCTGCAGAGAGATCAGTTCTTCCCCATAGAGAATAAGAATAATACTCCACACCGGCTGGCAGGGGACTGGCTTTAGAAAGAAAACATACTGGTAGACATTGAACACCTTCTGTTTGATGCGCCTGGAATACACTTGGCTGATTGAAATGGAGGGTTCAATTGGGCTTTCATTTTGTACAAATTAGATCTAAAATACACTGAATTGGGCAATGCGGGAAAATGTTACATACATGAACATAAATGTATAATCCATGTACACTGCATCATTTTGTTTCCTTTCTAGTCTTACTAATCTCTTCTTTCTCTTACAGTGATATTTCTGACAAAGAGTCTGAGATAACCAAGGCCTCACAGCCCCACCATGATGCCTTTGATGATGAATCTGGTCTGAGCAGTGTCGCTATGATCGATGGAAATGGGAATCTACCCCTTTTTGACGGATTTTGGATGAAGAGTGAGACAACCAAGGCTTCACAGCCCCGCCATGATGACCATGATGATAAATCTGGTCTGAGCAGTGTCGCTATGATAGATAGAAACGGGAATCTACCCCTTTTCGACGGATTTTGGATGAAGAGTGAGACAACCGAGGCCTCACAGCCCCGCCATGATGACCATGATGATAAATCTGGTCTGAACAGTCTCAAGATGATCCCAGGAACCGGGAATCTACCCCTTTTTGACGGATTCTGGATGAAGAGTGAGACAACCAAGGCTTCACAGCCCCACCATGATGACCATGATGATAGATCTGGTCTGAGCAGTCTCGATATGATCCCAGGAACCGGGAATCTACCCCTTTTTGACGGATTCTGGATGAAGAGTGAGATAACCAAGGCTTCAAAGCCCCGCCATGATGACCATGATGATAAATCTGGTCTGAGCAGTCTCGATATGATCCCAGGAACCGGGAATCTACCCCTTTTTGACGGATTCTGGATGAAGAGTGAGAAAACCAAGGCTTCACAGCCCCGCCATGATGACCATGATGATAAATCTGGTCTGAGCAGTCTCGATATGATCCCAGGAACCGGGAATCTACCCCTTTTTGATGGATTTTGGATGAAGAGTGAGACAACCGAGGCTTCACAGCCCCGCCATGATGACCATGATGATAAATCTGGTCTGAGCAGTCTCGATATGATCCCAGGAACCGAGAATCTACCGCTTTTTGACGGATTCTGGATGAAGAGTGAGACAACCGAGGCTTCACAGCCCCGCCATGATGACCATGATGATAAATCTGGTCTGAGCAGTCTCGATATGATCCCAGGAACCGGGAATCTACCCCTTTTTGACGGATTTTGGATGAAGAGTGAGACAACCGAGGCTTCACAGCCCCGCCATGATGACCATGATGATAAATCTGGTCTGAGCAGTCTCGATATGATCCCAGGAACCGAGAATCTACCGCTTTTTGACGGATTCTGGATGAAGAGTGAGACAACCGAGGCTTCACAGCCCCGCCATGATGACCATGATGATAAATCTGGTCTGAGCAGTCTCGATATGATCCCAGGAACCGGGAACCTACCCCTTTTTGACGGATTTTGGATGAAGAGTGAGACAACCAAGGCCTCACAGCCCCGCCATGATGACCATGATGCCTTTGATGATGAATCTGGTCTGAGCAGTGTCGCTATACTCCCAGGAACCGGGAATCTACCCCTTTTTGATGGATGTTGGATGGACATTTATGATGTGGAATCCAATACAAGTAGCAGTTCTCCAACCAACACGTAAGTTTCTTCATTAGAATTTCCTTTGTACAATGTAACATCACCAATGATGGTGTACTGATGGTTAGATCAGGAACACGAGCACCAGGCCAGTGTGTAAGAGGGGCACTGTGATTGGCTGGATGTTGGCGCCAAAGCACTACTTCCTGCCCCACTCCTATTCTTTTTCTAGAACACTATCCCTCCTGCGAAGGGGAAACCGTCCGCCATATTGTGCCCTCTCCATGCCTGAGGACTTCACATGACATTCCTGGCCATTTATTTTTATATCCCAAGGAAGGAATGTCCACACAAGTGACTAGATTTGCTGCACTTTACTGATGGAATTCAGGGAATGGTATAAGTCACGTCACATCAACATACATTCCAGAGTCACTTGACAATACATAGTCAATCACATTTAGTGGGCGCTCCACAGTAGTCACATGTGGAAGCATATCCAGCACTTTATGCAGCCATCTCCCTCTAACAGTCTCTCCTTCCATCCGGGGACATTAGTACTCACTGCAAAAAGATCTCTGTAGTCACCTCCTTCATGGGTACATCTCTCTTGGGACATCCGTGGGAAAAGCCTCACTCAGGGAACTCTTGGTCTGTCCTAATAGGCCTTTTGCAATCCACCCTAGCCTACACCTCCATAAGGGTCAGAAAATCTACAGCTGACTCTCCTGGTGCAAGTCTACTCCTCCTCGGCCTCCTGCCCTGTCCACAGCCTCCATGTGCTGGTTACATCTATGCTGGTGTGGGGTGCTTGGCTCCCATGTCCCAAGTGCAACTAGGGCTCCTCCCATCCTAGCTTATAACTTATAACTGGACATCACTACAGGAGGGCTCTAAAAGGGGCCTAGCACCTGATGACACTCTCTGCTGTAAAGAGACACTATTCTGGCACTGAGTCACCTAGTGGCAGACTAGCTAGGTCATGCTGGACCTCTGCAGAGAGACCAATTCTTCCCCACAGAGAATAGGAATTCCACTCCATACCTGCTGGCAGGGGACAGGCTTTTCCTTTTAGTCAGTGTAGTCAGACATCGAACACCTTCTGTTTTGATGCGCCTGGAATACACTTGGCTGATTGAAATGGAGGGTGAAATTGGGTTTTCATTTTGAACAAGAAATTAGATCTAAAATACACTGAATTGTCTTCATGGGCGACGTGAGGAAAATGTTACATATGAACATGAATGTATTATCCATGTACACTGCGCCATTTTATTTCCTTTCTTGTCTTACTAATCTCTTTTTTTCTCTTCCAGTGCTAATTCTGACTGTAAGTCACCCTCACAGCAAGACCATGATGAGGATGATGACGAATCGGGTCTGAGCAGGCTCGCCATGGGCCCCACAATCAGGAATATAAAACACCTGGATGAAGTAAGTATCCTCTATTCTTCTTACATGGCTGAAAAGACTCACCTCTGTCTGGTTCAGTCTTTAATCACCTCAGCCCCGGAAGATTTGGCTGCTCAAGGACGAGGCCATTTTTTGCGATTCGGCACTGCGTCGCTTTAACTGACAATTGCGCGCTTGTGCAAAGCTGTACCCAAACAAAATTGATGTCTTTTTTTCCCCACAAATAGAGCTTTCTTTTGGTGGTATTTGATCACCTCTGCGGTATTTATCTTTTGCGCTATAAACTAAAAAGAGCAACAATATTGAAAAAAGCACATTATTTTGTACTTTTTGCTATAATAAATATTCCCATTTTTTTTTTTTGAAAAGCTATTTTTTTTCCTCAGTTTAGGCCGATATGTATTCTTCTACATATTTTTGGTAATAAAAATCGCAATAAGCGTATACTGACTGGTTTGCGCAAAAGTTATAGCGTCTACAAAATAGGGGATATATTTATAGCATTTATAGCAATCTGTGATTTTTATTGGGACTGCGACATTATGGCAGACACATTTTTTTAAACCATTGACAATTATACAGCGATCAGTGCTATAAAAATGCACTGATTACTGTGTAAATGTGACTGGCAGGGAAGGGGTTAACACTAGGGGGTGATCAAGGGGTTAACTGTTCCCTAGGTGTGTTCTAACTGTGGGGGGAGGGGACTGACTATAAGAGATGACAGATCGTGGTTTCTAACTATTAGGAACTCACGATCTGCCTCTCCTCACAGAACAGGGATGTGTGTGTTTACACACATCCCTGTTCTGCCTCTCGTGCCTGCATCGGCACCTCCGCAATACAGCGCGCGCCTCCAGCGGCGAGCCTGCGCCTGCTATCCCGCTTAAAGGAGGCGACGTGCAGCTTCGACGGCTCGCGGGATCGTGTCGACCTGCCGCCGTATAATGACGGCGGCTGGTCGGCAAGTGGTTAAAAAACAGTAACAGTTTGTTCCAGAGTAAGGCAAAAAAACTGCTGTCAGGGATCGGGGGTGGGGGGGTGGGGGGCAGTTTTGTCTCATAAAGACAGATTCCTCGGTACCCTCACACAGGCAGTTGGTGCAATTCCCTGGATCAAACTATTTCCTCTTCAGCTTAATCAGTCAAGCAATGGGAGGAATGCAGAAACTTCTACCAACCAATCAGAAATCATCTATTGCTTCACTTGCTTTAAACTGAAGGACGTTATATGATAGATCTGTTTTATGTCATCCTGGAGCTTCTATGATAATGAATATGACCTTTTTTTTTTCATTAGTTTTGGATCGAGTGTGAGATCCCCGCTGTCCAACCATCAGATCGCATCACCAGAAGATTAGACAGCCATGATATGGAGTTTTGGATCGAGAGTGAGATGTCCTCTGTCCAACCACCAGATCGCATCACCAGAAGATTAGACATCCATGATGCGGAATTCAGTTCTCCAACCAACACGTAAGTTTCTTCATTAGAATTTCCTCTGTACAATGTAACATCACCAATGATGGTGTACTGACGGTTAGATCAGGAGGATAATCTGTAGTGATAGTAAGATTAGGAGCAGCAACAGGCCCCCCTTCCCACCAGGTCAGTCCATCTTGGGTCAGGATTGGAAAAACGGGGTCATGGGAGGTATTTTTGCTATTCTTAATGCAAAACGTTATCTAAGATTACTCTAATGGTAAATTAATTATGTAAAGTGTTGATGTCCATGGCAACCAAACTGAAATTATCATTCAGTTGGTTTCCTGATTTGGGATCCAGATGATCATTTGATGCTCTGGATTATTGGACGAAGCCAATCACTAATAACTTACTTGGAGATGTCAAGTCCCATCACTCTATGATATTAATTCCAATCACTGGAAGAGAAAACGTCTGGTGGGGAAAAGTGACAAGAACCTCTTGGTTGGATGAGGATGATTAGTGGTGACATATGTAACTACCAGCAGATCACTTTATGAAGATATAACGAGAGAGCCAGATCTGCCATCTATGCAGTAGGACCATATAATATCCTTCCATCCAGCCATTAATGGCATTGCAGATTATGCTGAAGATCTGGACACTAATGTATTCCCCTAGGTGTATATTTGGGTGTGGGGTTAGGAGTGCCTAATACAAACAGTGGTATGTCCTGGTGATTCGCTTTACAAGTTTTTTTAGTTAAGTTGTATACAGCCAAGAAGCCTCATTTAAAGTTAAAATGGGCTACATTGTCATGTTCCTTCTAGCCGTATGAGTAGCTATCTCTTTCCCTGAAACACAGACTAGACTCCGGCATGTGCAATATTCAGTCATGTCCATGGAGTTTTCCTTACTTTCTGGCCAGATTGTGGCAGAGGAAAGGGGGAAGCAAGACCGCAATACACCACCAAGGCTGCGGCCACGCTTGCTTCCTTCTTGACCCGGCACATCAGCCCAGGCTTAGAAATGATCTCTCCCAGTCCTTCTAATGACAACATTTTACAACATCTCATAACTTTAGTAAAACAGAGCAAATGATTTACCTTGTAATTTCTCTTACAGGAGTGAAGTAGCTGCGGACCAGGAGCATGCATACCCAACACCATCCTGGCCTAACATCATGACACAACGGACACAGAATGCTGGACTATTCACACGCTTTATGGGAGTCCTCCCGATTATCTGGAATATCATCAGACCATATTAGTAAGTATCATTACCTGTAGTTATCTAGGATAAAGAAAGGCCCCTGTCTATGAAGTACGATCTCCCATAAACTGGAGCCGTTTTGGATTACAGTAGGGGAGAACAAAACCCTCTGGTAGCTGGAGGACATTTTGCAGGGGACCAAATCTCAGTTCATATGGAATTTCTCCAAAGTTCCAGATCTTTGATGAATGTTCCTTTCTTAGTGAATGAGGAAGGGGGAGATTTGGGATGTTTTGTCCAGGAGGGAGAATAGTGATTAGGAAAGGTTTTCCAGCTTGCTTGGCAGTGGTTGGTCAGCCCAGTTGGGACGTCCCATTAAGTGTTCCTCTAACTTCCCTCAGGGATCCCAGTAAAGTAATGTTCTCCTTTTTGGCATTTGTACTTGGCAGTACCTAAAATGACTTCGCTCATGGCACCAGCCAAACATATAGAGAGGGTTCCTATACCGAAAGCCAAAACCTCAGCCAAGTATCTGGCTAACTGCTTCTGTGGAGAAGACTGATCAGTACTACAAAACTGAGGGACGTCTTTAATGTAGATGGAAGGCCATAGTCGTGTGTAACATTCTGTAACATGTCTTTTTTTTTTCTCTTTCCACAGGACCCCTGGCTTTTTAGTTTCCGGACCCCTCACAATGTGAGCAGATGATAGGTGTGACCTGAAACTTGGAATGGTGGGGACAGGACACATCACCTGAAAATGTCAACGTCTTCCCATTTACACAGAACTTTAAAAACATTATAAAAATTTCTACTCATCTTTAAAGGAGGAACTCCGTGCAAAACACAAAAAAGATGGCCTCCAAAATCCATACCTGATCTCCATCTGAGCATCCAGCCCGGCAGGCCAAGAAAGGGGGGAGGGGGGTGAGCGTTGCCTGCAAATCCCCACAACTGCCAGGTCAGGGTTGTCCCAGGAAGCGACGACCCTTATCCTCATTAATACAGGGACAGTGCTTTGCCAGGGGGGGAAGGGGGACCCCCCTTTGCAAATTCCACTCCCCATGCTGAGGGCTTGTGGCCTGGTATGGCTTAGAAGTGAGGGGTTACATGCTCACCCCCTCTTTCCTGGCCTGCCAGGCTGGTTGCACGGATGGGGGTCTGGTATAGATTTTGGAGGTCATTTTTTTTTACATGGAGTTCCCCCTTCAAAGGTGAGTAGAAATTTTTAAAATATTTTTGAAGTTGTGCTGTGTGAATGGGAGGACCCAACAAATAGGAGCCAGGCTTCCACTTCCAGGTGAGGTGAACTGCCCCCGCCCATCCAGGTTCCAGGTCCAACCCAGGGGAAGGAGGACAGAAGAAGATTGATGATGATGAGGAGGAGGAGGATTGATGACGAGTAAGAAGAGGAAGGAGCGCTGATGATGATGATGAGGAGGATCGATGACGAGGAGGAAGAGGAAGGAGCGCTGATGATGATGATGAGGAGGATCGATGACGAGGAGGAAGAGGAAAGAGCGCTGATGATGATGATGAGGAGGAGGAGGATCGATGACGAGGAGGAAGAGGAAGGAGTGCTGATGAGGAGGATGGAGGAGCGAGGGAGGAGGAGGGGAACTTCCCTTTTTAGGTGAAGTTCATTAAGATGGGGCAGCACAGAGGCTTAGCGGTGAGCCTTGCAGCACTGGGGTCCTCGGTTCTAGACCTGACCAGGACACTATCTGCATGGAGTTTGCATGTTCTCCCTGTGCTTGCGTGGGTTTTCTCCGGGTACTCCGGTTTCCCCCCACACTACAAAGACATGCTACTTTTGCGTTGGTGGTGCAGTGGTGAGCACAGCTGCTTTCCAAGCAGATGACCCGGGTTCGATTCCTGGCCAACGCCTTCTCCAATACTTGGAGTCCTCAGAGACTGGAATTAAATGTTGAGTGCAGATTAGCGATGAAATAAAATTTAAACTGAAACGAATGAAATGAATGTCGTAGGTTTGTATGGATTTTATTACACACCTTAGAACGGATTTCTTGCAGGTAGGTGTGATTGTTCTGTATTCTCATTGTCAGCCAGTAGGTGGAGCACTCGGCTACTTTTCAGGTATTTTCTAGGCTCTCCCTCACAGCTTTGCTGAAGAAAGGCCAGATATGTACTATATACAGTGGGGGAAAAAACACACGATACAAATGTTATAAATGGAGTTGCAGTTCAGTGAGTAAAATAAGTATTTGCTCCCCCCTACCAACCAACAATAATTCTTCCCCCCCACAGACTGGCTACAGTAGGTGATCATGTGTTACAGATTAGTCCTGTCAATGTAAGAAGGTTCTCTTATCGACAACTTGTTATGTGTATAAATATATATACCAATCAGGGGATTTTTTTTTTTTTTTTACCAAAAATGTAGCAGAATACAGAATACGAAAAATTTACGTTGCTAAAGAATCCCAAAACAAATAAATGAAATATAATGAAATCTAACGAATGACCTCCATTATATACACAAACGTTTTCATTTTGTGAAATGTATTGAAGTTCATCGTCGTTTGTGATCTGCAGACAATCGTCCCGTTCGTTGATTTCTGCGGTATGCATGCGCAGCAGTCGGGTCGAGCATTTTGTCAGGCAGATTCTGCATGTTGTCAGCCACCGAAGGCATAGGGTGACGCCTTGCTGCGTGCGCGGTCTGAAGATCCGGCCGATCTCACGCCACACACAGGAAGTGACGCCAGGTCACTCGTTATGGCAGAACACCGCGAACAAAACCGTCTACAACAGGGCTTGACAAATTTGCTTGGAATCTAGGAGCAAGCTAAAAAAGTTAGGAGCCAGGTTTTTTTTTTTTTTTTTTTAAACGACCGACAAAGCTTTATTTTCAATATAAAAATTAACCAATCTTAGATTTACACAGAGACGACTAGAACTAATGTGACTGCTTTTATTTCCTGCCATGCAGGGACACAAGACCACCATATCCCCGCTAAGGATCCAATCAGGTCCGCCTGAAAAACTGACAGGCGAACCTGATCAGACAGCCCGTGTGAAAGGGGCCAAGCAGGGAGATGACAAATAATAAATTCATTTTAATTAACCACTTCCTTCCCGCAGGACGACTATATACGTCCTGTCTTTGAAGAGAAATACCGTTGTTATGGTAGCAGCTACCTACCATAACCCCGGTATCTTCTTCAAGAGCCGGCGGTTCTCTTTCAGATAAAAGTGGTCTCTGCAGCAGATTCGCAGCGAGATCACTTTTATCGGCGGCAGGAGAGGGCCCCCCCTACCGCCGCTCTCCGGTGCCCTTCACTGCTTACCGTGGCCGTCGGTAACGGCGGAGGCGATCCGGATCTGTCCCTGGCCTGACATGGAGACAAGTGAGAGGAAGATGGCCCCGCCCATCTCCAAGTCATTGCAGGGCGAAAGCGACGTCAAATCATCACTTCCACCCATAGCTCTTGAAGGGACATTTTTTTTTTTTTTTCAAATGACAATTTTTTTTTTAATGCATTTTAGTGTAAATATGAGATCTGAGGTCTTTTTGACCCCAGATCTCATATTTAAGAGGTCCTGTCATGCTTTTTTTCTATTACAAGGGATTTTTACATTCCTTCTAATAGGAATAAAAGTGACTTTTTTTTTTTTTTTTTTTTTTTTTAAAGAACAGTGAAAAAATAAAAGTTAAAATAAATAAGAAAAAAAAAAGTTAAATGTGCCCCATCCCTTGTAATAGAAATAAAAGTGACACAATTTTTATTTTTTTTTAAAAACAGTGTAAAAATAAAAAGTAAAATATATAAGAAAAAATAATAATTTTTTTTAAATGCGCCCCGTCCCGCCGAGCTCGCTTGCAGAAGCGAACGCATATGTGAGTAGCACCCGCATATGAAAGCGGTGTTCAAACCACACGTGAGGTATCGCCACGATCGTTAGAGCGAGAGCAATAATTCTAGTCCTAAACCTCCTCTGTAACTCAAAACATGCAACATGTAGAATTTTTTAAACGACACCTATGGAGATTTTAAAGGGTAAAAGTTTGTCGCCATTCCACGAGCGGATGAAATTTTGAAGCGTGACATGTTGGGAATCAATTTACTCGGCGTAACATTATCTTTCAAAATATAAAAAAAATTGGGCTAACTTTACTGTGTTCTTATTTTTTAATTAAAAAAAGTATTTTTTCCCAAAAAAGTGCGCTTGTAAGTCCGCTGCGCAAATACGGTGTGACAGAAAGTATTGCAATGACCGCCATTTTACTCTCTAGGGTGTTAGAATAAAAAATATATATAATGTTTGGGGGTTCTAAGTAAAGGGAAGGAGATGAGCAGGCAGTGAAAACAGGTAGGGAAAGCTGCTCCATTAGCATTGGTGGATGTCTTGTCATACCAACGGCCACCACCAGAGGGCGCCCGATTGCAGAAGGAACCAGGAACCATAGGACTGCAGTAGGCCACAAAGCCGGGGCCTCAATTACCGGCGCGGCCCAGCGCGATGGCGGCGGGAGGGGGGGGGTGTCGAACGGACACAGGATACCCCAGCTGTGCCGCCCCAGGCGCCAGGTCGCTAATTCTAGTCGCAAATGCGACCTAGCGCCCGGGGTTTGTCGAGCCCTGGTCTACAAGACACATCGGATGGGACATACCCGCTCCTAACCACATCAGCCCCGGAAGGATTTACCCCCCATCTTGACCAGGCCATTTTTTTGCGATACGGCACTGCGTCACTTTAACCACTTGGCGTCCGTGCTATAGCCGAACGACGGCCACAGCGTGGACCTCAATTTCCGGGAGGCCGTCATATGACGTTCTCCCCTTGGCACGCTCCCCGCGCGCCCCCTGCAGGGTGGTGATCACTGAGACTCGGGTGATCACAGATCTGATATAAGGGGCCGGCCCCTTACCACGTGATCAGCAGTCAGCCAATGACAGCTGATCACATGATGTAAACAAAAGCTCGGTAATCGTTATTTTTTTTCTCCTCACGCTGACAGCATGAGAAAAAAAAACTGATCACAGGCTTATGTGCAACAGACATCAGTCCCGAAGAGGAAGAAGCCGCCTCATCTGTGCCCACTAGTACCGCCTGCCAGTGCCCACCAGTGCCGCCTATCAATAAAAACCTACCAGTGCCGATCACTGCCACCTATCAGAGCCACCCACCAGTGCCCATTAGTGCTACTTATCAGTGCCCATCACTGCCACCCACCACTGCCCATCACTGCCACCTATCAGTGCCCATCAGTGGTACCCATCAGTACCCATCAGTGCCCATCACTGCCACCCATCAGTGCTCATCACTGCCACCCATCAGTGCCCATCACTGCCACCTATCAGTGCTCATCACTGCCACCCATCAGTGCCCATCACTGCCACCTATCAGTGCTCATCACTGCCACCCATCAGTGCCCATCACTGCCACCTATCAGTGCTCATCACTGCCACCTATCAGTGCTCATCAGTGGCACCCATCAGTGCCCATCACTGCCACCCATCAGTGCCACCCCCCAGTGCCTATTACTGCCACCTATCAGTGCCCATCACTGCCACCCATCAGTGCCACCCCCCAGTGCCTATTACTGCCACCTATCAGTGCTCATCACTGCCACCCATCGGTGCCCATCACTACCACCAATCAGTGCTCATCACTGTCACCTATCAGTGCTCATCAGTGGCACCCATCAGTGCTCATCAGTGGCACCCATCAGTGCCCATCACTGCCACCCATCAGTGCTCATCACTTCCACCTATCAGTGCCCATCACTGCCACCCACCAGTGCCTATCACTGCCACCTATCAGTGCTCATCACTGCCACCCATCGGTGCCCATCAGTGCCACCCATCAGTGCCCACTATCGGTGCTCATCAGTGCCACCTATCAGTGCCCATCACTGCCACCTATCAGTCCTCATCACTGCCACCTATCAGTGCCCATCACTGCCACCCACCGGTGTCCATCAGTGCCGCCTCATCAGTGCCCATCACTACCACCCATCAGTGCCCATAACTGCCACCCATCAGTGCCCATCACTGTCACCCATCGGTGCCCATCAGTGCTGCCTCATCAGTGCCCATCACTACCACCCATCAGTGCCCATCACTGCCACCCATCAGTGACCATCACTGCCACCCATCAGTGCTCATCACTGCCACCCATCGTTGCCGCCACATCAGTGCCCATCACTATCACCCATCAGTGCCCATCACTGCCACCCATCAGTGCCCATCTAGTACCGCCTTATCAGTGCCCATCACTACCACCCATCAGTGCCCATCACTGCCACCCACCAGTGTCCATCACTGCCACCTATCAGTGCTCATCAGTGGCACCCACCAGTGCCTATCACTACCACCTATCAGTGCTCATCACTGCCACCCATCGGTGCCCATCACTGCCACCCATCAGTGACCATCACTGCCACCTATCGGTGCTCATCAGTGCCAAGTATCAGTGCCCATCACTGCCACCTATCAGTGCTCATCAGTGGAACCCAGCAGTGCACATCACTGTCATCCATCAGTGCCACCCACCAGTGCCCATCACTGCCACCTATCAGTCCTCATCAATGCCACCTATCAGTGCCCATCACTGCCACCCATCAGTGCCGCCTCATCAGTGCCCACCACTACCACCCATCAGTGCCCATCACTACCACCCATCAGTGCCCATCACTGCCACCCATCAATGTCCATCAGTGACGCCTCATCAGTGCCCATCACTGCCACCCATCAGTGCCCATCACTACCGCCCATCAGTGCTCATCACTGCCACCCATCAGTGCCCATCACTGCCACCCATCGGTGCCGCCTCATCAGTGCCCATCACTACCACCCATCAGTGCCCATCACTGCCACCCATCGGTGCTCATCAGTGCCGCCTCATCAGTGCCCATCACTACCACCCTCAGTGCCCATCACTGCCACCCATCAGTGCCGCCTCATCAGTGCCCATCACTGCCACCCATCAGTGCCCATCACTGCCACCCATCGGTGCCACCTCATCAGTGCCCATCACTACCACCCATCAGTGCCCATCACTGCCACCCATCGGTGCCCATCAGTGTCGCCTCATCAGTGCCCATCACTACCACCCATCAGTGCCCATCACTGCCATCCATCGGTGCCGCCTCATCAGTGCCCATCACTGCCACCCATCAGTGCTCATCACTGCCACCCATCAGTGCTCATCACTGCCACCCATCAGTGCTCATCACTGCCACCTATCAGTGCTCATCACTGCCACCTATCAGTGCTCATCACTGCCACCCATCAGTGCTCATCACTGCCACCCATCAGTGCTCATCACTGCCACCTATCAGTGCTCATCAGTGCCGCCTCATCAGTGCCCATTAGGGGTGCAACGGATCAAAAAACTCACAGATCGGATCAGCAAAAAAAAAAAAAAAACACACCGGAGTTTTAGATTTAAAAGCTATTTTCAACACAAAACCGACCTTATATGTATAAATACAGTATTTGTAGATCGGACAGACTGTTTAGATGTTAGATTTTAAAAGCAACAGAAAACCTGCTGACCTTACATGGTTGCTAATGTGACAGAACACCTCTGATTTTCACTTCTAACGTCCCCCACTGTAATACAGCCACATGTCCCCCACTGTAATACAGCCACATGTCCCCCACTGTAATACAGCCACATGTCCCCCACTGTAATACAGCCACATGTCCCCTGTAATATAGCCACATGTCCCCCACTGTAATATAGCCACATGTCCCCCACTGTAATATAGCCACATGTCCCCCACTGTAATACAGCCACATGTCCCCCACTGTAATATAGCCACATGTCCCCCACTGTAATACAGCCACGTGTCCCCCACTGTAATACAGCCACATGTCCCCCATTGTAATACAGCCACATGTCCCCCACTGTAATACAGCCACATGTCCCCCACTGTAATATAGCCACATGTCCCCCACTGTAATACAGCCACATGTCCCCCACTGTAATACAGCCACATGTCCCCCACTGTAATATAGACACATGTCCCCCACTGTAATACAGCCACATGTCCCCCACTGTAATACAGCCACATGTCCCCCACTGTAATACAGCCACATGTCCCCCACTGTAATACAGCCACATGTCCCCCACTGTAATACAGCCACATGTCCCCCACTGTAATATAGCCGCATGTCCCCCACTGTAATACAGCCACATGTCCCCCACTGTAATACAGCCACATGTCCCCCACTGTAATATAGCCACATGTCCCACACTGTAATATAGCCAGATGTCCCGCACTGTAATATAGCCACATGTCCCCGACTGTGATATAGCCACATGTCCCCCACTGTGATATAGCCACATGTCCCCCACTGTAATATAGCCACATGTCCCCCACTGTAATACAGTAACGTCCCCCACTGTAATACAGCCACATGTCCCCCACTGTAATATAGCCAGTCCACATGTCCCCCACTGTAATATAGCCACATGCCCCCCACTGTAATACAGCCACATGTCCCCCACTGTAATATAGCCACATGTCCCCCACTGTAAAACAGCCACATGTCCCCCAATGTAATATAGCCACATGTCCCCCACTGTAATATAGCCAGTCCACATGTCCCCCACTGTAATACAGCCACATGTCCCCCACTGTAATACAGCCACATGTCCCCCACTGTAATATAGCCACATGTCCCCCTCTGTAATACAGCCACATGTCCCCCACTGTAATATAGCCACATGTCCCCCACTGTATTATAGCCACATGTCCCCCAATGTAATATAGCCACATGTCCCCCAATGTAATATAGCCACATGTCCCCCACTGTAATATAGCCAGTCCACATGTCCCCCACTGTAATATAGCCACATGTCCCCCCACTGCAATATAGCCAGTCCACATGTCCCCCACTGTAATATAGCCACATGTCCCCCACTGTAATATAGCCACATGTCCCCCACTGTAATATAGCCACATGTCCCCCACTGTAATACAGCCACATGTCCCCCACTGTAATACAGCCACATGTCCCACACTGTAATATAGCCAGATGTCCCGCACTGTAATATAGCCACATGTCCCCGACTGTGATATAGCCACATGTCCCCCACTGTGATATAGCCACATGTCCCCCACTGTAATATAGCCACATGTCCCCCACTGTAATACAGTAACGTCCCCCACTGTAATACAGCCACATGTCCCCCACTGTAATATAGCCAGTCCACATGTCCCCCACTGTAATATAGCCACATGTCCCCCACTGTAATACAGCCACATGTCCCCCACTGTAATATAGCCACATGTCCCCCACTGTAAAACAGCCACATGTCCCCCAATGTAATATAGCCACATGTCCCCCACTGTAATATAGCCAGTCCACATGTCCCCCACTGTAATACAGCCACATGTCCCCCACTGTAATACAGCCACATGTCCCCCACTGTAATATAGCCACATGTCCCCCTCTGTAATACAGCCACATGTCCCCCACTGTAATATAGCCACATGTCCCCCACTGTAATATAGCCACATGTCCCCCAATGTAATATAGCCACATGTCCCCCACTGTAATATAGCCACATGTCCCCCAATGTAATATAGCCACATGTGCCCCACTGTAATATAGCCAGTCCACATGTCCCCCACTGTAATATAGCCACATGTCCCCCCACTGCAATATAGCCAGTCCACATGTCCCCCACTGTAATATAGCCACATGTCCCCCACTGTAATATAGCCACATGTCCCCCACTGTAATACAGCCACATGTCCCCCACTGTAATACAGCCACATGTCCCCCACTGTAATACATCCACATGTCCCCCACTGTAATATAGCCACATGTCCCCCTCTGTAATACAGCCACATGTCCCCCACTGTAATATAGCCACATGTCCCCCACTGTATTATAGCCACATGTCCCCCAATGTAATATAGCCAAATGTCCCCCACTGTAATATAGCCAGTCCACATGTCCCCCAATGTAATATAGCCACATGTCCCCCCACTGCAATATAGCCAGTCCACATGTCCCCCACTGTAATATAGCCACATGTCCCCCACTGTAATATAGCCACATGTCCCCCACTGTAATATAGCCACATGTCCCCTACTGTAATATAGCCACATGTCTCCCACTGTAATATAGCCACATGTCCCCCACTGTAATACAGCCACATGTCCCCCACTGTAATACAGCCACAAGTCCCACACTGTAATATAGCCAGATGTCCCGCACTGTAATATAGCCACATGTCCCCGACTGTGATATAGCCACATGTCCCCCACTGTAATATAGCCACATGTCCCCCACTGTAATACAGTAACGTCCCCCACTGTAATACAGCCACATGTCCCCCACTGTAATATAGCCAGTCCACATGTCCCCCACTGTAATATAGCCACATGTCCCCCACTGTAATATAGCCACATGTCCCCCACTGTAAAACAGCCACATGTCCCCCAATGTAATATAGCCACATGTCCCCCACTGTAATATAGCCAGTCCACATGTCCCCCACTGTAATACAGCCACATGTCCCGCACTGTAATACAGCCACATGTCCCCCACTGTAATATAGCCACATGTCCCCCTCTGTAATACAGCCACATGTCCCCCACTGTAATATAGCCACATGTCCCCCACTGTAATATAGCCACATGTCCCCCAATGTAATATAGCCACATGTCCCCCACTGTAATATAGCCACATGTCCCCCAATGTAATATAGCCACATGTCCCCCATTGTAATATAGCCACATGTCCCCCACTGTAATACAGCCACATGTCCCCCACTGTAATACAGCCACATGTCCCCCACTGTAATATAGCCAGTCCACATGTCCCCCACTGTAATATAGCCACATGTCCCCCCACTGCAATATAGCCAGTCCACATGCCCCCCACTGTAATATAGCCACATGTCCCCCACTGTAATATAGCCACATGTCCCCCACTGTAATATAGCCACATGTCCCCCACTGTAATACAGCCACATGTCCCCCACTGTAATACAGCCACATGTCCCCCACTGTAATATAGCCAGTCCACATGTCTCCCACTGTAATATAGCCAGTCCACATTTCCCCCACTGTAATATAGCCAGTCCACATGTCCCCCACTGTAATATAGCCACATGCCCCCCACTGTAATATAGCCAGTCCACATGTCTCCCACTGTAATATAGCCAGTCCACATGTCCCCCACTGTAATATAGCCAGTCCACATTTCCCCCACTGTAATATAGCCACATGTCCCCCACTGTAATATAGCCACATGTACCCCACTGTAATACAGCCACATGTCCCCCACTGTAATATAGCCAGTCCACATTTCCCTCACTGTAATATAGCCAGTCCACATGTCCCCCACTGTAATATAGCCACGTCCCCCACTGTAATATAGCCACATGTCCCCCACTGTAGTATAGCCACATGTCCCCCACTGTAATATAGCCACATGTCCCCCACTGTAATACAGCCACATGTCCCCCACTGTAATATAGCCAGTCCACATGTCCCCCACTATAATATAGCCAGTCCACATGTCCCCCACTGTAATATAGCCACATGCCCCCCACTGTAATATGGCCACATGTCCCCCACTGTAATATAGCCACATGTCCCCCACTGTAATATAGCCACATGTCCCCCACTGTAATACAGCCACATGTCCCCCACTGTAATATAGCCAGTCCACATGTCCCTTACTGTAAGCCACATGTCCCCCACTGTAATATAGCCAGTCCACATGTCCCCCACTGTAATATAGCCAGTCCACATGTCCCCCACTGTAATATAGCCAGTCCACATTTCCCCCACTGTAATATAGCCACATGTCCCCCACTGTAATATAGCCACATGTACCCCACTGTAATACAGCCACATGTCCCCCACTGTAAAATAGCCAGTCCACATTTCCCTCACTGTAATATAGCCAGTCCACATGTCCCCCACTGTAATATAGCCACGTCCCCCACTGTAATATAGCCACATGTCCCCCACTGTAGTATAGCCACATGTCCCCCACTGTAATATAGCCACATGTCCCCCACTGTAATACAGCCACATGTCCCCCACTGTAATATAGCCAGTCCACATGTCCCCCACTGTAATATAGCCACATGTCCCCCACTGTAATATAGCCACATGTCCCCCACTGTAATACAGCCACATGTCCCCCACTGTAATATAGCCACATGTCCCCCACTGTAATATAGCCACATGTCTCCCTGTCTCCCACTGTAATACAGCCACATGTCCCCCACTGTAATATAGCCACATATCCCCCACTGTAATATAGCCACATGTCCCCCACTGTAATACAGCCACACGTCCCCCACTGTAATATAGCCACATGTCCCCCACTGTAATACAGCCACATGTCCCCCACTGTAATACAGCCACATGTCCCCCACTGTAATACAGCCACATGTCCCCCACTGTAATTAGTGCCAGGAAGCTAGCTGTTAGGTAATTTGGACAGGGTAAAATCCCCAAATCCTCACTATATTTAATAGGTACGATGCCCGGCGGGTGTGGAGAGGCGACTCTTTGTACATCTTGCCGAATGTATGCGTTCCTTGATCATCCGATCGAGGGAGAATACTGCTGTGCAAAATGTAAGCACATTGTTTCCCTGGAAGCCCAGGTTCTGAATCTGGGGAAGCAACTTTCAGCACTGAGAAGTCCCTCCATACTAAAGGTGAGCCAGGAACGTACACGGCAGGTGCCGGCAGGGGCCAGCACAGAGGCGGGTGGAGACAAAGAGGTGCAGGCACTAGAAAAGAGTAGATGGGTGACAGTCAGGAAGGGTAGAGGGGGAAGTACCAGGGAGGCCGATCCAGGACTGGTGCATCCCAATAAGTACGCTCCATTCAGTGACATTGGTGAAACCAGTCAGGGACCAGCACTGCTGGAGATGAGGGACTCTCCTAGCTGCCGGGGGAAGAACTCCTCCAGTGAGAGTGGGGGGGCAGCAAAGGGAAAGGAAAGACAGATTCTGGTGGTAGGGGACTCAATTCTTAGAAGGAAAGAGAGGGCAATCTGTAACCAAGACCTGAAGTGCCGAACAGTATGTTGTCTACCGGGCGCACGGGTTCGGCACATTACGGATCTTGTGGACAGATTACTGGGAGGGGCTGGGGAAGACCCCGCTGTCATGGTGCACGTTGGCACCAATGACAAAGTCAGAGGCAGATGGAGTGTCCTAAAGAACGATTTTAGGGACTTAGGTGCTAAATTGAGGAAAAGGACCTCCAAGGTAGTGTTCTCAGGAATACTACCGGTACATCGAGCCACACCAGAAAGGCAGAGGGAGATTAGGGAAGTAAACAAGTGGCTGAAGAGCTGTTGTAGTAAGGAGGGGTTTGGGTTCCTGGAGGACTGGGCCGACTTTTCAGTCGGTAACCGGTACTATAGAAGGGACGGACTGCACCTAAATGAGGAGGGTGCAGATCTGCTGGGAATGAAGATGGCCAAAAAGTTAGAGGGGTTTTTAAACTAGGCGATGGGGGGGAGGGTCCAGAGATAGAGATAGCCAGCGCGGAAGATATTCCAGAGGGTAGTATTGGGGGCATTAGTGATAGGTTAACCAAAGCACAAAAACACAAGGTGAGTATAGTAGCAAGTCCTAGTTGCAATCTTGAAACACCCAATACGAGGACAATATGCGACCGGTCTAAACTATGTGGCATGTTCACTAATGCCAGGAGCATGGCGGTCAAGATGGGTGAACTAGAGATACTGTTGTACAAGGAGGATTTGGATTTTGTGGGAATTTCAGAGACCTGGTTCAACAGCTCTCATGATTGGCTGGCAAACATTCAAGGGTATACCCTATACCGCAAGGATAGAGAGGGTAAAAAAGGGGGAGGGGTATGCCTATATTTCAAGAATAATGTACAAGTGAATGTGAGAGATGACATCACTCAGGGAGCTAGAGAGGAGGTGGAATCCTTATGGGTAGAGCTCCAAAGGGATGAAGCTAAGGGGAAAATAATACTGGGAGTATGCTATAGGCCCCCTAACCTGAGGGAGGAAGTGGAGACGGATCTCCTATCACAAATTGGATTAGCAGCAAGGATGGGAAGTGTTATCATAATGGGGGATTTGAATTATCCAGACATAGACTGGGCGGAGGGAACCGCGCATTCATTTAAGGCTCGCCAGTTCCTTAATGTCTCGCAGGACAATTTTATGGGTCAGATGGTAGACGCACCAACTAGAAATAAAACATTACTAGATCTACTGATTACCAACAATACAGACCTGATCACAGATGTGGAAATACGGGGCAATTTAGGTAACAGCGATCACAGGTCAATTAGTTTCAGTATAAATCACACAAATAGGAAACATGAAGGGAACACAAAGACACTGAATTTCAAAAGAGCCAACTTCCCTAAACTACAAACCTTGCTAAAAGGCATAAATTGGGATAAAATATTAGGAACAAAGAATACGGAGGAGAGATGGGTTTGCTTTAAGAGCATATTAAATAAGGGCATTAGCCAATGTATCCCATTGGGTAATAAATTTAAAAGAGCGAACAAAAATCCTGGATGGCTTAACTCCAATGTAAAAATGCGTATAAAAGCAAAGGAGAAGGCCTTCAAAAAATACAAGGTTGAGGGATCATCCTCAGCATTCAGACTTTATAAAGAATGCAATAAGAAACAGAAGGGTGCAATTAGGACGGCTAAGATAGAACATGAAAGACACATAGCGGAGGAGAGCAAAAAAAATCCCCAAAAATTCTTTAAGTATGTAAACAGTAAAAAAGGGAGGACAGACCATATTGGCCCCATAAAGAATGAGGAAGGACATCTGGTTGCAAAGGATGGGGAGATGGCGAAGGTATTGAATTTATTCTTCTCCTCAGTCTTCACGAGTGAATCGGGGGGCTTCAGTAACCAAAACTGCAGTGTTTATCCTCATGACACAACACAGGAAGCACCTACATGGTTAACAGAGGACGGAATTAAAATTAGACTTGAGAAACTTAACATTAATAAATCACCGGGACCAGATGGCTTGCATCCGAGGGTACTTAGGGAACTCAGTCAGGTGATTGCCAGACCATTGTTCCTAATTTTTACAGACAGTCTATTGACTGGAATGGTACCAGCTGATTGGAGAAAAGCCAACGTAGCACAAATATTTAAAAAGGGCCCAAAATACATCCCTGGGAATTACAGACCAGTTAGCCTAACATCAATAGTATGTAAACTCTTGGAGGGGATGATAAGGGACTATATACAAGATTTTAGTAATAAGAATGATATCATTTCTGTCATTTCTTGAGGTGCTAAAATGGCAGGGCAGTACAAAACCCCCACAAATGACCCCATTTTGGAAAGTAGACACCCCAAGGAAATTGCTGAGAGGCATGTTCAGCTCATTGAATATTTATTTTTTTTGTCCCAAGTGATTGAATAATGACAAAAAAAAAAAATATTTACAAAAAGTTGTCACTAAATGATATATTGCTCACACAGGCCATGGGCATATGTGGAATTGCACCCCAAAATACATTCAGCTGCTTCTCCTGAGTACGGGGATACCACATGTGTGGGACTTTTTGGGAGCCTAGCTGCGTACGGGACCCCGAAAACCAATCACCGCCTTCAGGATTTCTAAGGGTGATTTCACTCTTCACTGCCTATCACAGTTTCGGAGGCCATAAAATGCCCAGGTGGCACAAACCCCCCCCAAATGACCCCATTTTGGAAAGTAGACACCCCAAGCTATTTGCTGAGAGGCATGGTGAGTATTTTGCAGCTCTCATTTGTTTTTGAAAATGAAGAAAGACAAGAAAAAACATATCTTTTTTTTCTTTTTTCAAAACTTTGTGACAAAAAGTGAGGTCTGCAAAATACTCGCTATACCTCTCAGGCCATTCCATGGTCTTCGAAACTGTGATAGGCAGTGAAGAGTAAAATCAAAAATTCACGCCCTTAAAAACGCTGAAGGCGGTGATTGGTTTTCGGGGCCCCGTACGGGGCTAGGCTCCCAAAAAGTCTCACACATGTGGTATCCCCATACTCAGGAGAAGCAACAGAATGTATTTTGGGGTGTAATTTCACATATTCCCATGGCATGTTTGAGCAATATATCATTTAGTGACAACTTTGTGCAAAAAAAAAAAAAATTGTCTCTTTCCCGCAACTTGTGTCGCAATATAAAATATTCCATGGACTCGACATGCCTCTCAGCAAATAGCTTGGGGTGTCTACTTTCCAAAATGGGGTCATTTGGGGGGGTTTGAACTGTCCTGGCATTTTATGCACAACATTTAGAAGCTTATGTCACACATCACCCACTCTTCTAACCACTTGAAGACAAAGCCCTTTCTGACACTTATTGTTTACATGAAAAAGTTATTTTTTTTTGCAAGAAAATTACTTTGAACCCCCAAACATTATATATTTTTTTAACCACTTGCCGACCGCCTAACGCATATATACTGCGGCAGAATGGCACGGGCAGGCAAAATCACGTACCCGTACGTGATCTGCCTCCCGCGGGTGGGGGGTCCGATCGGACCCCCCCTCCGGTGCCATAGGCGGTCGGCTCTCGTTCGCGGGCGATGGGAGGTGAGGGGGAGGCCATCCATTGATGGCCACCCCCTCCCGATCGCTCCCGGTGAATGAAAACGCTTCCTTTCCCTCTGTAATGTAAACAGAGGGAAAGGAAGTGATGTCATCTCTCCTCGAGCCGGTCTTTTCGTCCCGGCGCAGAGGAGAGAAGACATCCAAGTAAGTGCACCAACACTACACTTACAGTAGAACACGCAGGCACACTTGTCACCCCCCAGTCACCCCCCGATCACCCCCCTGTACCCCCTGTCACTCTGACACCAATAGCAGTTTTTTTTTTTTGCATTGGTGTCAGTTTGTGTCAGTTACAAGTGTTAGGGCAGTTAGGTTAGCCCCCTTTAGGTCTAGGGTACCCCCCTTTAGGTCCAGGGTACCCCCCTAACCCCCCCCTAATAAAAGTTAACCCCTTGATTACCCCCCGTCGCCAGTGTCGCTAAGTGATCGTTTTTCTGATCGCTGTATTAGTGACACAGGTGACGCTAGTTAGGGAGGTAAGTATATAGGTTCGCTGTCAGTGTTTTATAGCGACAGAGACCCCCATATACTACCTGCTAAAGGTTTTAACCCCCTGATTGCCCCCTAGTTAACCCTTTCACCAGCGATCACCGTATAAGTGTTACGGGTGACGCTGGTTAGATAGTTTGTTTTTTGTAGTTTATTATAGTTTATTACAGTTTATTATAGTTTATTATAGTTTTAGGGCACCCGCCGTTTATTACCTTATAAAGGTTTAACCCCCTAATTGCCCGGCGGTGATAGAAGTTAAGTTTTTAGGATCTGATAAGGTCTGCGTCGCCCCAGGCAGCATCAGGTTAGCGCCAGTACCGCTAAAACCCACGCACGCAGCATACACCTCCCTTAGTGCTATAGTATCTGAACGGATCGATATCTGATCCGATCAGATCTATACTCCCCAGCAGTTTAGGGTTCCCTGAAACACAGTGTTAGCGGGATCAGCCCAGATACCTGCTAGCATCTGTGTTTTGCCCCTCCGCCCGGCCCAGCCCAGCCCACCCAAGTGCAGTATCGATCGATCACTGACACTTACAAAACACTAAGCACACATAACTGCAGCGTTCGCAGAGTCAGGCCTGATCCCTGCGATCGCTAACAGTTTTTTGGTAGCGTTTTGAATCAGTCGCTAACAGTCAGGAGCTTTTTTGCCTGTGAGTCTCACTAGTGTACCCCTAAATTTAGAGGCCAAAATGGCAAATCGAAGGTACACTAGTGAAGAGGCCTACACGTTTCTGAGTATGACAGATAGTGAAGAGGAAGTCACTCATCTGTCAAGTTCAGGCTCAGAATACGATCCTGTAGAGGACAGCGGCTCCATGACAGATAGCTCTGACGACGGAGTTGTGGTCCCTGCTAGGGTCAGGCGTACCAGACCCCGAACTTCTTCTGTCCTTGAAGTGCAAGAACCGCAGGGCTCTCGTATGGAGCAGAGAAGTACTAGTGCCGCTACTCCTTCTGGTGAACTGGCAAGCACCAGCGGCCTAGTACACCCCGGTCGTACATCCAGCACTGCAGTATCACGTGGTGACGTGACGAGTCCCATAAGTGCAGTTCAAGCTGGTGAGGTGGCAAGCACAAGTAGTGTCCCGCTGCCACCAAGAAGAAGACGAACACAGGCCCGTTGTGCCCATTGTGCCCTTCCTGCTGCATTCACCAATCCGAATTGGGAACCCACCACTTCTGCAGCACCCGTACTTCCCCCATTCACTGGCCAACCCGAAATTCAGGTGGAAACAGTTGACTTTACGCCACTGGATTTTTATTCGCTGTTTTTCACCGAAGATCTCTATAGATCTATTGTGGACCAAAGCAATTTGTACGCTGGTCAACACATCGCCACTATTCCCCAGTCCTCCCTTGCCAGAGATTGGAGACCAATTACGGTCTCCGAATTTAAGATCTTTCTGGGCCTTTCCCTCCTCATGGGCATAACCAAAAAGAGTGAGTTGCGGTCATATTGGTCCACTGACCCAATTCACCATATGCCCGTGTTCTCTGCCTCCATGGCCAGGGCACGATACGAGCAGATTTTGTGGTTCATGCACTTCAATGACAATGAACTCTGTCGTCCTCGTGGAGACCCTGCATACGATCGGCTCTACAAAATTCGGCCCCTCGTAAACCACTTCAACCAACGTTTTGCAGACTTGTTTACCCCCCATCAAGTTGTCTGCGTTGATGAGTCCCTGATTAAGTTTTCTGGCCGCTTGTCATTCAAACAGTACCTTCCCAGCAAGCATGCCAGATACGGGGTCAAGATGTATAAGCTCTGTGACAGGGCCACAGGCTATACATATAGATTTATGGTTTACGAGGGCAAAGATAGTCACGTAGAGCCGACAAACTGCCCTGACTACATAGGAAGCGCTGGCAAGATAGTGTGGGACTTGGTGTCACCCTTATTCGGAAAGGGGTACCACTTGTACGTGGACAATTATTACACGAGCGTGCCACTTTTTAGTCACTTGTTTGATCATCAGATTGGAGCATGTGGCACCGTGCGACCTAATCGCCGGGGCTTTCCCCAGCGGCTTGTAGAGTCCCGTCTTAGGCTGGGGGAGAGAGCCTGCTTGCAGTATAATAATTTGCTCGCTATGAAGTGGAGGGACAATAAGAATGTTTTCGTTCTCACCTCCTTTCATGCAGACACGACGACCCAAATTACTACGGCGACTGGTGTTTTGGAGAAACCCCTCTGTGTCCACGAATACAACCTTAATATGGGAGGGGTGGACCTCAACGACCAGTTGTTGGCGCCGTACCTAGTTGCCCGTAAGGCCAGACGCTGGTACAAAAAAGTGTCTGTTTATTTATTTCAATTGGCTTTGCTGAACGCTCATGTGCTATACAGAGCTTCAGGACGGACTGGATCCTTCCTTAAATTCCAGGAAGAGATCGTCAGAGCCCTTCTGTTTCCAGACGGTGCTCCACCTCACCTTCCCAACCCAAATGCAGTAAGCCGGCTGCATGGGAGGCATTTTCCTTATGTCCTCCAGAGTACCCCTACCCAACGAGCCCCCCAAAAAAGATGTCGTGTCTGCAGCAAGCGCGGATTTAGGCGTGACACCCGGTATTGTTGTCCCTCCTGTCCTGACAATCCTGGTCTTTGCATTGGTGAATGTTTTGAACGCTACCATACACTAGTGGAGTATTAGCGTAGGGTACAGCACTGCACAGACTAGGCACGCTAACACAGGGTCTCCCAAGATGCCATCGCATTTTGAGAGACCCAAACCTGGTACAGTTACAGTTAAAAGTTAAAGTTACTAAAAAAAGTGTTAAAAAAAAAAAATACAAAAAAAATAAAAAAATAAAAATACAAAAAAAATATAAAATAAAAAAACCAAAAATAGTTGTCGTTTTATTGTTCTCTCTCTCTATTCTTTCTCTATTGTTCTGCTCTTTTTTATTGTATTCTATACTGCAATGTTTTATTGTTATGTTTTTATCATGTTTGCTTTATAGGTATGCAATTTTTTTATACTTTTTTATTGTTAACCACTTTTTTGTTTTCAGGTACGCCATTCAGCTGCAGAGCGGATTTATTTATCTTGACAGCAACAGCGTTTGCTCCCACAATATATAAAGCCGTGACTCCAGCGCTGTCGGAGGTGATTTCACCACCACAGTTACATACTTCAGCATATATGCCGAAGCGTGGGGGCAGCAGTGGGTGGAGGAGCGATTTGCTCCTGCCTTTTGCGGGAGGATGCCCCCATGCTTCGGCATATATATATTTTAGGTAGGTACAGGTTGCGTTAAATGTTTTATTTTTTACTATGTTTTTTTTGTATTTTGCTTTGCAGGTATGGTAAGTAATACTGTTATACTGTAATGTTACTTTGTTTTTTTGTTAACCATCATTTGCTTAGCAGGTACGCCATTCAGTTGCAGCGCGGATTTATTTATCTTGACAGCAACAGCGTTTGCTCCCACGATACATAAAGCCGTGACTCCAGCGCTGTCGGAGGTGATTTCACCACCACAGTTCCATACTTCAGCATATATGCCGAAGCGTGGGGGCAGTAGTGGGTGGAGGAGCAATTTGCTCCTGCCTTTTGCGGGAGGATGCCCCCATGCTTCGGCATATATAAATGGTGCATGTATGCCCATCATTAGAAGTGGGCGGATGAAGGGAGGTATTCTAATGGGGGGCATACCCACCGATCAATATCTTTTTTTCGTTCAGCCCACAGGCTGCATGGAAAAAAAAGTTTACAATACAAGGACCAGCAACGTACTGGTATGTTGCTGGACTTTGAGTGGTTATACCAGAATGATGCCTGCAGGTTTAGGTATCATCTTGGTATCATTCTTTTCAGCCAGCGGTCGGCTTTCATGTAAAAGCAATCCTAGCGGCTAATTAGCCTCTAGACTGCTTTTACAAGCAGTGGGAGGGATCGGAGGGATCCCCCCCCCCACCGTCTTCCATGTTTTTCTCTGGCTCTCCTGTCCCAACAGGGAACCTGAGAATGCAGCCGGTGATTCGGCCAGCTGACCATAGAGCTGATCAGAGACCAGAATGGCTCCAATCATCTCTATGGCCTAAGAAACCGGAAGCTACGAGCATTTCATGACTTAGATTTCGCCGGATGTAAACAGCGCCATTGGGAAATTGGGGAAGCATTTTATCACACCGATCTTGGTGTGGTCAGATACTTTGAGGGCAGAGGAGAGATCTAGGGTCTAATAGACCCCAATTTTTTCAAAAAAGAGTACCTGTCACTACCTATTGCTATCATAGGGGATATTTACATTCCCTGAGATAACAATAAAAATGATAAAAAATAAATAAAAATGAAAGGAACAGTTTAAAAATAAGATAAAAAATCCAAAAATTAATAAAGAAAAAAAATAAAAAATAAAATGTTTTTATTGTCTTTCTTCATTTTCAAAAACAAATGAGAGCTGCAAAATACTCACCATGCCTCTCAGCAAATAGCTTGGGGTGTCTACTTTCCAAAATGGGGTCATTTTGGGGGGTTTTGTGCTATCTTGGCATTTTATGGCCTTCAAAACTCTGATAGGTAGTGAGGAGTGAAATCAAAAATTAACGCTCTTAGAAATCCTGAAGGCGGTGATTGGATTTTGGGGCCCCGTATGAAGCTAGGCTCCCAAAAAGTGCCACTCATGTGGTATCCCCGTACTCAGGAGAAGCAGCAGAATGTATTTTGGGGTGTAATTTCACATATTCCCATGGCATGTTTGAGCAATATATCATTTAGTGACAACTTTGTGCAAAAAAAAAAAAAAATTGTCACTTTCCCGCAACTTGTGTCAAAATATAAAATATTCCATGGACTCAACATGCCTCTCAGCAAATAGCTTGGGGTGTCTACTTTCCAAAATGGGGTCATTTGGGGGGGTTTTGTGCCATCTTGGCATTTTATGGCCTTCAAAACTGTGATAGGTAGTGAGGTGTGAAATCAAAAATTTATGCCCTTAGAAATCCTGAAGGCAGTGATTGGTTTTCGGGGCCTCGTACGCGGCTAGGCTCCCAAAAAGTCCCACACATGTGGTATCCCCATACTCAGGAGAAGCAGCAGAATGTATTTTGGGGTGCAATTCCACATATGCGCATGGCCTGTGTGAGCAATATATCATTTAGTGACAACTTTTTGTAATTTTTTTTGTCATTATTCAATCACTTGGGACAAAAAAAAAGAATATTCAATGGGTTCAACATGCCTCTCAGCATCGGGGCGATCGGGGTGTTTTGTGTGCCTGGCATGTTCTACTGTGTGTGTGTAGTGTTGGTGCACTCACAGTGAAGTCTTCTCTCCTCGGCGCTGCAACCGAATACCGAGCCGAGGAGGGATGACATCATTTCCTTTGCTGCTGTTTAGCATACAGCAGCAAAGGAAGTGATCTGATTGGCCGGCGGCGATCGCGAGGGGGGGGCCACGAACGGATGGCCTCCCCCTCACCTCCGATCGCCGGGGGACCAAACGGGACCGCCTCGGGCGGCGGGGGGGGGGGTCCGATCGGACCCCCCACCCGCGGGAGGCAAATCACGTACATGTACGTGATTTTGCCTGCCCGTGCCGCCTTGCCGACGTAAATCGGCGTGAGGCGGTCCTTAAGTGGTTAATAAGACTCGTGGCCACTCATTACAATTAGAAGAAAAGAGGTTTAACCTTAAACTACGTAGAGGGTTCTTTACTGTAAGAGCGGCAAGGATGTGGAATTCCCTTCCACAGGCGGTGGTCTCAGCGGGGGGCATTGATAGCTTCAAGAAACTATTAGATAATCACCTGAATGACCACAACATACAGGGATATATAATGTAATATTGACACATAATCACACACATAGGTTGGACTTGATGGACTTGTGTCTTTTTTCAACCTCACCTACTATGTAACCTGCCATGTCCTGTATGCACGCTCACCACACACCCGCCATGGCCTGTATGCACGCTCACCACACACCCGCCATGGCCTGTATGCACGCTCCCCACACACCCGCCATGACCTGTATGCACGCTCACCACACACCCGCCATGGCCTGTATGCACGCTCACCACACACCCGCCATGGCCTGTATGCACGCTCACCACACACCCGCCATGGCCTGTATGCACGCTCAGCCACACACCCACCATGACCTGTATGCACGCTCACCACACACCCGCCATGACCTGTATGCACGCTCACCACACACCCACCATGGCCTGTATGCACGCTCACCACGCACCCGCCATGGCCTGTATGCACGCTCACCACGCACACGCCATGGCCTGTATGCACGCTCACCACACACCCGCCATGGCCTGTATGCACGCTCACCACGCACCCGCCATGACCTGTATGCATGCTCACCATGCACCCGCCATGACCTGTATGCATGCTCACCATGCACCCGCCATGACCTGTATGCACGCTCCCCACACACCCGCCATGGTCTGTATGCACGCTCCCCACACACCCGCCATGGCCTGTATGCATGCCCACCACACACCCGCCATGACCTGTATGCACACTCATCACACACCCGCCATGGCCTGTATGCACGCTCACCAAGCACCCACCATGGCCTGTATGCATGCCCACCACACACCCGCCATGGCCTGTATGCACGCTCACCACGCACTCGCCATGGCCTGTATGCACGCTCACCACAAACCCGCCATGGCCTGTATGCACGCTCACCACGCACCCCCCATGGCCTGTATGCATGCCCACCATGCACCCGCCATGACCTGTATGCATGCTCACCATGCACCCGCCATGACCTGTATGCACGTTCCCCACACACCCGCCATGGCCTGTATGCATGCTCACCACACACCCGCCATGACCTGTATGCATGCTCACCATGCACCCGCCATGACCTGTATGCACGCTCACCACACACCCGCCATGGCCTGTATGCATGCCCACCACGCAACAGCCATGACCTGTATGCACGCTCAGCCACACACCCGCCATGACCTGTATGCACGCTCACCACACACCCGCCATGGCCTGTATGCACGCTCCCCACACACCCGCCATGGCCTGTATGCACGCTCACCACACTCCCGCCATGGCCTGTATGCACGCTCCCCACACACCCGCCATTGCCTGTATGCACGCTCACCACACTCCCGCCATGGCCTGTATGCACGCTCCCCACACACCTGCCATGGCCTGTATGCACGCTCACCACACACCCGCCATGGCCTGTATGCACGCTCAGCCACACACCCACCATGACCTGTATGCACGCTCACCACTCACCCGCCATGACCTGTATGCACGCTCACCACACACCCACCATGGCCTGTATGCACGCTCACCACGCACCCGCCATGGCCTGTATGCACGCTCACCACGCACCCGCCATGGCCTGTATGCACGCTCACCACACACCCGCCATGACCTGTATGCATGCTCACCACACACCCGCCATGGCCTGTATGCACGCTCACCACGCACCCGCCATGACCTGTATGCATGCTCACCATGCACCCGCCATGACCTGTATGCATGCTCACCATGCACCCGCCATGACCTGTATGCGCGCTCCCCACACACCCGCCATGGTCTGTATGCACGCTCCCCACACACCCGTCATGGCCTGTATGCATGCCGACCACACACCCGCCATGGCCTGTATGCATGCCCACCACACACCCGCCATGACCTGTATGCACGCTCATCACACACCCGCCATGGCCTGTATGCACGCTCACCAAGCACCCACCATGGCCTGTATGCATGCCCACCACACACCCGCCATGGCCTATATGCACGCTCACCACGCACTCGCCATGGCCTGTATGCACGCTCACCACAAACCCGCCATGGCCTGTATACACGCTCACCACGCACCCCCCATGGCCTGTATGCATGCCCACCATGCACCCGCCATGACCTGTATGCATGCTCACCATGCACCCGCCATGACCTGTATGCACGTTCCCCACACACCCGCCATGGCCTGTATGCACGCTCACCACACACCCGCCATGACCTGTATGCATGCTCACCATGCACCCGCCATGACCTGTATGCACGCTCACCACACACCCGCCATGGCCTGTATGCATGCCCACCACGCACCCGCCATGACCTGTATGCACGCTCAGCCACACACCCGCCATGACCTGTATGCACGCTCACCACGCACTCGCCATGGCCTGTATGCACGCTCAGCCACACACCCGCCATGACCTGTATGCATGCTCACCATGCACCCGCCATGACCTGTATGCACGTTCACCACACACCCGCCATGGCCTGTATGCATGCCCACCAAACACCCGCCATGGCCTGTATGCACGCTCAGCCACACACCTGCCATGACCTGTATGCACGCTCACCACACACCCGCCATGGCCTGTATGCATGCTCACCACACACCCGCCATGGCCTTTATGCACGCTCACCACTCACCCGCCATGACCTGTATGCACGCTCACCACACACCCGCCATGACCTGTATGCACGCTCACCACGCAGGACTCCATTGCTTAAGAAAACGCTTGGTGAAGCTCGGTTAAAGTTTTCTGCACAACATTTAGACAAGGCTGTGAAATACGGGGAGAATATCCTCTGGTTAGATGTGACCAAACTGGAACTCTTTGGATGCCATAACACACCCCATGTTTGGAGGTCACATGGCACATCACCCCAAAAACACCCCCATACCAACAGTGAGGTTTGGAGGTGGGAACATCATGGTGTGTGGGCGGGGCTGTTGTTCAGCATATGGTACTGGTAAACTTCATATCATTGGAGGAAGGATGAATGATGATAAAAATCTGCTGCCATCTACCAGGATGATGAAGATGAAACGAGGGCGGGCATCCCAGGAGAACATCTCAGGACATCTCAGGAGGACATCTCAGGAGAACATCTCAGGACATCCCAGGAGAACATCTCAGGAAGACATCCCAGGAGGACATCCCAGGAGGACATCTCAGGAGGACATCCCAGGAGGACATCTCAGGAGGACATCTCAGGAGGACATCCCAGGAGGACATCCCAGGAGGACATCCCAGGAGGACAATGATCCCAAACACAAAGCCAAGGAGAAAGAAAAGAAAGCTGCTAGAATGGCCCAGCCAATCACCTGACTGGAATCCAATAGACAATCAATGGAAAGAACTAAAGATCAGAGTTCATAGAAGAGGCCCACGGAACCTTCAAGATTTGAAGATTGTTTGTGTGGAAGAATGGGCCAAAATCACACCTGAGCAACGCATGAGACTCGTTCCTCCATACAGGAGCTAACAAAGGATTTTGTATCAAGTATTAAATACATTTCAGTTAGCGGGTTCAATACTTTCTCCCTGTGTCCGTCCATTTTATTACAAAGAACTTAATTTCTGAACGTTTTTGTTTTGGTGTCTTTGTATGTATGGATTGCATGGGTTGTTACCGACATGTGGGGAAAATTTCATGTCAATATCACCTTCAATATTGAGTTGGCCCACCCTTTGCAGCTATAACAGCTTCAACTCTTCTGGGAAGGCCGTCCACAAGGTTTAGGAGGGTGTCTATGGGAATGTTTGACCATTCTTCCAGAAGAGCATTTGTGAGGTCAGGCACTGATGTTGGATGAGAAGGTCTGGCTCACAGTCTCCGCTCTAATTCATCCCAAAGGAATTCTATGGGGTTGAGGTCAGGACTCTGTGCAGGCCAGTCAAGTTCCTCCACCCCAAACTTGCTCATCCATGTCTTTATGGACCTTGCTTTGTGCACTGGTCCAAATCATTTGGTGGAGGGGGGATTATTGCCTGGGGGTTGTTTTTCAGAGGTTGGGTGTTCAGCCCCTTAGTCCCAGTGAAGGGAACTCTTAAGGCTTCAGCATACCAAGACATTTTGGACAATTTAATGCTCCCAACTTTGTGGGAACAGTTTGGGGACGGCCCCTTCCTGTTCCAACATGACTGCGCACCAGTGCACAAAGCAAGGTCCATAAAAACATGGATGAGCAATTATAACCCCCAACATTGGGGTCACTGGTAGCATTTATAACCCCCAACATTGGGGTCACTGGCACCAATTATAACGCCCAACATTGGGGACAGTGATGAAAAGTCCACAGATGGACGTCTGTATTGCTAGGACCCCCCTCAGGTCACCAACCAACATCCCCGCATAGAAAACCGGGGTACGGTATCCCAAACATCATGGGGTGCTGCATAAATCTCTCTATAAATCCTGTGCTGGACCGACACCAATTATTGCCATCACCATGACGATGATAAATAAAGAACGATTACTGATTGATTTCCAATATTTCATCATAGAATTCATTCAATCTTTTCTGTTTTTAAGTAAAAAAATAACCCTCCCCCCTCCCCGTGTTTATTGCATCCCCCCATAATCAAAACCTCGATCCAAAAATGATCAATAAATTAAACAACTCAACACCATTCATAAACAAATATAAAAAAAATCTAAAATCCAACATACATCCCCCCCGGTGATAAACCGGTATATATATTATTACTGGGGTTATATATGTATATCTGTATATACAGTATCTCACAAAAGTAAGTACACCCCTCAGTCACATGTTTGTAAATCTTTTCTTCTATCTTTTCATGTGCCCCTGCACGTCCTGCTTGGCACCCCAAGACAAACCTAACTGTTCAAGACATTTCGATAGGGGACAGGAAGGAGGGGGAGGAGTTTAGAATCCTGGGGGAGGAGTTCTCAGGCCTGGGGGGGTTGGGAGGAGTTCACATGCCTGGGGGATGGGAGGGGGAGGAGTTCACAGGTCTGATGCCTTATTACAGGAAAAGACACATGGGGGGGATCTCAGACGTTCTCTTCCACCTTATAGAGCACTCGTGTGCACACTGTGTTTCTGGGATCAGGGATCTTTCACGTTTTAGGCGAACGTAATAACCGCTACACTACAGAAACATCCCAGGTCCCCCCGCGTCTGGTCGTGAGGTGTGGTGGAGAATGGTTGGACTAGATGATGGTGGACCAGGTGAGGAGTACAAAGACACATGTGTTTTGCCTACAGTCAAGCATGGTGGTGGGAGTGTCATGGTCTGGGGGTGCATGAGTGCTGCCGGCACTGGGGGGCTACAGATCATTGAGGGAATGCCAACATGTACTGTGACCTACTGAAGCAGAGCATGAACCCCTCCCTTCAGAGACTGGACCGCAGGGCAGTATTCCAACATGATAACCACCCCAAACACACCTCCAAGATCACCACTGCCTTGCTAAAGAAGCTGAGGGTAAAGGTGATGGACTGGCCAAGCATGTCTCCAGACCTAAACCCTATTGATCATCTGTGGGACATCCTCAAACGGAAGGTGGAGGAGCGCAAGGTCTCTAACATCCACCAGCTCTGTGATGTCATCATGGAGGAGGGGAAGAGGACTCCAGTGACAACCTGTGAAGCTCTGGTGACCTCCATGTCCAAGAGGGTTAAGGCAGTGCTGGAAAATAATGGCGGCCACACAAAATATTGACAATTTGGACCCAATTTGGAGATTTTCACTTAGGGGTGTACTGACTTTTGTTGCAAGCGGTTTAGACATTAACCACTTAAGGACCGCCTCACGCCGATGTACGTCGGCAAGGCGGCACGGGCAGGCAAAATCACGTACATGTACGTGATTTGCCTCCCGCGGGTGGGGGGTCCGATCGGACCCTCCCCCGGTGCCCGAGGCGGTCCTGTTTTGTTCCCCGGCGATCGGAGTGGAGGGGGAGGCCATCCGTTCGTGGCACCCCCCTCGCGATCGCCGCCGGCCAATGGGAACACTCCTTTGCTGCTGTATGCTAAACAGCAGCAAAGGAAGTGATGTCATCTCTCCTCGGCTCGGTAGTTTCCGTTCCGGCCTGAGGAGAGAAGACAGGTATGTGAGTGCACAACACACACACACACACAGTAGAACATGCCAGGCACACAAAACACCCCGATCCCCCCCCCCCAATCACCCCCCCCCCTGTCACAAACTGACACCAAGCAGTTTTTTTTTCTTTTTTTTTTTTTCTGATTACTGCTAGGTGTCAGTTTGTGACAGTTACAGTGTTGGGACAGTGAGTATTACCCCCCTTTAGGTCTAGGATACCCCCCTAATAAAGTTTTAACCCCTTGATCACCCCCCCTCCCCAGTGTCGCTAAGCGATCATTTTTCTGATCGCTGTATTAGTGTCGCTGGTGACGCTAGTTAGGGAGGTAAATATTTAGGTTCGCCGTCAGCGTTTTATAGCGACAGGGACCCCCATATACTACCTAATAAATGTTTTAACCCCTTGATTGCCCCCTAGTTAACCCTTTCACCACTGATCACCGTATAACCGTTACGGGTGACGCTGGTTAGTTTGTTTATTTTTTATAGGGTCAGGGCACCCGCCGTTTATTACCGAATAAAGGTTTAGCCCCCTAATCGCCCGGCGGTGATATGCGTCGCCCCAGGCAGCGGCAGATTAGCGACAGTACCGCTAACACCCACGCACGCAGCATGCGCCTCCCTTAGTGGTATAGTATCTGATCGGATCAATATCTGATCCGATCAGATCTATACTAGTGTCCCCAGCAGTTTAGGGTTCCCAAAAACGCAGTGTTAGCGGGATCAGCCCAGATACCTGCTAGCACCTGTGTTTTGCCCCTCCGCCCGGCCCAGCCCAGCCCACCCAAGTGCAGTATCGATCGATCACTGACACTTACAAAACACTAAACGCATAACTGCAGCGTTCGCAGAGTCAGGCCTGATCCCTGCGATCGCTAACAGTTTTTTTGGTAGCGTTTTGGTGAACTGGCAAGCGCCAGCGGCCTAGTACACCCCGGTCGTAGTCAAACCAGCACTGCAGTAACACTTGGTGACGTGGCGAGTCCCATAAGTGCAGTTCAAGCTGGTGAGGTGGCAAGCACAAGTAGTGTTCCACTGCCACCAAGAAGACAAACACAGGCCCGTCGTGCCCATAATGCCCTTCCTGCTGCATTCGCCAATCCTAATTGGGAACCCACCACTTCTGCAGCGCCCGTACTTCCCCCATTCACATCCCCAACCAAATTCAGTCGGCTGCATGAGAGGCATTTTCTTTATGTCCTCCCGAGTACCCCTACCCAACGAACCCCCCCAAAAAAGATGTTGTGTCTGCAGCAAGCGCGGATATAGGCGTGACACCCGCTATTATTGTCCCTCCTGTCCTGACAATCCTGGTCTTTGCATTGGTGAATGTTTTGAACGCTACCATTCACTAGTTGAGTATTAGCGTTGGGTACAGCACTGCACAGACTAGGCACACTTTCACAGGGTCTCCCAAGATGCCATCGCATTTTGAGAGACCCGAACCTGGAACCGGTTACAGTTATAAAAGTTAGTTACAAAAAAAAGTGTAAAAAAAAAAAAAAACACAAACAAAAATATAAAATAAAAAAAAAATAGTTGGCGTTTTATTGTTCTCTCTCTCTCTCTATTCTCTCTCTATTGTTCTGCTCTTTTTTACTGTATTCTATTCTGCAATGTTTTATTGTTATTATGTTTTATCATGTTTGTTTTTCAGGTATGCAATTTTTTATACTTTACCGTTTACTGTGCTTTATTGTTAACCATTTTTTTGTCTTCAGGTATGCCATTCACGACTTTGAGTGGTTATACCAGAATGATGCCTGCAGGTTTAGGTATCATCTTGGTATCATTCTTTTCAGCCAGCGGTCGGCTTTTATGTAAAAGCAATCCTAGCGGCTAATTAGCCTCTAGACTTCTTTTACAAGCAGTGGGAGGGACTGCCCCCCCCCCACCGTCTTCCGTTTTTTTCTCTGGCTCTCCTGTCTCAACAGGGAACCTGAGAATGCAGCCGGTGATTCAGCCAGCTGACCATAGAGCTGATCAGAGACCAGAGTGGCTCCAAACATCTCTATGGCCTAAGAAACCGGAAGCTACGAGCATTTTATGACTTAGATTTCGCCGGATGTAAACAGCGCCATTGGGAAATTGGGGAAGCATTTTATCACACCGATCTTGGTGTGGTCAGATGCTTTGAGGGCAGAGGAGAGATCTAGGGTCTAATAGACCCCAATTTTTGCAAAAAAAGAGTACCTGTCACTACCTATTGATATCATAGGGGATATTTACCTTCCCCGAGATAACAATAAAAATGATTTAAAAAAAAAAATGAAAGGAACAGTTTAAAAATAAGATAAAAAAATAATAATAATAATAATGAAAAAAAAAAAAAAAAAAAAAAAAAAGCACCCCTGTCCCCCCTGCTCTCGCGCTAAGGCGAACGCAAGCGTCGGTCTGGCGTCAAATGTAAACAGCAATTGCACCATGCATGTGAGGTATCACCGCGAAGGCCAGATCGAGGGCAGTAATTTTAGCAGTAGACCTCCTCTGTAAGCATGTCATGTTTGGTATCCATGTTCTCGGCCTAAGATAATCTTTTTTATTTCACCAAACATTTGGGCAATATAGTGTGTTTTGGTGCATTAAAATGTAAAAAAGTGTGTTTTTCCCCCAAAAAATGCGTTTGAAAAATCGCTGCGCAAATACTGTGTGAAAAAAAAATGAAACACCCACCATTTTAATCTGTAGGGCATTTGCTTTAAAAAAAAATAAAGTTTGGGGGTTCAAAGTAATTTTCTTGCAAAAAAAAATTATTTTTTTATGTAAACAATAAGTGTCAGAAAGGGCTTTGTCTTCAAGTGGTTAGAAGAGTGGGTGATGTGTGACATAAGCCTCTAGATGTTGTGCATAAAATGCCAGGACAGTTCAAAACCCCCCCAAATGACCCCATTTTGGAAAGTAGACACCCCAAGCTATTTGCTGAGAGTCATGTCGAGTCCATTGAATATTTTATATTGTGACACAAGTTGTGGGAAAGAGACAATTTTTTACTTTTTTTATTTTTTTTTTGCGCAAAGTTGTCACTAAATAATATATTGCTCAAACATGCCATGGAAATATGTGAAATTACACCCCAAAATACATTCTGTTGCTTCTCCTGAGTACGGGGATACCACATGTGTGAGACTTTTTGGGAGCCTAGCCGCGTACGGGACCCTGAAAACCAAGCACCACCTTCAGGCTTTCTAAGGCCGTAAATTTTTGATTTCACTCTTCACTGCCTATCACAGTTTCGGAGGCCATGGAATGCCCAGGTGGCACAACCCCCCCCCCCCAAATGACCCCATTTTGGAAAGTAGACACCCCAAGCTATTTGCTGAGAGGTATGGTGAGTATTTTGCAGACCTCAGTTTTTGTCACAAAGTTTTAAAAATTGAAAAAAGAAAAAAAAAATTTTTTTTTCTCGTCTTTCTTTATTTTCAAAAACAAAGAGAGCTGCAAAATATTCACCATGCCTCTCAGCAAATAGCTTGGGGTGTCTACTTTCCAAAATGGGGTCATTTGGGGGGGGGGGTTGTGCCACCTGGGCATTCCATGGCCTCCGAAACTGTGATAGGCAGTGAAGAGTGAAATCAAAAATGTACGCCCTTAGAAATCCTGAAGGCAGTGATTGGTTTTCGGGGGCCCCATACGCGGCTAGGCTCCCAAAAAGTCCCACACATGTGGTATTCCCGTACTCAGGAGAAGCAGCTGAATGTATTTTGGGGTGCAATTCCACATATGCCCATGGCCTGTGTGAGCAATATATCATTTAGTGACAACTTTGTGCAAAAAAAAAAAAAAATGTGTCACTTTCCCGCAACTTTTGTCAAAATATAAAACATTCCATGGACTCAACATGCCTCAAAGCAAATAGCTTGGGGTGTCTACTTTCCAAAATGGGGTCATTTGGGGGGGTTTTATGCCATCTTGGCATTTTATGGCCTTCAAAACTGTGATAGGTAGTGAGGAGTAAAATCAAAAATGTACGCCCTTAGAAATCCTGAAGGCGGTGCTTGGTTTTCGGGGCCCCGTACGCGGCTAGGCTCCCAAAAAGTCCCACACATGTGGTATCCCCATACTCAGGAGAAGCAGCTAAATGTATTTTGGGGTGCAATTCCACATATGCCTATGGCCTGTGTGAGCAATATATCATTTAGTGACAACTTTTTGTAATTTTTTTTTTTTTTTTGTCATTATTCAATCACTTGGGACAAAAAAAATGAATATTCAATGGGCTCAACATGCCTCTCAGCAATTTCCTTGGGGTGTCTACTTTCCAAAATGGGGTCATTTGTGGGGGTTTTGTACTGCCCTGCCATTTTAGCACCTCAAGAAACGACATAGGCAGTCATAAATTAAAGGCTGTGTAAATTCCAGAAAATGTACCCTAGTTTGTAGGCGCTATAACTTTTGCGCAAACCAATAAATATACGCTTATTGACATTTTTTTTACCAAAGACATGTGGCCGAATACATTTTGGCCTAAATGTATGACTAAAACTGAGTTTATTGGATTTTTTTTAGAACAAAAAGTAGAAAATATCATTTTTTTTCAAAATTTTCGGTCTTTTTCCGTGTATAGCGCAAAAAATAAAAACGGCAGAGGTGATCAAATACCATCAAAAGAAAGCTCTATTTGTGGGAAGAAAAGGACGCAAATTTCGTTTGGGTACAGCATTGCATGACCGCGCAATTAGCAGTTAAAGCGACGCAGTGCTGAATTGTAAAAAGTGCTCTGGTCAGGAAGGGGGTAAAACCTTCCGGGGCTGAAGTGGTTAAATATCAGATTGATAAGAGTCTTTATAACATGAGAGAGAGATATTTTATATATATATTTATTAAAAAGAAAAAAAAATTACACATATATATATATATATATACACACACACACACACACAGACAGTAAAACATATATATTTAAATACAGTATACCGTATATACTCGAGTATAAGTCGAGGCCCTAATTTACCACAAAAAAAATGGGAAAAACATATTGACCCGAGTATAAGACGAGGGTGAGAAATGCACAACTACTGTAAGTGGAAAAGAGGGTCAACAGTGCCCATTGCAGCCTCACTGTGCCCATTTGCAGCCTCACTGTGCCCATTTGCAGCCATAGGTCCCCTGAACTTCAAACTCGGTAGTTAAGGGTTTCCTAGATGCCCCCCTGAGCTGCAGCCAAAATTTGGGGTCTCTGAACCCAAAGGGTCCCGAAATGACATTGCTGCAGATGGACACAGTTGACCGAATTTGGGGCCCCGTATCTCGGGGCCACTTAGTGCTAAGAACCCCAAATTTGGTGTGCAAACCCAGTGGAACTAGCAGCATAACATTTCCAAAGTTGGGGTTTCTAGCACCAAGTGGCCCTGAGATACAGGGCCCCAAATATCAGTTCAGAAAATGTCAAGCACTTTTCTGCAGCAGAGAATGACATTTCAATTTCCGAACCAGTTTTGGGGCCCCGTATCTCAGGGCCACTTAGTGCTAGGAACCCCAGCTTTGGATATGTTATGGTACCAGTTCCAGTGGGTTTGCACACCAACTTTAGGATTCCTAGCATCAAGTGGCCCTGAGATACAGGGCCCCAAAGTCGGTTCAGAAAATGAAATTTTTTGCTGCAGAAAAGTGCTTGACTCGAGTATATACGGTATATACATTTTCTATCTAATATTTCATAGATGTAATAGATTGATTATGTATATACAGTATATAGGGGGGGAGGGGTTTTGGTTTTTCTATATTTGAATCCAAACTGAACTTCCAGGTAAAATTAGATTTCAGTTCCATGAAGACGAGGCTGTCTGGAGTCACAGGTCACAAAGCTCCCACACAAGGGGGGAGGGGTGATCTTATTTATCAGTCATGTATTTGCAGTTACAAACCTCCCTGAATGGTGTCTGTCAGTGACAGTTGGGAAGTGGCAGTTTATTTAATAGCTGAGCCCAATGATATTTGAAAATTGCAGCCAGCTGTCTAATATGAAGGTCCTCAGCCTTGTATAATAGCTTTGTGAATGAAGCCTCTCTGGTTCAGTTGCCCCAGGAATGTGTATATATAATTTACATTCAAATTTCCACTGACTTGGAGGATCCAGTTATTTCCGGTTATACATCTGCCCATTTCCAGCTGAACTCTCACCCGGCACTTTCCTTTGACAACGACATCACCCACAATTCTCCAACAGTTTTACCGTATTCACCATAATATACTGACCTTGTTTACCACAATATCAGCTCCCACTGTCTAACAGTTTTACCGTATTCACCATAATATACTGACCTTGTTTTACCTCCCACTGTGATGTCACAAGAGGTAAACCACTTGTCTTGGTAAACAAGCTGTCTATTAGGGTGAATACATCTTGTGACATCACAGTGGGAGGACTGTTATAGAAGGAAGTGCTGCCCTCTGCTGGGTATCATTTGTTCCTGAGCATCGCGAAGGTAGGCTCACCTTTCTCCTCTCCTGAGTCCCAGGACAGATTTCCACCCAACATACCCAGAATAATCCGACATCACACATTTCCCACAATTCCCAGCTTCTCATTTATTCTCATTTACAAAGATATATCAAATTTTTTTTTTTTTTTATAAATTTGATGGGAAAGAAAATCCCTCCAGATCTCTCATTATTGATCATTGTTATTGGAGCGCATTGATATTACAGAGAGGATTTTATATGTTAAATATCAGATTGATAAGAGTCTTTATAACATGAGAGAGAGATATTTTATATATATATATTTATTAAAAAGGAAAAAAAATTACATATATAAAATACATAAATATTAATATATATACATATACATACACACACACATACAGTAAAACATATATATTTAAATACAGTATATATACATTTTCTATCATTCATAGATAGATGTAATAGATTGATTATGTGTATACAGTATATAGGGGGGAGGGGTTTTGGTTTTTCTATATTTTAGTCCAAACTGAACTTCCAGGTAAAATCAGATTTCAGTTCCATGAAGACGAGGCTGTCTGGAGTCACAGGTCACAAAGCTCCCACACAAGGGGGGGGGTGATCTTATTTATCAGTCATGTATTTGCAGTTACAAACCTCCCTGAATGGTGTCTGTCAGTGACAGTTGGGAAGTGGCAGTTTATTTTTAGCTGATCCCAATGATATTTGAAAATTGCAGCCAGCTGTCTAATATGAAGGTCCTCAGCCTTGTATTATAGCTTTGTGAATGAAGCCTCTCTGGTTCGGTTGCCCCAGGAATGTGTATATATAATTTACATTTAAATTTCTGCTGCTGCTGACACTGGGATTGGCTGATTTGTACCCGCCGGCACTGACTTAAAGGATCCCGTTATTTCCGGTTATACATCTGCCCGTTACATAAGCCCATTTCCAGCTGAACTCTCACCCGGCACTTTCCTTTGACAACGACATTACCCACAATTCTCTATAGGTGGCGCTCTGAAAGCCTTTACATTCCATCAGTTTAGAGTTATCTGTGAATGGCGGCCCCAGAACGATTGATGTCATTGGGGTGTGTGCGCCCCCTACCTCCTAATATGTGCACACCACACACGCTTAAATAGTAGCCCCGCCCCTAATTAGTCCCACTCTGATTTAGGACCTTCAAAATGTTCCTCATTGAAATAATCTACAACAATTTATAAGAATTTCGGGTTTCGGGTGGGGATGGGATCGAACCTCAGTTGGCGTTCTTACTGCCATCTGTGATTTGTTTGGTAGACTTTCCCTCACTTCCTTTCCTCCTGGGATGACAGGAAGTGCGGGAAACCTTCCCAGGCAGGAAAACAAGGAAAACCTCAGAAAAGTTTGAGCCCCGCCCCCACTCCATCCAAATCCAAAAGAAAATGTTTTGGAGTGAAGTTTCGCTTTACAATCTGAACATCTACTTACCTTTTATTGTTTATTTTTATAGGTTCAAAGTGATTTTTTACCAGTGAGAGGAGAGAGGAGTTTTTAGGAGAGAGGAGATTACAAGAGAAGATAGGAGTTTTTAGGAGAGAGGAGATTACAAGAGAAGAGAGGAGTTTGGAGTTTGTAGGAGAGGAGATTTTAGGAGAGAAAAAAAGAGGAGCAAGGATGAGTATCCTTAGTGCAGCGGAGTGCGAAGAATTCCCAGAAGTGATGAGAATGAGAATGGAGAATGAGAGAGACGCGAAGGAGATGAGAGAATTCCTGAACAAAGCTAGAGAAACGATGGAGGAAATTAGGAGAATAACAGAGGAGGAATGGAAGAAATGTCGTGCGAGGAAAGCAGAGCGGGAGAAAGAAAGAGAGCAGCTGACCAGAGGAGAAGCTGAGATGGAGGAGGAGAAGAAGGATGAGGAGTGTAAGGTGGAGGAGCAGACAGGCGGGGAGCTGAAGAAAGTAGAGGAGAGAGAAGGAGGAAAGGAGAGAGAACTTTCACTGGTTTTCTATGCATTGAAAGCACAGTGGAAGAAAGAAGGAAAAGAGCTGACCAGAGAAAGGAAAAGAGAACCTTTACAGAAAAGGCGGACAAGAAGAGCCGAGATAGAAAGGAAAAGAGAACTTTTACAGAAAGCTTATGCATTGAAAGCTGACTGTGAGAAAGAAGGAAAAGAGCCGACCAGAGAAAGAGAAAGAGAACTTTTACAGAAAGTGCGGGCAAGAAAAGCCGAGATGGAAAGGAAAAGAGACGAGGACCAAAAGGAAGTCGGCCATGATGAAGGCGGAGACAGACAGGTAAGTACATGTTCCTGCATATAGAATATATAAAGTGAAGGGGTGACGTTGCCTTCCTGGAGGGTTACACATCAGTAGGAGAATATGTAGCTGGTTGGGTATAAAATATCCGTATTTTATAGACAACAGGGATTGTTGGGGGACCTTCTCATGTCCCTAATATCCATATGGAAATCCATAGAAGTGATCAGTAGGCAGAGCTCCTCCAATGATCAGATAGATTAGATCTAGAGCAGATATAGAAGGCTGTAACCATGCAGGAAGGCAATGAATGGACTATATAGAAGGTGACCCTTCCTTCATTGTTGGATAGTTCAGGAATGAGCGGCAGGGAGGCTCCGTACCTAAAGACAATTTTTCCGAGTGAAATATAGGAAATACTCCCCATAAAAGTGTTGTATTTGTGTCAGATGAAGAGGTTTAATCACGGCTAATGTTTGATTCCTTTATTATCAGGTCCCGGCTATGAAGACGGACACGTTCATTAACCAAGACTTGGATGACTTTGATGCTGACTCCAAAGCCAGTAGCGTCTCAGCCATCAAAATGTAAGTATCTTCATTACAGTTTCCTTTGTACAATGTAACATATTCATTGATGATGGTAAGATTAGGAACACGAGCAGCACCAGCCCACCCTTCTCACCAGATCAAGGCCCCTCGGGTCAGGTTTGGAAGAAGAGAGTCATGGGAGGTAGTTTTGCTGCCATTTGGCTGTGCATTGTAACATTCATTCATTTTGTTTCCTGAATATTCTAAACTGATTTCCGATCCAGATGATCATTGCTCTGGATTATTGGACAAAGGCAAAAGTGCCGCTAATATCTTACTTGGGAGACATCAGGTCCCATGACCCTACAATATTTATTCCACTCGCTTGAAGAGACAACGCATGGTGGGCAAACCTTATGGCAACAAAGAACCCATTGGCTAGATCAGGGGTCTCCAAACTTTTTAAGCAAAGGGCCAGTTTACTGTCCTTCAGTCCCCTGGTATCAGTGCCCCAGAATTGGTTTTAATGGGACAAATAGTGCCCCATTGATGGTGTCAGTTGGTGGAATGGTGCCCCATCATTGGTGTCACTAAGGGGAATAGTGCCCCATTGATGGTGTCAGTTGGTGGAATAGTGCCCCAGCATTGGTGTCAGTTGGTGGAATAGTGCCCCAAGGGCCAGATAAAGACAAGCAAAGGGCCACATCCGGCCCCCAGGGTGCAGTTTGGAGACCCCTGGGCTAGATGATGATTAGAAGTGATATATGTAACTCCCAGCAGCCCACTTTATGAGGAAATAACCAGATAGCCAAATCTGCCTCATATCCAATAGGACCATATAATATCCTTCCATCCAGACTCTAACGGCATTGCAGATTATGCTGAAGGTCTAGATATTACACTAGTTGTATATTTAGGTGGGGGGGTTAGGAGTGTCTACTACAATCGAGCATTTCCACACTCCTACAGGATCTCCATTAGATGTTTAGGAAGTGGAGTCAAGGCTGAAGGTTTCCAGTCAGCAGGTAGCATGTGCTTTGCTGATTATAGCTCTATAGGACTGAGTCAATAGGGGGCATGTTGGACCTCTGCAGAGAGGTCAGTTCTTCCCCACAGAGAATAAGAATTCCACTCCACACCTGCTGGCAGGGGACTGGCTTTAGAAAGAAAACATACTGGTAGACATTGAACACCTTCTGTTTGATGCACCTGGAATACACTTGGCTGATTGAAATGGAGGGTTCAATTGGGCTTTCATTTTGTACAAATTAGATCTAAAATACACTGAATTGGGCAATGCGGGAAAATGTTACATACATGAACATAAATGTATAATCCATGTACACTGCATAATTTTGTTTCCTTTCTTGTCTTACTAATCTCTTCTTTCTCTTACAGTGATATTTCTGACAAAGAGTCTGAGATAACCAAGGCCTCACAGCCCCACCATGATGCCTTTGATGATGAATCTGGTCTGAGCAGTGTCGCTATGATCGATGGAAATGGGAATCTACCCCTTTTTGACGGATTTTGGATGAAGAGTGAGACTACCAAGGCTTCACAGCCCCGCCATGATGACCATGATGATAAATCTGGTCTGAGCAGTGTCACTATGATAGATAGAAACGGGAATCTACCCCTTTTCGACGGATTTTGGATGAAGAGTGAGACAACCGAGGCCTCACAGCCCCGCCATGATGACCATGATGATAAATCTGGTCTGAGCAGTCTCAATATGATCCCAGGAACCAGGAATCTACCCCTTTTTGACGGATTCTGGATGAAGAGTGAGACAACCAAGGCTTCACAGCCCCGCCATGATGACCATGATGATAAATCTGGTCTGAGCAGTCTCGATATGATCCCAGGAACCGGGAATCTACCCCTTTTTGACGGATTCTGGATGAAGAGTGAGACAACCAAGGCTTCACAGCCCCACCATGATGACCATGATGATAAATCTGGTCTGAGCAGTCTCGATATGATCCCAGGAACCGGGAATCTACCCCTTTTTGACGGATTCTGGATGAAGAGTGAGACAACCAAGGCTTCACAGCCCCACCATGATGACCATGATGATAAATCTGGTCTGAGCAGTCTCGATATGATCCCAGGAACCGGGAATCTACCCCTTTTTGACGGATTCTGGATGAAGAGTGAGATAACCGAGGCTTCACAGGCCCGCCATGATGACCATAATGATAAATCTGGTCTGAGCAGTCTCGATATGATCCCAGGAACCGGGAATCTACCCCTTTTTGACGGATTCTGGATGAAGAGTGAGATAACCGAGGCTTCACAGCCCTGCCATGATGACCATGATGATAAATCTGGTCTGAGCAGTCTCGATATGATCCCAGGAACCGGGAATCTACCCCTTTTTGACGGATTCTGGATGAAGAGTGAGAAAACCAAGGCTTCACAGCCCCGCCATGATGACCATGATGATAAATCTGGTCTGAGCAGTCTCGATATGATCCCAGGAACCGGGAATCTACCCCTTTTTGACGGATTTTGGATGAAGAGTGAGACAACCGAGGCTTCACAGCCCCGCCATGATGACCATGATGATAAATCTGGTCTGAGCAGTCTCGATATGATCCCAGGAACCGGGAATCTACCCCTTTTTGACGGATTTTGGATGAAGAGTGAGACAACCGAGGCTTCACAGCCCCACCATGATGACCATGATGATAAATCTGGTCTGAGCAGTCTCGATATGATCCCAGGAACCGAGAATCTACCCCTTTTCGACGGATTCTGGATGAAGAGTGAGACAACCGAGGCTTCACAGCCCCGCCATGATGACCATGATGATAAATCTGGTCTGAGCAGTCTCGATATGATCCCAGGAACCGGGAATCTACCCCTTTTTGACGGATTTTGGATGAAGAGTGAGACAACCGAGGCCTCACAGCCCCGCCATGATGACCATGACGCCTTTGATGATGAATCTGGTCTGAGCAGTGTCGCTATGATAGATAGAAACGGGAATCTACCCCTTTTCGACGGATTTTGGATGAAGAGTGAGACAACCGAGGCCTCACAGCCCCGCCATGATGACCATGATGCCTTTGATATTGAATCTGGTCTGAGCAGTGTCGCTATACTCCCAGGAACCGGGAATCTACCCCTTTTTGATGGATGTTGGATGGACGTTCATGATGTGGAATCCAATACAAGCAGCAGTTCTCCAACCAACACGTAAGTTTCTTCATTAGAATTTCCTTTGTACAATGTAACATCACCAATGATGGTGTACTGATGGTTAGATCAGGAACACGAGCACCAGGCCAGTGTGTAAGAGGGGCACTGTGATTGGCTGGATGTTGGCGCCAAAGCACTACTTCCTGCCCCACTCCTATTCTTTTTCTAGAACACTATCCCTCCTGCGAAGGGGAAACCGTCCGCCATATTGTGCCCTCTCCATGCCTGAGGACTTCACATGACATTCCTGGCCATTTATTTTTATATCCCAAGGAAGGAATGTCCACACAAGTGACTAGATTTGCTGCACTTTACTGATGGAATTCAGGGAATGGTATAAGTCACGTCACATCAACATACATTCCAGAGTCACTTGACAATACATAGTCAATCACATTTAGTGGGCGCTCCACAGTAGTCACATGTGGAAGCATATCCAGCACTTTATGCAGCCATCTCCCTCTAACAGTCTCTCCTTCCATCCGGGGACATTAGTACTCACTGCAAAAAGATCTCTGTAGTCACCTCCTTCATGGGTACATCTCTCTTGGGACATCCGTGGGAAAAGCCTCACTCAGGGAACTCTTGGTCTGTCCTAATAGGCCTTTTGCAATCCACCCTAGCCTACACCTCCATAAGGGTCAGAAAATCTACAGCTGACTCCTGGTGCAAGTCTACTCCTCCTCGGCCTCCTGCCCTGTCCACAGCCTCCATGTGCTGGTTACATCTATGCTGGTGTGGGGTGCTTGGCTCCCATGTCCCAAGTGCAACTAGGGCTCCTCCCATCCTAGCTTATAACTTATAACTGGACATCACTACAGGAGGGCTCTAAAAGGGGCCTAGCACCTGATGACACTCTCTGCTGTAAAGAGACACTATTCTGGCACTGAGTCACCTAGTGGCAGACTAGCTAGGTCATGCTGGACCTCTGCAGAGAGACCAATTCTTCCCCACAGAGAATAGGAATTCCACTCCACACCTGCTGGCAGGGGACAGGCTTTTCCTTTTAGACAGTGTAGTCAGACATCGAACACCTTCTGTTTTGATGCGCCTGGAATACACTTGGCTGATTGAAATGGAGGGTGCAATTGGGCTTTCATTTTCAACAAGAAATTAGATCTAAAATACACTGAATTGTCTTCATGGGCGACGTGAGGAAAATGTTACATATGAACATGAATGTATTATCCATGTACACTGCGCCATTTTATTTCCTTTCTTGTCTTACTAATCTCTTTTTTTTCTCTTCCAGTGCTAATTCTGACTGTAAGTCACCCTCACAGCGAGACCATGATGAGGATGATGATGAATCGGCTCTGAGCAGGCTCGCCATGGGCCCCACAATCAGGAATATAAAACACCTGGATGAAGTAAGTATCCTCTATTCTTCTTACATGGCTGGGGGGGGGAGGCAGTTTTGTCTCATAAAGACAGATTCCTCGGTGCCCTCACACAGGCAGTTGGTGCAATTCCCTGGATCAAACTATTTCCTCTTCAGCTTAATCAGTCAAGCAATGGGAGGAATGCAGAAACTTCTACCAACCAATCAGAAATCATCTATTGCTTCACCTGCTTTAAACTGAAGGACCTTATATTATAGATCTGTTTTATGTCATCCTGGAGCTTCTATGATAATGAATATGACTTTTTTTTTTCTTTAGTTTTGGATCGAGTGTGAGATCCCCACTGTCCAACCATCAGATCCCACCACCAGAAGATTAGACATCCATGATATGGAGTTTTGGATCGAGAGTGAGATGTCCTCTGTCCAACCACCAGATCGCATCACCAGAAGATTAGACATCCATGATGCAGAATTCAGTTCTCCAACCAACACGTAAGTTTCTTCATTAGAATTTCCTCTGTACAATGTAACATCACCAATGATGGTGTACTGACGGTTAGATCAGGAGGATAATCTGTAGTGATAGTAAGATTAGGAGCAGCAACAGCCCCCCCTTCCCACCAGGTCAGTCCATCTTGGGTCAGGATTAGAAAAACGGGGTCATGGGAGGTATTTTTGCTACTCTTAATGCAAAGCGTTATATTGTATTCTTTGCACAAAGTTCATCTAAGATTACTCTAATGGTAAATTAATTATGTAAAGTGTTGATGTCCATGGCAACCAAACTGAAATTATCATTCAGTTGGTTTCCTGATTTGGGATCCAGATGATCATTTGATGCACTGGATTATTGGACGAGGCCAATCACTAATAACCTACTTGGAGATGTCAAGTCCCATCACTCTATGATATTAATTCCAATCACTGGAAGAGAAAACGTCTGGTGGGGAAAAGTGACAAGAACCTCTTGGTTAGATGAGGATGATTAGTGGTGACATATGTAACTACCAGCAGATCACTTTATGAAGATATAACGAGAGAGCCAGATCTGCCATCTATGCAGTAGGACCATATATTATCCTTCCATCCAGCCATTAATGGCATTGCAGATTATGCTGAAGATCTGGACACTAATGTATTCCCCTAGGTGTATATTTGGGTGTGGGGTTAGGAGTGCCTAATACAAACAGTGGTATGTCCTGGTGATTCGCTTTACAAGTTTTTTTAGTTAAGTTGTATACAGCCAAGAAGCCTCATTTAAAGTTAAAATGGGCTACATTGTCATGTTCCTTCTAGCCGTATGAGTAGCTATCTCTTTCCCTGAAACACAGACTAGACTCCGGCATGTGCAATATTCAGTCATGTCCATGGAGTTTTCCTTACTTTCTGGCCAGAATGTGGCAGAGGAAAGGGGGAAGCAAGACCGCAATACACCACCAAGGCTGCGGCCACACTTGCTTCCTTCTTGACCCGGCACATCAGCCCAGGCTTAGAAATTATCTCTCCCAGTCCTTCTAATGACAACATTTTACAACATCTCATAACTTTAGTAAAACAGAGCAAATGATTTACCTTGTAATTTCTCTTACAGGAGTGAAGTAGCTGCGGACCAGGAGCATGCATACCCAACACCATCCTGGCCTAACATCATGACACAACGGACACAGAATGCTGGACTATTCACACGCTTTATGGGAGTCCTCCCGAATATCTGGAATATCATCAGACCATATTAGTAAGTATCATTACCTGTAGTTATCTAGGATAAAGAAAGGCCCTTGTCTATGAAGTACGATCTCCCATAAACTGGAGCCGTTTTGGATTAGAGTAGGGGAGAACAAAACCCTCTGGTAGCTGGAGGACATTTTGGAGGGGACCAAATCTCAGTTCATATGGAATTTCTCCAAAGTTCCAGATCTTTGATGAATGTTCCTTTCTTAGTGAATGAGGAAGGGGGGAGATGTGGGATGTTTTGTCCAGGGGGGTGAATAGTGATTAGGAAAGGTTTTCCAGCTTGCTTGGCAGTGGTTGGTCAGCCCCGTTGGGACATCCCATTAAGTGTTTCTCTAACTTCCCTCAGGGATCCTAGTAAAGTAATGTTCTCCTTTTTGGCATTTGTACTTGGCAGTACCTAAAATGACTTTGCTCATGGCACTAGCCAAACATATAGAGAGGGTTCCTATACCGAAAGCCAAAACCTCAGCCAAGTATCTGGCCAACTGCTTCTGTGGAGAAGACTACCTTATATAAAAGGACATTTTGGGAATTGGCATAAACTGATCAGTACTACAAAACTGAGGGACGTCTTTAATGTAGATGGAAGGCCATAGTCGTGTGTAACATTCTGTAACATGTCTTTTTTTTTTCTCTTTCCACAGGACCCCTGGCTTTTTAGTTTCCGGACCCCTCACAATGTGAGCAGATGATAGGTGTGACCTGAAACTTGGATGGGCGGGGACAGGACACATCACCTGAAAATGTCAACGTCTTCCCATTCACACAGAACAACTTTAAAAACATTATAAAAATTTCTACTCATCTAAAGGAGGAACTCCGTGCAAAACACAAAAAAAGATGGCCTCCAAAATCCATACCAGACCTCCATCTGAGCATCCAGCCCGGCAGGCCAAGAAAGGGGGGAGGGGGGTGAGCGTTGCCCGCAAATCCCCACAACGGCCAGGTCAGGGTTGTCCCAGGAAGCGACCCTTATCCTCATCAACACAGGGACAGTGCTTTGCCAGGGGGGGAAGGGGGACCCCCTTTTGCAAATTCCACTCCCCATGCCGAGGGCTTGTGGCCTGGTATGGCTTAGAAGTGCAGGAGGTGCATGCTCACCCCCTCTTTCCTGGCCTGCCAGGCTGGTTGCAAGGATGGGGGTCTAGTATGGATTTTGGAGGTCTTTTTATTGCATGGAGTTCCCCCTTTAAAGGTGAGTAGAAATTTTTATAATGTTTTTGAAGTTGTGCTGTGTAAATGGGAAGACCCAACAAATATAAAGTTGGACTGTCAGTGGACTGTCTCCACCATCAATTAGGAGCCAGGCTTCCACTTCCAGGTGAGGTGTCCTGCCCCCGTCCATTCAGGTTTCAGGTCCAACCCAGGGGGAGGAGGAAGGAAGATTGATGATGATGAGGAGGAGGATTGAAGATGAGGAGGAAGATTGATGAGGAGGATCGATGACGAGGAGGAAGAGGAAGGAGCGCTGATGATGACGAGGAGGAAGGAGGAGTGAGGGAGGAGGAGGGGAACTTCCCTTTTTAGGTGAAGTTCATTAAGATGGGGCAGCACAGAGGCTTAGCGGTGAGCCTTGCAGCACTGGGGTCCTCGGTTCTAGACCTGACCAGGACACTATCTGCATGGAGTTTGCATGTTCTCCCTGTGCTTGCGTGGGTTTTCTCCGGGTACTCCGGTTTCCCCCCACACTACAAAGACATGCTACTTTTGCGTTGGTGGTGCAGTGGTGAGCATAGCTGTTTTCCAAGCAGATGACCCGGGTTCGATTCCCGGCCAACGCCATCTCCAAGATTGTCCCCAGAGACTGGAATTAAATGTTGAGTGCAGATTAGCGATGAAATAAAATTTAAACTCGAAACGAATGAAATTAATGTTGTCTGTTTGTATGGATTTTATTACACACCTTAAAATGGATTTCTTGCAGGTAGGTGTGATTGTTCTGTATTCTCATTGTCAGCCAGTAGGTGGAGCACTCGGCTACTTTTCAGGTATTTTCTAGGCTCTCCCTCACAGATTTTCTGAAGAAAGGCCAGATATGTACTATATACAGTGGGGGAAAAAACACATGATACAAATGTTATAAATGGAGTTGCAGTTCAGTGAGTAAAATAAGTATTTGCTCCCCCCTACCAACCAACAATAATTCTGCCCCCCCCACAGACTGGCTACAGTAGGTGCTTATGTGGTACACAGATTAGCACCACTGTAATACAGCCACATGTCCCCCACTGTAATACAGCCACATGTCCCCCACTGTAATATAGCCACATGTCCCCCACTGTAATATAGCCACATGTCCCCCACTGTAATACAGCCACATGTCCCCCCCTGTAATACAGCCACATGTCCCCCACTGTAATATAGCCACATGTCCCCCACTGTAATACAGCCACATGTCTCCCACTGTAATATAGCCACATGTCCCCCATTGTAATACAGCCACATGTCCCCCACTGTAATACAGCCACATGTCCCCCACTGTAATATAGCCACATGTCCCCCACTGTAATACAGCCACATGTCCCCCACTGTAATATAGCCACATGTCCCCCACTGTAATATAGCCACATGTCCCCCACTGTAATATAGCCACATGTCCACCACTGTAATACAGCCACATGTCCCCCACTGTAATATAGCCACATGTCCCCCACTGTAATATAGCCACATGTCCCCCACTGTAATATAGCCAGTCCACATGTCCCCCACTGTAATACAGCCATATGTCCACCACTGTAATACAGCCACATGTCCCCCACTGTAATACAGCCACATGTCCCCCACTGTAATACAGCCACATGTCCCCCACTGTAATACAGCCACATGTCCCCAACTGTAATATAGCCACATGTCCCCCACTGTAATACAGCCACATGTCCCCCACTGTAATATAGCCACATGTCCCCCACTGTAATATAGCCACATGTCCACCACTGTAATACAGCCACATGTCCCCCACTGTAATATAGCCACATGTCCCCCACTGTAATATAGCCACATGTCCCCCACTGTAATATAGCCAGTCCACATGTCCCCCACTGTAATATAGCCATATGTCCACCACTGTAATACAGCCACATGTCCCCCACTGTAATACAGCCACATGTCCCCCACTGTAATATAGCCACATGTCCCCCACTGTAATATAGCCAGTCCACATGTCCCCCACTGTAATATAGCCACATGTCCCCCACTGTAATATAGCCACATGTCCACCACTGTAATACAGCCACATGTCCCCCACTGTAATACATCCACATGTCCCCCACTGTAATACAGCCACATGTCCCCCACTGTAATATAGCCACATGTCCCCCACTGTAATATAGCCACATGTCCCCCACTGTAATACAGCCACATGTCCCCCACTGTAATACAGCCACATGTCCCCCACTGTAATATAGCCCCATGTCCCCCACTGTAATATAGCCACATGTCCCCCACTGTAATATAGCCAGTCCACATGTCCTCAATGTAATATCCACAGACTCCCCACTGTATACATTACAGTGCTGTTAATCTTACCTTAGTGTTAAGAGAAGCCGCCAAGCCAGCCGCCGGACCCACAAGTTGAGGGTGGGGTGATGGCGTCAGCACGCAGCTGAGCGCCGCCGGGTGTACCAAGATGGCCGCGGCTCCGGAGCTAGGCCGAAGCCGCAGCCTTTCCTAAAACCCCAGGCCGCGGAGCGCACCGCGGATCGCGGGTGTGCTGATCCGAACAGCCTGGCCCGTTCGGATCACGGATCGGTGACGATCCGTTGCACCCCTAGTGCCCATCACTGCCACCCATCAGTGCCCATCACTGCCACCTTATCAGTGCCCATAACTGCCACTCATCAGTGCTCATCGCTGCCACCTATCAGTGCCCATCACTGCCACCTATCAGTGCCCATCAGTGCTGCCTCATCAGTGCTCATCACTGCCACCTATCAGTGCTCATCACTGCCACCTATCAGTGCCCATCAGTGCTGCCACCTATCAGTGCTCATCACTGCCACCTATCAGTGCTCATCACTGCCACCTATCAGTGCCCATCACTGCCACCTATCACTGCCACCTATCAGTGCCCATCACTGCCACCCATCAGTGCCCATCACTGCCACCCATCAGTGCTCATCACTGCCAACTATCAGTGCTCATCACTGCCACCTATCAGTGCCCATCACTGCCACCTATCAGTGCTCATCACTGCCACCTATCAGTGCCCATCAGTGCCACCTCATCAGTGCCCATCACTGCCACCTATCAGTGCCCATCACTGCCACCTATCAGTACCCATCACTGCCACCTATCAGTGCCCATCACTGCCACCTATCAGTGCTCATCACTGCCATCTATCAGTGCTCATCACTGCCACCTATCAGTGCTCATCACTGCCACCTATCAGTGCCCATCACTGCCACCTATCAGTGCCCATCACTGCCACCTATCAGTGCTCATCACTGCCACCTATCAGTGCTTATCACTGCCACCTATCAGTGCCCATCACTGCCACCTATCAGTGCTCATCACTGCCACCTATCAGTGCTCATCACTGCCACCTATCAGTGCCCATCACTTCCACCTATCAGTGCCCATCACTGCCACCTATCAGTGCCCATCACTGCCACCCATCAGTGCCCATTAGGGGTGCAACGGATAAAAAAACTCACGGATCGGATCATTTTCGGATCAGCAAAAAACAAAAAAAACACACAAATCTTGTTAGAACCACCGGAGTTTTTGATTTAAAAGCTATTTTCAACACAAAACCGACCTTATATGTATAAATACAGTATTTGTAGATCGGACAGACTGTTTAGATGTTAGATTTTAAAAGCAACAGAAAACCTGCCGACCTTACATGGTTGCTAATGTGACAGAACACCTCTGATTTTCACATTTAACGTCCCCCACTGTAATACAGCCACATGTCCCCCACTGTAATACAGCCACATGTCCCCCACTGTAATACAGCCACATGTCCCCCACTGTAATACAGCCACATGTCCCCCACTGTAATACAGCCACATGTCTCCCACTGTAATACAGCCACATGTCCCCCACTGTAATATAGCCACATGTCCCCCACTGTAATACAGCCACATGTCCCCCACTGTAATATAGCCACATGTCCCCCACTGTAATATAGCCACATGTCCCCCACTGTAATACAGCCACATGTCCCCCCTGTAATATAGCCACATGTCCCCCACTGTAATATAGCCACATGTCCCCCACTGTAATACAGCCACATGTCCCCCACTGTAATATAGCCACATGTCCCCCACTGTAATATAGCCACATGTCCCCCACTGTAATACAGCCACATGTCCCCCACTGTAATACAGCCACATGTCCCCCACTGTAATACAGCCACATGTCTCCCACTGTAATACAGCCACATGTCCCCCACTGTAATACAGCCACATGTCCCCCACTGTAATATAGCCACATGTCCCCCACTGTAATATAGCCACATGTCCCCCACTGTAATACAGCCACATGTCCCCCACTGTAATATAGCCAGTCCACATGTCCCCCCCTGTAATATAGCCAGTCCACATGTCCCCCACTGCAATATAGCCACATGTCCCCCACTATAATATAGCCACATGTCCCCCACTGTAATATAGCCACATGTCCCCCACTGTAATACAGCCACATGTCCCCCACTGTAATACAGCCACATGTCCCCCACTGTAATACAGCCACATGTCCCCCACTGTAATACAGCCACATGTCCCCCACTGTAATATAGCCACATGTCCCCCACTGTAATACAGCCACATGTCCCCCACTGTAATATAGCCAGTCCACATGTCCCCCACTGTAATACAGCCACATGTCCCCCCACTGTAATACAGCCACATGTCCCCCCACTGTAATATAGCCACATGTCCCCCACTGTAATACAGCCACATGTCCCCCACTGTAATACAGCCACATGTCCCCCCCTGTAATACAGCCACATGTCCCCCACTGTAATACAAACACATGTCCCCCACTGTAATATAGCCACATGTCCCCCACTGTAATACAGCCACATGTCCACCACTGTAATATAGCCACATGTCCCCCACTGTAATATAGCCACATGTCCCCCACTGTAATACAGCCACATGTCCCCCACTGTAATATAGCCACATGTCCCCCACTGTAATACAGCCACATGTCCCCCACTGTAATATAGCCACATGTTCCCCACTGTAATATAGCCACATGTCCCCCACTGTAATATAGCCACATGTCCCCCACTGTAATACAGCCACATGTCCCCCACTGTAATACAGCCACATGTCCCCCACTGTAATACAGCCACATGTCCCCCACTGTAATATATCCACATGTCCCCCCCTGTAATACAGCCACATGTCCCACACTATAATACAGCCACATGTCCCCCCCTGTAATACAGCCACATGTCCCACACTGTAATACAGCCACATGTCCCCCACTGTAATATAGCCACATGTCCCCCACTGTAATATATCCACATGTCCCCCCCTGTAATACAGCCACATGTCCCCCACTGTAATACAGCCACATGTCCCACACTGTAATACAGCCACATGTCCCCCACTGTAATATAGCCACATGTCCCCCACTGTAATATATCCACATGTCCCCCCCTGTAATACAGCCACATGTCCCCCACTGTAATACAGCCACATGTCTCCCACTGTAATATAGCCACATGTCCCCCACTGTAATACAGCCACATGTCCCCCACTGTAATATAGCCACATGTCCCCCACTGTAATATAGCCAGTCCACATGTCCTCAATGTAATATCCACAGACTCCCCACTGTATACATTACAGTGCTGTTAGTCTTACCTTAGTGTTAAGAGAAGCCGCCAACCCAGCCGCCGGACCCACGAGTTGAGGGTGGGGTGATGACGTCAGCACGCAGCTGAGCATCGCCGGGTCTATCAAGATGGCCGCGGCTCCGGAGCTAGGTCGAAGCCGTGGCCTTTCCTAAGACCCTAGGCCGCAGAGCGCACCACGGAGAGCGGGTGTGCCGATCTGAACAGCCTGGCCCGTTCGGATCACGGATCGGTGACGATCTATTGCACCCCTAGTGCCCATCACTGCCACCCCATCAGTGCCCATCACTGCCACTCATCGGTGCTCATCACTGCCACCTATCAGTGCCCATCAGTACCACCTCATCAGTGCCCATCAGTGCTCATCACTGCCACCTATCAGTGCTCATCACTGCCACCTATCAGTGCCCATCAGTGCCACCCATCAGTGCCACCCATCAGTGCCCATCACTGCCACCCATCAGTGCTCATCACTGCCACCCATAAGTGCCCATCACTGCCACCTATCAGTGCCCATCAGTGCCACCTATCTGTGCTCATCACTGCCACCTATCAGTACCCATCAGTGCCACCTCATCAGTGCCCATCACTGCCACCTATCAGTGCTCATCACTGCCACCTATCAGTGCTCATCACTGCCACTATCAGTGCCCATCACTGCAACCTATCAGTGCCCATCACTGCCACCCATCAGTGCTCATCACTGCCACCTATCAGTGCCCATCACTGCCACCCATCAGTGCTCATCACTGCCACCTATCAGTACTCATCACTGCCACCTATCAGTGCCCATCAGTGCCGCCTCATCAGTGCCCATCACTGCCACCTATCAGTGCTCATCACTGCCACCCATCAGTGCTCATCATTACCACCTATCAGTGCCCATCACTGGCACCCATCAGTGCCCATCACTGGCACCCATCAGTGCCCATCACTGCCACCTATCAGTGCTCATCACTGCCACCTATCAGTGCTCATCACTGACACCCATCAGTGCCCATCACTGCCACCTATCAGTGCCCATTAGGGGTGCAACGGATAAAAAAACTCACGGATCGGATCATTTTCGGATCAGCAAAAAACAAAAAAAACACACAAATCTTGTTAGAACCACCGGAGTTTTTGATTTAAAAGCTATTTTCAACACAAAACCGAGCTTATATATATAAATACAGTATTTGTAGATCGGACAGACTGTTTAGATGTTAGATTTTAAAAGCAACAGAAAACCTGCCGACCTTACATGGTTGCTAATGTGACAGAACATCTCTGATTTTCACATTTAACGTCCCCCACTGTAATACAGCCACATGTCCCCCACTGTAATACAGCCACATGTCCCCCACTGTAATACAGCCACATGTCCCCCACTGTAATATAGCCACATGTCCCCCACTGTAATACAGCCACATGTCCCCCCTGTAATATAGCCACATGTCCCCCACTGTAATATAGCCACATGTCCCCCACTGTAATATAGCCACATGTCCCCCACTGTAATATAGCCACATGTCCCCCACTGTAATATAGCCCCATGTCCCCCACTGTAATACAGCCACATGTCCCCCACTGTAATATAGCCACATGTCCCCCACTGTAATATAGCCACATGTCCCCCACTGTAATACAGCCACATGTCCCCCACTGTAATATAGCCACATGTTCCCCACTGTAATACAGCCACATGTCCCCCACTGTAATACAGCCACATGTCCCCCACTGTAATATAGCCACATGTCCCCCACTGTAATACAGCCACATGTCCCCCCTGTAATATAGCCACATGTCCCCCACTGTAATATAGCCACATGTCCCCCACTGTAATATAGCCACATGTCCCCCACTGTAATACAGCCACATGTCCCCCACTGTAATATAGCCCCATGTCCCCCACTGTAATACAGCCACATGTCCCCCACTGTAATATAGCCACATGTCCCCCACTGTAATATAGCGACATGTCCCCCACTGTAATACAGCCACATGTCCCCCACTGTAATACAGCCACATGTCCCCCACTGTAATACAGCCACATGTCTCCCACTGTAATACAGCCACATGTCCCCCACTGTAATACAGCCACATGTCCCCCACTGTAATATAGCCACATGTCCCCCACTGTAATATAGCCACATGTCCCCCACTGTAATACAGCCACATGTCCCCCACTGTAATATAGCCAGTCCACATGTCCCCCACTGTAATATAGCCAGTCCACATGTCCCCCACTGCAATATAGCCACATGTCCCCCACTGTAATATAGCCACATGTCCCCCACTGTAATATAGCCACATGTCCCCCACTGTAATACAGCCACATGTCCCCCACTGTAATACAGCCACATGTCCCCCACTGTAATACAGCCACATGTCCCCCACTGTAATATAGCCACATGTCCCCCACTGTAATACAGCCACATGTCCACCACTGTAATATAGCCAGTCCACATGTCCCCCACTGTAATACAGCCACATGTCCCCCACTGTAATATAGCCAGTCCACATGTCCCCCACTGTAATACAGCCACATGTCCCCCCACTGTAATATAGCCACATGTCCCCCACTGTAATACAGCCACATGTCCCCCACTGTAATACAGCCACATGTCCCCCACTGTAATATAGCCACATGTCCCCCCCTGTAATACAGCCACATGTCCCCCACTGTAATATAGCCACATGTCCCCCACTGTAATACAGCCACATGTCCCCCACTGTAATATAGCCACATGTCCCCCACTGTAATACAGCCACATGTCCCCCACTGTAATATAGCCACATGTCCCCCACTGTAATATAGCCACATGTCCCCCACTGTAATATAGCCACATGTCCCCCACTGTAATACAGCCACATGTCCCCCACTGTAATACAGCCACATGTCCCCCACTGTAATACAGCCACATGTCCCCCACTGTAATACAGCCACATGTCCCCCACTGTAATATATCCACATGGCCCCCCCTGTAATACAGCCACATGTCCCACACTGTAATACAGCCACATGTCCCCCACTGTAATACAGCCACATGTCCCACACTGTAATACAGCCACATGTCCCCCACTGTAATATAGCCACATGTCCCCCACTGTAATATATCCACATGTCCCCCCCTGTAATACAGCCACATGTCCCCCACTGTAATACAGCCACATGTCTCCCACTGTAATATAGCCACATGTCCCCCACTGTAATACAGCCACATGTCCCCCACTGTAATATAGCCACATGTCCCCCACTGTAATATAGCCAGTCCACATGTCCTCAATGTAATATCCACAGACTCCCCACTGTATACATTACAGTGCTGTTAGTCTTACCTTAGTGTTAAGAGAAGCCGCCAACCCAGCCGCCGGACCGACGAGTTGAGGGTGGGGTGATGACGTCAGCACGCAGCTGAGCGTCGCCGGGTCTATCAAGATGGCCGCGGCTCCGGAGCTAGGTCGAAGCCGTGGCCTTTCCTAAGACCCTAGGCCGCAGAGCGCACCACGGAGAGCGGGTGTGCCGATCTGAACAGCCTGGCCCGTTCGGATCACGGATCGGTGACGATCTATTGCACCCCTAGTGCCCATCACTGCCACCCCATCAGTGCCCATCACTGCCACTCATCGGTGCTCATCACTGCTACCTATCAGGGCCCATCAGTACCACCTCATCAGTGCCCATCAGTGCTCATCACTGCCACCTATCAGTGCTCATCACTGCCACCTATCAGTGCCCATCAGTGCCACCCATCAGTGCCCATCAGTGCCACCCATCAGTGCCCATCACTGCCACCCATCAGTGCTCATCACTGCCACCTATCAGTGCCCATCACTGCCACCTATCAGTGCCCATCACTGCCACCTATCAGTGCCCATCAGTGCCACCTATCTGTGCTCATCACTGCCACCTATCAGTACCCATCAGTGCCACCTCATCAGTGCCCATCACTGCCACCTATCAGTGCTCATCACTGCCACCTATCAGTGCTCATCACTGCCACCTATCAGTGCCCATCACTGCAACCTATCAGTGCCCATCACTGCCACCCATCAGTGCTCATCACTGCCACCTATCAGTGCCCATCACTGCCACCCATCAGTGCTCATCACTGCCACCTATCAGTACTCATCACTGCCACCTATCAGTGCCCATCAGTGCCGCCTCATCAGTGCCCATCACTGCCACCTATCAGTGCTCATCACTGCCACCCATCAGTGCTCATCATTGCCACCTATCAGTGCCCATCACTGGCACCCATCAGTGCCCATCACTGGCACCCATCAGTGCCCATCACTGCCACCTATCAGTGCTCATCACTGCCACCCATCAGTGCTCATCACTGCCACCTATTAGTGCCCATCACTGGCACCCATCAGTGCTCATCACTGCCACCTATTAGTGCCCATCACTGGCACCCATCAGTGCTCATCACTGCCACCTATCAGTGCCCATCACTGCCACCCATCAGTGCTCATCACTGCCACCTATCAGTGCCCATCACTGCCACCCATCAGTGCTCATCACTGCCACCTATCAGTGCTCATCACTGCCACCTATCAGTGCCCTTCACTGGCACCCATCAGTGCTCATCACTGCCACCTATTAGTGCCCATCACTGGCACCCATCAGTGCTCATCACTGCCACCTATCAGTGCCCATCACTGGCACCCATCAGTGCTCATCACTGCCACCTATCAGTGCCCATCACTGACACCCATCAGTGCTCATCACTGGCACCCATCAGTGCTCATCACTGCCACCTATCAGTGCCCATCACTGCCACCTATCAGTGCTCATCACTGCCACCTATCAGTGCTCATCACTGGCACCCATCAGTGCTCATCACTGCCACCTATCAGTGCTCATTACTGACACCCATCAGTGCCCATCACTGCCACCTATCAGTGCCCATCACTGCCACCTCATCAGTGCCCATCACTGCCACCTATCAGTGCTCATCACTGGCACCCATCAGTGCTCATCACTGCCACCCATCAGTGCTCATCACTGGCACCCATCAGTGTTCATCACTGCCACCTATCAGTGCTCATCACTGCCACCTATCAGTGCCCATCACTGGCACCCATCAGTGCCCATCACTGCCACCTATCAGTGCTCATCACTGCCACCTATCAGTGCCCATCACTGGCACCCATCAGTGCTCATCACTGCCACCCATCAGTGCCCATCACTGCCACCTATCAGTGCCCATCACTGTCACCCATCAGTGCCCATCACTGCCACCTCATCAGTGCCCATCACTGGTACCTATCAGTGCTTATCACTGCCACCTATCAGTGCTCATCACTGCCACCTATCAGTGCCCATCACTGCCACCTATCAGTGCCCATCACTGCCACCCATCAGTGCCCATCACTACCACCTATCAGTGCCCATCAGTGCCGCCTCATCAGTGCCCATCACTGCCGCCTCATCAGTGCTCATCACTGCCACCTATCAGTGCTCATCACTGCCACCTATCAGTGCTCATCAGTGCCACCTATCAGTGTCCATCACTGCCACCCATCAGTGCTCATCACTGCCACCCATCAGTGCCCATCACTGCCACCCATCAGTGCTCATCACTGCCACCCATCAGTGCTCATCACTGCCACCTATCAGTGCCCATCACTGCCACCTATCAGTGCTCATCACTGCCACCTATCAGTGTCCATCACTGCCACCTATCAGTGCCCATCACTGCCACCTATCAGTGCCCATCACTGCCACCTATCAGTGCTCATCACTGCCACCTATCAGTGCCCATCACTGCCACCTATCAGTGCTCATCACTGCCACCTATCAGTGCCCATCACTGCCACCTATCAGTGTCCATCACTGCCACCTATCAGTGCTCATCACTGCCACCTATCAGTGCCCATCACTGACACCCATCAGTGCCCATCACTGCCACCTATCAGTGCTCATCACTGCCACCTATCAGTGCTCATCACTGGCACCCATCAGTGCTCATCACTGCCACCTATCAGTGCTCATCACTGACACCCATCAGTGCCCATCACTGCCACCTATCAGTGCCCATCACTGCCACCTATCAGTGCTCATCACTGGCACCCATCAGTGCTCATCACTGGCACCCATCAGTGTTCATCACTGGCACCCATCAGTGTTCATCACTGCCACCTATCAGTGCTCATCACTGCCACCTATCAGTGCCCATCAGTACCACCTCATCAGTGCCCATCAGTGCTCATCACTGCCACCTATCAGTGCTCATCACTGCCACCTATCAGTGCCCATCAGTGCCACCCATCAGTGCCCATCAGTGCCACCCATCAGTGCCCATCACTGCCACCCATCAGTGCTCATCACTGCCACCTATCAGTGCCCATCACTGCCACCTATCAGTGCCCATCACTGCCACCTATCAGTGCCCATCAGTGCCACCTATCTGTGCTCATCACTGCCACCTATCAGTACCCATCAGTGCCACCTCATCAGTGCCCATCACTGCCACCTATCAGTGCTCATCACTGCCACCTATCAGTGCTCATCACTGCCACCTATCAGTGCCAATCACTGCAACCTATCAGTGCCCATCACTGCCACCCATCAGTGCTCATCACTGCCACCTATCAGTGCCCATCACTGCCACCCATCAGTGCTCATCACTGCCACCTATCAGTACTCATCACTGCCACCTATCAGTGCCCATCAGTGCCGCCTCATCAGTGCCCATCACTGCCACCTATCAGTGCTCATCACTGCCACCCATCAGTGCTCATCATTGCCACCTATCAGTGCCCATCACTGGCACCCATCAGTGCCCATCACTGGCACCCATCAGTGCCCATCACTGCCACCTATCAGTGCTCATCACTGCCACCCATCAGTGCTCATCACTGCCACCTATTAGTGCCCATCACTGGCACCCATCAGTGCTCATCACTGCCACCTATTAGTGCCCATCACTGGCACCCATCAGTGCTCATCACTGCCACCTATCAGTGCCCATCACTGCCACCCATCAGTGCTCATCACTGCCACCTATCAGTGCCCATCACTGCCACCCATCAGTGCTCATCACTGCCACCTATCAGTGCTCATCACTGCCACCTATCAGTGCTCATCACTGCCACCTATCAGTGCCCTTCACTGGCACCCATCAGTGCTCATCACTGCCACCTATTAGTGCCCATCACTGGCACCCATCAGTGCTCATCACTGCCACCTATCAGTGCCCATCACTGGCACCCATCAGTGCTCATCACTGCCACCTATCAGTGCCCATCACTGACACCCATCAGTGCTCATCACTGGCACCCATCAGTGCTCATCACTGCCACCTATCAGTGCCCATCACTGCCACCTATCAGTGCTCATCACTGCCACCTATCAGTGCTCATCACTGGCACCCATCAGTGCTCATCACTGCCACCTATCAGTGCTCATTACTGACACCCATCAGTGCCCATCACTGCCACCTATCAGTGCCCATCACTGCCACCTCATCAGTGCCCATCACTGCCACCTATCAGTGCTCATCACTGCCACCCATCAGTGCTCATCACTGGCACCTATCAGTGCCCATCACTGCCACCTCATCAGTGCCCATCACTGCCACCTATCAGTGCTCATCACTGCCACCTATCAGTGCTCATCACTGCCACCTATCAGTGCCCATCACTGGCACCCATCAGTGCCCATCACTGCCACCTATCAGTGCTCATCACTGCCACCTATCAGTGCCCATCACTGGCACCCATCAGTGCTCATCACTGCCACCCATCAGTGCCCATCACTGCCACCTATCAGTGCCCATCACTGTCACCCATCAGTGCCCATCACTGCCACCTCATCAGTGCCCATCACTGGTACCTATCAGTGCTCATCACTGCCACCTATCAGTGCCCATCACTGCCACCTATCAGTGCCCATCACTGCCACCCATCAGTGCCCATCACTACCACCTATCAGTGCCCATCAGTGCCGCCTCATCAGTGCCCATCACTGCCGCCTCATCAGTGCTCATCACTGCCACCTATCAGTGCTCATCACTGCCACCTATCAGTGCTCATCAGTGCCACCTATCAGTGTCCATCACTGCCACCCATCAGTGCTCATCACTGCCACCCATCAGTGCCCATCACTGCCACCCATCAGTGCTCATCACTGCCACCCATCAGTGCTCATCACTGCCACCTATCAGTGCTCATCACTGCCACCCATCAGTGCTCATCACTGCCACCTATCAGTGCCCATCACTGCCACCTATCAGTGCTCATCACTGCCACCTATCAGTGTCCATCACTGCCACCTATCAGTGCCCATCACTGCCACCTATCAGTGCCCATCACTGCCACCTATCAGTGCTCATCACTGCCACCTATCAGTGCCCATCACTGCCACCTATCAGTGCTCATCACTGCCACCTATCAGTGCCCATCACTGCCACCTATCAGTGTCCATCACTGCCACCTATCAGTGCTCATCACTGCCACCTATCAGTGCCCATCACTGACACCCATCAGTGCCCATCACTGCCACCTATCAGTGCTCATCACTGCCACCTATCAGTGCTCATCACTGGCACCCATCAGTGCTCATCACTGCCACCTATCAGTGCTCATCACTGACACCCATCAGTGCCCATCACTGCCACCTATCAGTGCCCATCACTGCCACCTATCAGTGCTCATCACTGGCACCCATCAGTGCTCATCACTGGCACCCATCAGTGCTCATCACTGGCACCCATCAGTGTTCATCACTGCCACCTATCAGTGCTCATCACTGCCACCTATCAGTGCCCATCACTGCCACCTATCAGTGCCCATCACTGCCACCTATCAGTGTCCATCACTGCCACCTATCAGTGTCCATCACTGCCACCTATCAGTGCTCATCACTGCCACCTATCAGTGCTCATCACTGCCACCAATCAGTGCCCATCACTGGCACCCATCAGTGCCCATCACTGCCACCTATCAGTGCTCATCACTGCCAACTATCAGTCCTCATCACTGCCACCTATCAGTGCTCATCACTGGTACCTATCAGTGCTCATCACTGCCACCTATCAGTGCCCATCACTGCCACCTATCAGTGCTCATCACTGCCACCTATCAGTGCCCATCACTGCCACCTATCAGTGCCCATCACTGCCACCTATCAGTGCTCATCACTGCCAACTATCAGTCCTCATCACTGCCACCTATCAGTGCTCATCACTGCCACCTATCAGTGCCCATCACTGGCACCCATCAGTGCCCATCACTGCCACCCATCAGTGCTCATCACTGCCACCTATCAATGCCCATCACTGCCACCTATCAGTGCCCATCACTGCCGCCTATCAATGTACCTCAATGAAGGAGAAAATTACCTGTTTGCAAAATTTTATAACAAATAATAAAAACGGCAGATTATTAAATACCCCCAAAATAAATCTCTATTTGTGGGAAAAGACTGATACAAATGTCCTGTGTGTAGAGTGTCACATGACCGAGTAATTGTCATTCAAAGTGTGAGAGCGCTGAGAGCTGAGGATTGGCCTGGGCAGGAAGGGGGAGGGGAGTGACCGGTAAGCGAGAGGTTAACTGACAATTGCGCGGTCGTGCGACGCGGTACACAGATAAAATCGTCTTTTCCCCACAAATAGAACTTTCTTTGGTGGTATTCGATCATCTCGGAGATTTTCATGTTTTTGCTCTATAAACAAAGAAAGAGACAATTTTGAAAAAGAATAAATAAATAAATAAATACTTTTCACTTTTTTCTATAAAACATCCAAACAAAAAATATATAAAAAATGGAATTTCTTCATCAATTGAGGCCGATATGTAATCTGATACATGGAAAAAATCCCAATAATTGAATATTGATCGGTTTGCGCAAAAGTTATCACATCTACAAACTACGGGAAATGTTTATGGAATTTTATTATTTTTGTTATATTTTTTTTTTTACTAGTAATGGCGGCGATCATCGATTTTTAGAGGGACTGCGACATTGCGGTGGACAGAACTGACACTTTTTTGGGACCAGTGACACCAATACAGTGATCAGTGCTAAAAACACGCACTGTCACTGTACTACTGACACTGGCAGGGAAGGGGCTGATCGAAGGGTTACCTGTGTTCCTAGGAGGCGTGTACTAACTGTGTGGGGGGAGGAGATTTATGTGGGGGGAAGACAGAGATCCGTGTTCCTGGGGGGTGTACAAACTGTGTGGGGGAGGGGCTTTGTCTGGAGGGAGGGGCTTTGTCTGGGGGAAGACAGAGATCTGTGTTCCTGGGGGGGTGTACTAACTGTGAGTGGAGGGGCTTTGTCTGGGGGGAGTGGCTTTGTCTGGGGGAGGGGCTTTGTGTGGGGGGAGTGGCTTTGTCTGGGGGAGGGGCTTTGTGTGGGGGGAAGACAGAGATCTGTGTTCCTGGGGGGTGTACTGTGTGGGGGGAGGGGCTCTGTGTGGGGGGAAGACAGAGATCTGTGTTCCTGGGGGGTGTACTGTGTGGGAGGAGGGGCTTTGTGTGGGGGGAGGGGCTTGGTCTGGGTGGAAGACAGAGATCTGTGTTCCTGGGGGGGTGTACTGTGTGGGGGGAGGGGCTTGGTGTGGGGGGAGGTGCTCTGTGTGGGGGGAAGACAGAGATCTGTGTTCCTGGGGGGTGTACTGTGTGGGTGGAGGGGCTTTGTGTGGGGCGAAGACAGAGATCTGTGTTCCTGGGGGGTGTGTACAAACTGTATGGGGGAGGGGCTTTGTGTGGGGGGGGCTTGGTGTGGGGGGAAGACAGAGATCCGTGTTCCTGGGGGGTGTACTGTGTGGGGGGAGGGGCTTTGTGTGGGGGGAGGGGCTTGGTCTGGGGGGTAGACAGAGATCCGTGTTCCTGGGGAGGTGTACTGTGTGGGAGGAGGGGCTTGGTGTGGGGGGAGGGGCTTGGTCTGGGGGGTAGACAGAGATCCGTGTTCCTGGGGGGGTGTACTGTGTGGGGGGAGGGGCTTGGTCTGGGGGGTAGACAGAGATCCGTGTTCCTGTGCGGTGTACTGTGTGGGGGGAGGGGCTTTGTGTGGGGGGAGGGGCTTGGTCTGGGGGGTAGACAGAGATCTGTGTTCCTGGGGGGTGTACTGTGTGGGGGGAGGGGCTTGGTCTGGGGGGAGTGGCTTTGTGTGGGGGGAGGGGCTTTGTCTGGGGGGAGGGGCTCTGTGTGGGGGGAAGACAGAGATCCGTGCTCCTGTGGGGTGTACTGTGTGGGGGGAGGGGCTTGGTGTGGGGGGAGTGGCTTGGTGTGGGGGGAGGGGCTTGGTCTGGGGGGAAGACAGAGATCCGTGTTCCTGTGGGGGGAGGGGCTTGGTGTGGGGGGAAGACAGAGATCTGTGTTCCTGTGGGGTGTACTGTGTGGGGGGAGGGGCTTTGTGTGGGGGGAGGGGCTTTGTCTGGGGGGAAGACAGAGATCTGTGTTCCTGGGGGGGTGTACTGTGTGGGAGGAGGGGCTTGGTGTGGGGGGAGGGGCTCTGTGTGGGGGGAAGACAGAGATCCGTGTTCCTGTTATCAGAGACACAAGACCAGCAGAACGGCGCTCTGCCTGGTTTACATAGGAAGATCTCCAGACCCTCCCCCTCAGGAATGATAGGCGGGTGTGTCGGAGGCCCTGATTGGCTCCAGCCATGACGGGGCGTGGTCACCCAGAAGAGGCGATGACGTGGAGGGATGTCATGTGACCTGTAGGAGGCGTGGCCCCGCACTACATATATACATGGGGGGTGGGGCTCATCCCAGTGCAAATTAACCTCTTCAGCTCCAGGAGATTTACCCCCCATCCTGACCAGGCCATAGTTTGCGATTCGCGTCGCTGTAACTGACAATTGCGCGGTCGTGTGACGTTCTATACAAATACAATCGATGTCTTTTTCCCCACAAATAGAGATTTCTTTCGGTGATTTTCGATCATCTCCGACATTTTTATAGACATAAGAAGACGCCGCTGAGGAAGGGCGGTGGGCGGGGCTTCATCCCTGAGGCTTGTCTCTGATTGGCGGGTTGATCCTACACGGAGGAGGGAGAGGGAAGGCGGGGTGTAACGTACCTCGGGTGCTGATTGGCCGGAATGACCCGGCGGTGATCTCCTCCAGGAACTCCTATGGATGTAGAATGGCGAATTCTTCATCGGAGCCCCGCTGGTCAGAGGCGGCCGGTGATTGGCGGAACGTTTAGGCGGGAATTACCTCAGCCCCAGGAGAGGTGCGCTGTCATTGGACGGGACCTGAAAGTGGCGCCTCATTGGTGGAGTCCGGAGTGGAGCTGCGCTGTTGTTGGGCGGAAATCAGCGCTCGCCACGATTGGTCAGAAGTCAGAGTGTGGGCGGAGCCCATTGGTAGAATACAGCCCGAGTGGTCCTGCCGTGTGATTGGTGAGTCGCAGCGCGTTATCAGCCGCTGATTGGTGGAGAGCTTTCCCTCATCTTCTCCCCGCCTGGGCGCCAAATGGAGTCTGTGAGAGAAGTATACAGTCCTCAGGGGCCCCTATACATTCCTCAGGGGCCCCTATACAATCTTCCACAGGGGCCCCTATACAATCCTCATCAGGGGCCCCTATACAGTCCTTCACAGGGACCCCTATACAGTCCTCAGGGGCCCCTATACAGTCCTCATCAGGGGCCCCTATACAGTCCTTCACAGGGACCCCTATACAGTCCTCAGGGGCCCCTATACAGTCCTCCACAGGGGCCCCTATACAGTCCACAGGGGCCCCTATACATTCCTCCACAGGGGCCCCTATACAATCCTCCACAGGGACCCCTACACAGTTCTCCACAGGGACCCCTACACATTCCTCCACAGGGGCCCCTCTACACAGTCCTCAGGGGCCCCTACACAGTCCTACTCAGGAGCCCCTATAAAGTTCTCACTACAGTGACAGGGGCCCCTGTGGAGGACTGTATAGGGGCCCCTGTGGACTGTATAGGGGCCCCTGTGGAGGACTGTATTGGGGCCCCTGTGGAGGAATGTGTAAGGGCCCCTGAGGACTGTATACAATCTTCATTACAGGGGCCCCTACACCATAGGTCTGCCACAATGACAGGGGCCATCATAGATCTGCCACCATGACAGGGACCACCATAGGTCTGCCACCATAGGTCTGCCACCATGACAGGGGCCACCATAGGTCTGCCACCCTGACAGGGGCCATCATAGGTCTGCCACCATGACAGGGGCCATCATAGGTCTGCCACCATGACCGGAACCACCATAGGTCTGCCACCATGACAGGACCCACCATACGTCTGCCACCATGACAGGAACCACCATAGGTCTGCCACCATGACAGGACCCACCATACGTCTGCCACCATGACAGGAACCACCATAGGTCTGCCACCATGACAGGGGCCACGATAGGTCTGCCATCATGACAGGAACCACCATAGGTCTGCCACCAAGACAGGGACCACCATAGGTCTGCCACAATGACAGGGGCCATCATAGGTCTGCCACCATGACAGGGGCCACGATAGGTCTGCCACCATGACAGGAACCACCATAGGTCTGCCACCATGACAGGGGTCATCATAGATCTGCCACCATGACAGGAACCACCATAGGTCTGCCATCATGACAGGAACCACCATAGGCCTGCCTCCATGACAGGAACCACCATAGGTCTGCCACCAAGACAGGGACCACCATAGGTCTGCCACAATGACAGGGGCCATCATAGATCTGCCTCCATGACAGGGGCCACCATAGATCTGCCACCATGGCAGGGGCCATCATAGGTCTGCCACCATGACAGGGGCCATCATAGGTCTGCCACCATGACAGGGGCCATCATAGGTCTGCCACCATGACAGGGACCACCATAGGTCTGCCACCATGACAGGAACCACCATATTTCTGCCACCATGACAGGAACCATCATAGGTCTTCCACCATGACAGGGCCCACTATAGGTCTTCCATCATGACAGGGCCCACCATAGGTCTGCCACCATGACAGGAACCACCATAGGTCTGCCACCATGACAGGAACCACCATAGGTCTTCCACCATGACAGGGCCCAATATAGGTCTTCCATCATGACAGGGCCCACCATAGGTCTGCCACCATGACAAGAACCACCATAGGTCTGCCACCATGACAGCGGCTACCATAGGCCTGCCACCATGACAGGAACCACCATAAGTCTGCCACCATGACAGGAACCACAATAAGTCTGCCACCATGACAGGGGTCATCATAGATCTGCCACCATGACAGGAACCACCATAGGTCTGCCACCATGACAGGAACCACCATAGGTCTGCCACCATGACAGGACCCACCATACGTCTGCCACCATGACAGGAACCACCATAGGTCTGCCACCATGACAGGGGCCACGATAGGTCTGCCATCATGACAGGAACCACCATAGGCCTGCCTCCATGACAGGAACCACCATAGGTCTGCCACCATGACAGGACCCACCATACGTCTGCCACCATGACAGGAACCACCATAGGTCTGCCACCATGACAGGGGCCACGATAGGTCTGCCACCATGACAGGAACCACCATAGGTCTGCCACCATGACAGGGGCCATCATAGATCTGCCACCATGACAGAGGCCATCATAGGTCTGCCACCATGGCAGGGGCCATCATAGGTCTGCCACCATGACAGGGGCCATCATAGGTCTGCCACCATGACAGGAACCACCATATTTCTGCCACCATGACAGGAACCATCATAGGTCTTCCACCATGACAGGGCCCAATATAGGTCTTCCACCATGACAGGGCCCAATATAGGTCTTCCATCATGACAGGGCCCACCATAGGTCTGCCACCATGACAGGAACCACCATAGGTCTTCCACCATGACAGGGCCCAATATAGGTCTTCCACCATGACAGGGCCCACCATAGGTCTGCCACCATGACAGGAACCACCATAGGTCTGCCACCATGACAAGAACCACCATAGGTCTGCCACCATGACAGGAACCACCATAGGTCTGCCACCATGACAGGAACCACCATAGGTCTGCCACCATGACAGCGGCTACCATAGGCCTGCCACCATGACAGGAACCACCATAAGTCTGCCACCATGACAGGAACCACCATAAGTCTGCCACCATGACAGGAACCACAATAAGTCTGCCACCATGACAGGGACCACCATAGGTCTGCCACCATGACAGGAACCACCATAGGTCTGCCACCATGACAGGGACCACCATAGGTCTGTCACCATGACAGGAACCACCATAGGTCTGCCACCATGACAGGAACCACCATATTTCTGCCATCATGACAGGAACCATCATAGGTCTTCCACCATGACAGGGCCCAATATAGGTCTTCCACCATGACAGGGCCCAATATAGGTCTTCCATCATGACAGGGCCCACCATAGGTCTGCCACCATGACAGGAACCACCATAGGTCTGCCACCATGACAGGAACCACCATAGGTCTTCCACCATGACAGGGCCCAATATAGGTCTTCCATCATGACAGGGCCCACCATAGGTCTGCCACCATGACAAGAACCACCATAGGTCTGCCACCATGACAGCGGCTACCATAGGCCTGCCACCATGACAGGAACCACCATAAGTCTGCCACCATGACAGGAACCACAATAAGTCTGCCACCATGACAGGGACCACCATAGGTCTGCCACCATGACAGGAACCACCATAGTTCTGCCACCATGACAGGGGCCACCATAGGTCTGCCACCATGACAGTGGCCACCATAGGCCTGCCATGATGACAGGAACCACCATAGGTCTGCCACCGTGACAAGAACCACCATAGGTCTGCCACCATGACAGCGGCTACCATAGGCCTGCCTCCATGACAGGAACCACCATAGGTCTACCACCATGACAGGAACCACCATAAGTCTGCCACCATGACAGGGGCCACCATAGTTCTGCCACCATGACAGGAACCACCATAGGTCTGCCACCATGACAGGGCCCTCCATAGGTCTGCTACCATTACAGGAACCACCATAGGCCTGCCTCCATGACAGGGGCCACCATAGGTCTACCACCATGACAGGAACCACCATAGTTCTGCCACCATGACAGGAACCACCATAGGTCTACCACCATGACAGGGCCCTCCATAGGTCTGCTACCATTACTTTAACCACCATAGGTCTGCCACCAAGACAGGGACCACCATAGGTCTGCCACCAAGACAGGAACCACCATAGGTCTGCCACCATGACAGGGACCACCATAGGTCTGCCACCATAGGTCTGCCACCATGACAGGGGCCACCATAGGTCTGCCACCATGACAGTGACCACCATAGGTCTGCCACCCTGACAGGGGCCATCATAGGTCTGCCACCATGACAGGGGCCACCATAGATCTGCCACCATGACAGGGGCCATCATAGGTCTGCCACCATGACAGGGGCCATCATAGGTCTGCCACCATGACAGGAACCACCATAGGTCTGCCACCATGACAGGACCCACCATACGTCTGCCACCATGACAGGAACCACCATAGGTCTGCCACCATGACAGGGGCCACGATAGGTCTGCCACCATGACAGGAACCACCATAGGTCTGCCACCATGACAGGGGCCATCATAGATCTGCCTCCATGACAGGGGCCACCATAGATCTGCCACCATGACAGAGGCCATCATAGGTCTGCCACCATGGCAGGGGCCATCATAGGTCTGCCACCATGACAGGGGCCATCATAGGTCTGCCACCATGACAGGAACCACCATATTTCTGCCACCATGACAGGAACCATCATAGGTCTTCCACCATGACAGGGCCCAATATAGGTCTTCCACCATGACAGGGCCCAATATAGGTCTTCCATCATGACAGGGCCCACCATAGGTCTGCCACCATGACAGGAACCACCATAGGTCTGCCACCATGACAGGAACCACCATAGGTCTTCCACCATGACAGGGCCCAATATAGGTCTTCCACCATGACAGGGCCCACCATAGGTCTGCCACCATGACAGGAACCACCATAGGTCTGCCACCATGACAAGAACCACCATAGGTCTGCCACCATGACAGGAACCACCATAGGTCTGCCACCATGACAGGAACCACCATAGGTCTGCCACCATGACAGCGGCTACCATAGGCCTGCCACCATGACAGGAACCACCATAAGTCTGCCACCATGACAGGAATCACAATAAGTCTGCCACCATGACAGGGACCACCATAGGTCTGCCACCATGACAGGAATCACCATAGTTCTGCCACCATGACAGGGGCCACCATAGGTCTGCCACCATGACAGTGGCCACCATAGGCCTGCCATGATGACAGGAACCACCATAGGTCTGCCACCGTGACAAGAACCACCATAGGTCTGCCACCATGACAGCGGCTACCATAGGCCTGCCTCCATGACAGGAACCACCATAGGTCTACCACCATGACAGGAACCACCATAAGTCTGCCACCATGACAGGGGCCACCATAGTTCTCCCACCATGACAGGAACCACCATAGGTCTGCCACCATGACAGGGCCCTCCATAGGTCTGCTACCATTACAGGAACCACCATAGGCCTGCCTCCATGACAAGGGCCACCATAGGTCTACCACCATGACAGGAACCACCATAAGTCTGCCACCATGACAGGGGCCACCATAGTTCTGCCACCATGACAGGAACCACCATAGGTCTGCCATCATGACAGGGCCCTCCATAGGTCTGCTACCATTACTGGAACCACCATAGGTCTGCCACCAAGACAGGGACCACCATAGGTCTGCCACCAAGACAGGAACCACCATAGGTCTGCCACCATGACAGGGACCACCATAGGTCTGCCACCATAGGTCTGCCACCATGACAGGGGCCACCATAGGTCTGCCACCATGACAGTGACCACCATAGGTTTGCCACCCTGACAGGGGCCATCATAGGTCTGCCACCATGACAGGGGCCACCATAGATCTGCCACCATGACAGGGGCCATCATAGGTCTGCCACCATGACAGGGGTCATCATAGGTCTGCCACCATGACAGGAACCACCATAGGTCTGCCACCATGACAGGACCCACCATACGTCTGCCACCATGACAGGAACCACCATAGGTCTGCCACCATGACAGGGGCCACGATAGGTCTGCCACCATGACAGGAACCACCATAGGTCTGCCACCATGACAGCGGCTACCATAGGCCTGCCACCATGACAGGAACCACCATAAGTCTGCCACCATGACAGGGGCCACCATAGGTCTGCCACCATGACAGGAACCACCATAGTTCTGCCACCATGACAGGGGCCACCATAGGTCTGCCACCATGACAGTGGCCACCATAGGCCTGCCATGATGACAGGAACCACCATAGGTCTGCCACTGTGACAGGAACCACTATAGGTCTGCCACCATGACAGTGGCTACCATAGGCCTGTCTCCATGACAGGAACCACCATAGGTCTACCACCATGACAGGAACCACCATAAGTCTGCCACCATGACAGGAACCACCATAGTTCTGCCACCATGACAGGGCCCTCCATAGGTCTGCTACCATGACAGGAACCACCATAGGTCTGCCACCAAGTCAGGGACCACCATAGATCTGCCACCAAGACAGGAACCACCATAGGTCTGCCACCATGACAGGGACCACCATAGGTCTGCCACCATGACAGGGGCCACCATAGGTCTGCCACCATGACAGTGACCACCATAGGTCTGCCACCCTGACGGGGGCCATCATAGGTCTGCCACCATGACAGGGGCCACCATAGATCTGCCACCATGACAGGGGCCATCATAGGTCTGCCACCATGACAGGGGCCATCATAGGTCTGCCACCATGACAGGGGCCATCATAGGTCTGCCACCATGACAGGAACCACCATAGGTCTGCCACCTTGACAGGAACCACCATATGTCTGCCACCATGACAGGAACCACCATAGGTCTGCCACCATGACAGGGGCCACGATAGGTCTGCCACCATGACAGGGGCCACGATAGGTCTGCCACCATGACAGGGGCCACGATAGGTCTGCCACAATGACAGGGGCCACCATAGTTCTGCCACCATGACAGGGGTCACGATAGGTCTGCCACCTGACAGGGGCCATCATAAGTTTGCCACCATGACAGGGGCCATTAGAAGTTTACAACCATGACAGGGGCCATCATAGGTCTGCTACCATGACAGGGGCCACGATATGTCTGCCACCATGACAGGAACCACCATAGGTCTGCCACCATGACAGGAACCACCATAGATCTGCCCCAATGACAGGGACCACCATAGGTCTGCCACCATGACAAGAACCACCATAGGTCTGCAACCATGACAGGGGCCACCATAGGTCTGTCACCATGACAGGGGCCACCATAGGCCTGCCACCATGACCGGAACCACCAAAGGTCTGGTACCATTACAGAGGCCCCCATAGGTCTGCCACCATGACAGGAACCACCATAGGTCTGCAACCATGACAGGGGCCATCATAGGCCTTCCACCATGACAGGGGCCCCCATAGGTCTGCCACCATGACAGGGGCCCCCATAGGTCTGCCACCATGACAGGGGCCACCATAGGTCTGCCACCATGACAGGGGCCATGATAGGCCTGCCACCATGACAGGGACCACCATAGTTCTGCCACCATATGACAGGGGCCACGTTAGGTCTGCCACCATGACAGGGGCCATCATAGGCCTTCCACCATGACAGGGGCCCCCATAGGTCTGCCACCATGACAGGAACCACCATAGGTCTGCAACCATGACAGGGGCCATCATAGGCCTTCCACCATGACAGGGGCCCCCATAGGTCTGCCACCATGACAGGGGCCATCATGGGTCTGCCACCATGACAGGGACCACCATAGGTCTGCCACCATGACAGGGGCCACCATAGGTCTGCCACCATGACAGGGACCACCATAGGCCTGCCACCATGACAGGGACAGTTCCTCTGCTCCCATAGGCCTGCGGCAGAGACAGTTCCTCCGTGGAAGAGACAGTTCCTCCTCGGCAGTGACAGTTCCTCCACAGCATTAACAGCCCCCCACCATCAGAAGTCAATAGCCCCCCACCCTTACATCACAGTGCACCCCTTTGCTTTGTGCTGCTGCCAGGGAGAAGTTTGGGCTGGAGCTGGTAAGCAGAAAGTGCAGGGTCTGGAGGAGGTCCAGAGGTGGCCTGGAGTCCAGGGGAGGGGGAGACAAGGGGAACCTGCAGCCGCACAGAGAAGCGCAGGATCTGTAGGAGGAGTTCTGTCCTCCCCTCTGCTGCCGACTGCTGAGACAAGGTGGGGGCGGAGATGAGCCTCTCTGCGGCTGCACGGAGAAGCGCAGGATTTGGTGGAGGAGTTCTGTCCTCTCTTTTTAATTCAGTAGCCAAATTTGACTTAGTTTCAGTCTACTATACAGCAAGGCTTAGATTGGCTGCAGAAGAAGCAGCCAATCAGTTATGCAGCAATGCATGGAGCATGCTGATAGGAGGAGAAAGCAGAAAGATAAGCGATCAAAGCTTCTCTGACTGCCCAGTGACTGGAGAGACAGAAATACAAAGTCTTTGTCAGGTGAAGCAGCACCGGGGGGGGGGGGGGTTTATATATATCTGTTTGCCTGGAGTTCAGTTCTCATTGCCGCTCTCACATGTGCGTTCTCCACCATTGCTGCGTCTCACCACAATCTCCTCTGTCTGAAGATTGCTCCGGACACGAGATACGACCCGTCCCGCAGTCAGACGCCCGCCACGGTCACAGTGTACGTCCGATCTGCATCAAGACCCCCCCAGCAGAACAAGCTTCTTATGAAGCGCTATAAAGAGGAAACGCACAACAGCACTGCTGTGAAACGCCCCCGAGGACTGTGCCTGGTCATACAGCGCCAGGAGATGACCGCCTTCTTCCAACTCTTCGGTAAGTGTCTCCGTATTTCTGTCCTCCATTACTTCAAAAAAATGCACGCCCCCTCCCCCCCCCAAATGTGGCAGGGGAGGAGTATAGGAGTATTTAAAGCGTAACTTCCCCTTTTGGGTGGAGCTTCGCTTTAACAGCCGATAACTCATCAGCTGTCAGCGGGTTTCCACGCTGATAGCTGAATTTAAACAAAAGAATTGTCAGCAATTAAAATTTCAGAAAAAAACAGCATGGGGACCCCCCCCCCCCCAAATCCATACCTGGCCCTCCGGTCCCCCCCAAATTCCGTACCAGACCCTTATCTGAGCATGTAGCCTGGCAGGCCAGGAAAAAGGGTGGGGACGAGCGAGCGCATCCCTCCCCCTCTTCCGAAACCATACCAGGCTACAACAAGGGAAGAGGGGTGCTTCATGGTAGGGGGGACCCCCCCCTCCAAATCCATACCAGGCTCTTCGGTCCCCCCCCCCAAATTCTGTACCAGACCCTTATCTGAGCGTGTAGCCTGGCAGGCCAGGAAAAAGGGTGGGGACGAGCGAGCGCATCCCTCCCCCTCTTCCGGAACCATACCAGGCTACAACAAGGGAAGAGGGGTGCTTCATGGTAGGGGGGACCCCCCCTCCAAATCCATACCAGGCTCTTCGGTCCCCCCCCCCAAATTCTGTACCAGACCCTTATCTGAGCGTGTAGCCTGGCAGGCCAGGAAAAAGGGTGGGGACAAGCGAGTGCCCCCCTCCCCCATCCCTCTTCCTCCTCTGGAACCATACCAGGCCACAACAAGGGAAGAGGGGTGCTTCACAGTAGGGGGGACCCCACGCCATTTTTTCACACCTTTATTGGTACCCGCTCTTGTTTCCACAGTCCTCACCTAGGAGATAATGGCGTCCCTTGCCCATTCCTGCAGCCTCCTGGAGCACGTCACATGTCCCAGAAGACTACAGGAGCAATCACAAAGTTCCTCGTCAGCTCATGCATGCACGGTGGGGAGCAGGCTGTATCCAAGATGGCGGGGCAAGGGACCCGCCGTGGTGATTGGAACCGGCTGTGGGAAAAGAGCGCTGGATCTCAGGCAGAGATAAGTACCTGAAGTCAGCAGCTACAGTACTGTGTATCCACTTGCCGACCGCAATACATATATATATATATGTTACAGCTTGTAAATGGTTTACCGGGATTATCCATAAAGCTGGCAGATTCATCGTCCCACTCGCTGGTCACCCGTCGCTCTCCGGCGTCTCGGGCTTACCGTTTTCACTGGTGAGCCCGGGAAATGATCCGACATTTTGCATGGTTGGCCATAGAGATGAATAGAGACCAGATCGTCTCTGATCACCTCTATAACCTTGGAGGACCGGAGTGACGTCATGAAGTCACTTCCAGTCTGGGGCCGAAGAAAACTGTTTTGCTCTTTTGCTTTAAAAAAAAAAAAAAATGTTTTTTGATCTTTTGCTTTTAAAGGTAGAGGAGAGATTTGGGGTCCCAGATCTCCCCATCAAGAGGACCTGTCATCTCTTATTTCTATTACATGAGATCTCCATAAAGAGGACCTGTCATCTCTTATTTCTATTACATGAGATCTCCATAAAGAGGACCTGTCATCTCTTATTTCTATTATATGAGATCTCCATAAAGAGGACCTGTCATCTCTTATTTCTATTACATGAGATCTCCATAAAGAGGACCTGTCATCTCTTATTTCTATTACATGGGATCTCCATAAAGAGGACCTGTCATCTCTTATTTCTATTACATGAGATCTCTCCATAAAGAGGACCTGTCATCTCTTATTTCTATTACATGAGATCTCCATAAAGAGGACCTGTCATCTCTTATTTCTATTACATGAGATCTCCCCATAAAGAGGACCTGTCATCTCTTATTTCTATTACATGAGATCTCCATAAAGAGGACCTGTCATCTCTTATTTCTATTACATGAGATCTCTCCATAAAGAGGACCTGTCATCTCTTATTTCTATTACATGAGATCTCTCCATAAAGAGGACCCGTCATCTCTTATTTCTATTACATGAGATCTTCATAAAGAGGACCTGTCATCTCTTATTTCTATTACATGAGATCTCTCCATAAAGAGGACCTGTCATCTCTTATTTCTATTACATGAGATCTCCATAAAGAGGACCTGTCATCTCTTATTTCTATTACATGAGATCTCCATAAAGAGGACCTGTCATCTCTTATTTCTATTACATGATCTCTCCATAAAGAGGACCTGTCATCTCTTATTTCTATTACATGAGATCCCCATAAAGAGGACCTGTCATCTCTTATTTCTATTACATGAGATCTCCATAAAGAGGACCTGTCATCTCTTATTTCTATTACGTGAGATCTCTCCATAAAGAGGACCTGTCATCTCTTATTTCTATTACATGAGATCTCCATATAAAGAGGACCTGTCATCTCTTATTTCTATTACATGAGATCTCCATAAAGAGGACCTGTCATCTCTTATTTCTATTACATGAGATCTCCCCATAAAGAGGACCTGTCATCTCTTATTTCTATTACATGAGATCTCCATAAAGAGGACCTGTCATCTCTTATTTCTATTACATGAGATCTCCATAAAGAGGACCTGTCATCTCTTATTTCTATTACATGACATCTCTCCATAAAGAGGACCTGTCATCTCTTATTTCTATTACATGAGATCTCCATAAAGAGGACCTGTCATCTCTTATTTCTATTACATGAGATCTCTCCATAAAGAGGACCTGTCATCTCTTATTTCTATTACATGAGATCTCCCCATAAAGAGGACCTGTCATCTCTTATTTCTATTACATGAGATCTCCATAAAGAGGACCTGTCATCTCTTATTTCTATTACATGAGATCTCCATAAAGAGGACCTGTCATCTCTTATTTCTATTATATGAGATCTCCATAAAGAGGACCTGTCATCTCTTATTTCTATTACATGAGATCTCCATAAAGAGGACCTGTCATCTCTTATTTCTATTACATGGGATCTCCATAAAGAGGACCTGTCATCTCTTATTTCTATTACATGAGATCTCTCCATAAAGAGGACCTGTCATCTCTTATTTCTATTACATGAGATCTCCATAAAGAGGACCTGTCATCTCTTATTTCTATTACATGAGATCTCCCCATAAAGAGGACCTGTCATCTCTTATTTCTATTACATGAGATCTCCATAAAGAGGACCTGTCATCTCTTATTTCTATTACATGAGATCTCTCCATAAAGAGGACCTGTCATCTCTTATTTCTATTACATGAGATCTCTCCATAAAGAGGACCCGTCATCTCTTATTTCTATTACATGAGATCTTCATAAAGAGGACCTGTCATCTCTTATTTCTATTACATGAGATCTCTCCATAAAGAGGACCTGTCATCTCTTATTTCTATTACATGAGATCTCCATAAAGAGGACCTGTCATCTCTTATTTCTATTACATGAGATCTCCATAAAGAGGACCTGTCATCTCTTATTTCTATTACATGATCTCTCCATAAAGAGGACCTGTCATCTCTTATTTCTATTACATGAGATCCCCATAAAGAGGACCTGTCATCTCTTATTTCTATTACATGAGATCTCCATAAAGAGGACCTGTCATCTCTTATTTCTATTACGTGAGATCTCTCCATAAAGAGGACCTGTCATCTCTTATTTCTATTACATGAGATCTCCATATAAAGAGGACCTGTCATCTCTTATTTCTATTACATGAGATCTCCATAAAGAGGACCTGTCATCTCTTATTTCTATTACATGAGATCTCCCCATAAAGAGGACCTGTCATCTCTTATTTCTATTACATGAGATCTCCATAAAGAGGACCTGTCATCTCTTATTTCTATTACATGAGATCTCCATAAAGAGGACCTGTCATCTCTTATTTCTATTACATGACATCTCTCCATAAAGAGGACCTGTCATCTCTTATTTCTATTACATGAGATCTCCATAAAGAGGACCTGTCATCTCTTATTTCTATTACATGAGATCTCTCCATAAAGAGGACCTGTCATCTCTTATTTCTATTACATGAGATCTCCCCATAAAGAGGACCTGTCATCTCTTATTTCTATTACATGAGATCTCCATAAAGAGGACCTGTCATCTCTTATTTCTATTACATGACATCTCTCCATAAAGAGGACCTGTCATCTCTTATTTCTATTACATGAGATCTCCATAAAGAGGACCTGTCATCTCTTATTTCTATTACATGAGATCTCTCCATAAAGAGGACCTGTCATCTCTTATTTCTATTACATGAGATCTCCCCATAAAGAGGACCTGTCATCTCTTATTTCTATTACACGAGATCTCTCCATAAAGAGGACCTGTCATCTCCTATTACTATTACATGAGATCTCCATAAAGAGGACCTGTCATCTCTTATTTCTATTACATGAGACCTCCCCATAAAGAGGACCTGTCATCTCTTATTTCTATTACATGAGATTTCTCCATAAAGAGGACCTGTCATCTCTTATATCTATTACATGAGATCTCCATAAAGAGGACCTGTCATCTTTTATTTCTAATACATGAGATTTCTCCATAAAGAGGACCTGTCATCTCTTATTTCTATTACATGAGATCTCTCCATAATGAGGACCTGTCATCTCTTATTTCTATTACATGAGATCTCTCCATAAAGAGGACCTGTCATCTCTTATTTCTATTACATGAGATCTCCATAAAGAGGACCTGTCATCTCTTATTTCTATTACATGAGATCTCTCCATAAAGAGGACCTGTAATCACTTATTTCTATTACATGAGATCTCTCCATAAAGAGGACCTGTCATCTCTTATTTCTATTACATGAGATCTCCATAAAGAGGACCTGTCATCTCTTATTTCTATTACATGAGATCTCCATAAAGAGGACCTGTCATCTCTTATTTCTATTACATGAGATCTCTCCATAAAGAGGACCTGTCATCACTTATTTCTATTACATGAGATCTCTCCAAATGTTCCAATTGCCTTCAGAAGTCACCTTATTAGTAAATAGAGTCCACCTGTGTGTTATTTAATATCAGTATAAATGTAGTTCTTTGTAATAAAATGGACGGACACAGGGAGAAAGTATTGAACCCGCTAACTGAAATGTATTTAATACTTGATACAAAATCCTTTGTTGGCTCCTGTATGGAGGAACGAGTCTCATGCGTTGCTCAGGTGTGATTTTGGCCCATTCTTCCACACAAACAATCTTCAAATCTTGAAGGTTCCATGGGCCTCTTCTATACAGGCCATGGCGGGTGTGTGGTGAGCGTGCATACAGGTCATGGCGGGTGAGTGGTGAGCGTGCATACAGGCCATGACGGGTGTGTGGCTGAGCGTGCATACAGGTCATGGCGGGTGCGTGGTGAGCATGCATACAGGCCATGGCGGGTGCGTGGTGAGCGTGCATACAGGCCATGGCGGTTGTGTGGTGGGCATGCATACAGGTCATGGCGGGTGAGTGGTGAGCGTGCATACAGGCCATGGCGGGTGTGTGGTGAGCGTGTATACAGGACATGGCGGTGTGTGGTGAGCGTGCATACAGGTCATGGCGGGTGCGTGGTGAGCATGCATACAGGCCATGGCGGGTGCGTGGTGAGCGTGCATACAGGTCATGGCGGGTGTTTGGTGAGCGTGCATACAGGTCATGGCAGGTGTGTGGTGAGCGTGCATAGAGGCCATGGTGGGTGTGTGGTGAGCATACATACAGGCCATGGCGGGTGTGTGGGGAGCGTGCATACAGGTCATGGCGGGTGAGTGGTGAGCGTGCATACAGGCCACGGTGGGTGTGTGGGGAGTGTGCATACAGACCATGGCGGGTGTGTGGGGAGCGTGCATACAGGCCATGGCGGGTGTGTGGGGAGCGTGCATACAGGCCATGGCGGGTGCGTGGTGAGCGTGCATACAGGCCATGGCGGGTGTGTGATGAGCGTGCATACAGGTCATGGCGGGTGTGTGGTGAGTGTGCATACAGGTCATGGCGGGTGTGTGGTGAGCGTGCATACAGGCCATGGCGGGTGCATGGTGAGCGTGCATACAGGCCATGGCAGGTGTGTGGTAAGCGTGCATACAGGTAATGGCGGGTGTGTGGTGAGCGTGCATACAGGTCATGGTGGGTGTGTGGGGAGGGTGCATACAGGTCATGGCAGGTGCGTGGTGAGCGTGCATACAGTGCATGGCGGGTGTGTGGTGAGCGTACATACAGGCCATGGCGGGTGTGTGGTGAGCGTGCATACAGGCCATGGCGGATGCGTGGTAAGCGTGCATACAGGCCATGGCGGGTGTGTGGTGGGTATGCATACAGGCCATGGTGGGTGCGTGGTGAGTGTGCATACAGGTCATGGCGGGTGTGTGGTGAGTGTGCATACAGGCCATGGCGGGTGTGTGGTGAGCGTGCATACAGGCCATGGCGGATGCGTGGTAAGCGTGCATACAGGCCATGGCGGGTGTGTGGTGAGCGTGCATACAGGCCATGGCGGGTGCGTGGTGAGTGTGCATACAGATCATGGCGGGTGTGTGGTGAGCGTGCATACAGGCCATTGCGGGTGTGTGGTGGGTATGCATACAGGCCATGGTGGGTGCGTGGTGAGCGTGCATACAGGCCATGGTGGGTGCGTGGTGAGCGTGCATACAGGCCATGGCGGGTGCGTGGTGAGTGTGCATACAGATCATGGCGGGTGTGTGGTGAGCGTGCATACAGGCCATGGTGGGTGTGTGGTGAGCGTGCATACAGGCCATGGCGGGTGCGTGGTGAGTGTGCATACAGATCATGGCGGGTGTCTGGTGAGCGTGCATACAGGCCATGGCGGGTGTGTGGTGAGCGTGCATACAGGCCATGGCGGATGCGTGGTAAGCGTGCATACAGGCCATGGCGGGTGTGTGGTGGGTATGCATACAGGCCATGGCTGGTGTGTGGTGGGTATGCATACAGGCCATGGCTGGTGTGTGGTGAGCGTGCATACAGGCCATGGCGGGTGTGTGGTGAGCGTGCATACAGGCCATGGCGGGTGTGTGGTGAGCGTGCATACAGGCCATGGCGGGTGCGTGGTAAGCGTGCATACAGGCCATGTCGGGTGTGTGGTGGGCATGCATACAGGCCATGGTGGGTGCGTGGTGAGCGTGCATACAGGCCATGGTGGGTGCGTGGTGAGCGTGCATACAGGCCATGGCGGATGCGTGGTGAGCGTGCATACAGGCCATGGCGGGTGTGTGGTGAGCGTGCATACAGGCCATGGCGGATGCGTGGTAAGCGTGCATACAGGCCATGGCGGGTGTGTGGTGGGTATGCATACAGGCCATGGCTGGTGTGTGGTGGGTATGCATACAGGCCATGGCTGGTGTGTGGTGAGCGTGCATACAGGCCATGGCGGGTGTGTGGTGAGCGTGCATACAGGCCATGGCGGGTGTGTGGTGAGCGTGCATACAGGCCATGGCGGGTGCGTGGTAAGCGTGCATACAGGCCATGTCGGGTGTGTGGTGGGCATGCATACAGGCCATGGTGGGTGCGTGGTGAGCGTGCATACAGGCCATGGTGGGTGCGTGGTGAGCGTGCATACAGGCCATGGCGGATGCGTGGCGAGCGTGCATACAGGCCATGGCGGGTGTGTGGTGAGCGTGCATACAGGCCATGGTGGGTGAGTGTTGAGCGTACATAGAGGCCATGGCGGGTGTGTGGTGAGTGTGCATACAGGCCATGGCTGGTGTATGGTGAGCGTGCATACAGGCCATGGTGGGTGTGTGGGGAGCGTGCATACAGGCCATGGCGGGTGTGTGGGGAGCGTGCATACAGGCCATGGCGGGTGTGTGGGGAGCGTGCATACAGGCCATGGCGGGTGCGTGGTGAGCGTGCATACAGGCCATGGCGGGTGTGTGATGAGAGTGCATACAGGTCATGGCGGGTGTGTGGTGAGCGTGCATACAGGCCATGGCGGGTGTGTGGTGAGCGTGCATACAGGCCATGGCGGGTGTGTGATGAGCGTGCATAGCATACAGGTCATGGCGGGTGCGTGTTGTGAGCGTGCATGCAGGCCATGGTGGGTGTGTGGGGAGCGTGCATACAGGACATGGCGGGTGTGTGGTGAGCGTGCATACAGGCCATGGCGGATGCGTGGTAAGCGTGCATACAGGCCATGGCGGGTGTGTGGTGAGCGTGCATACAGGCCATGGCGGGTGTGTGGGGAGCGTGCATACAGGTCATGGCGGGTGTGTGGGGAGCGTGCATACAGGTCATGGCGGGTGTGTGGTGAGCGTGCATACAGGCCATGGCGGGTGTGTGGTGAGCGTGCATACAGGCCATGGCGGGTGTGTGGTGAGCGTGCATACAGGCCATGGCTGGTGTGTGGTGAGCGTGCATACAGGCCATGGCAGGTGTGTGGTGAGCGTGCATACAGGCCAAGGCGGGTGTGTGGGGAGCGTGCATACAGGCCATGGCGGGTGCGTGGTGAGCGTGCATACAGGCCTTGGCGTGTGTGTGATGAGCATGCATACAGGTCATGGCGGGTGTGTGGTGAGCGTGCATACAGGCCATGGCGGGTGCGTGGTGAGCGTGCATACAGGCCATGGCGGGTGTGTGATGAGCGTGCATAGCATACAGGTCATGGTGGGTGCGTGGTGAGCGTGCATACAGGCCATGGTGGGTGTGTGGTGAGCGTACATACAGGCCATGGCGGGTGTGTGGTGAGTGTGCATACAGGCCATGGCTGGTGTGTGGTGAGCGTGCATACAGGCCATGGAGGGTGTGTGGGGAGCGTGCATACAGGCCATGGCGGGTGTGTGATGAGCGTGCATAGCATACAGGTCATGGTGGGTGCGTGGTGAGCGTGCATACCGGCCATGGCGGGTGTGTGGGGAGCGTGCATACAGGTCATGGCAGGTGTGTGGTGAGCGTGCATACAGGTCATGGCGGGTGTGTGGTGAGCGTGCATACAGGTCATGGCGGGTGAGTAGTGAGCGTGCATACAGGCCATGGCGAGTGCGTGGTGAGCGTGCATACAGGTCATGGCAGGTGTGTGGTGAGCGTGCATACAGGCCATGGCGGGTGCGTGGTAAGCGTGCATACAGGCCATGGCGGGCGTGTGGTGGGCATGCATACAGGTCATGGCGGGTGCATGGTGGGCATGCATACAGGCCATGGCGGGTGAATGGTGAGTGTGCATACAGGCCATGGCGGGTGCGTGGTAAGCGTGCATACAGGCCATGGCGGGCGTGTGGTGGGCATGCATACAGGTCATGGCGGGTGTGTGGTGAGCGTGCATACAGGCCATGGCGGGTGAGTGGGGAGCGTGCATACAGGTCATGACGGGTGTGTGGGGAGCGTGCATACAGATCATGGCGGGTGTGTGGTGAGCGTGCATACAGGCCATGGCGGGTGTGTGGTGAGCGTGCATACAGGCCATGACGGGTGTGTGGTGAGCGTGCATAGCATACAGGTCATGGCAGGTGCGTGGTGAGCAAGCATACAGGCCATGGCGGGTGTGTGGTGAGCGTGCATACAGGCCATGACGGGTGTGTGGTGGGCATGCATACAGGTCATGGCGGGTGTGTGGTGAGCGTGCATACAGGCCATGGCGGGTGAGTGGGGAGCGTGCATACAGGTCATGACGGGTGTGTGGGGAGCGTGCATACAGATCATGGCGGGTGTGTGGTGAGCGTGCATACAGGCCATGGCGGGTGTGTGGTGAGCGTGCATACAGGCCATGACGGGTGTGTGGTGAGCGTGCATAGCATACAGGTCATGGCAGGTGCGTGGTGAGCAAGCATACAGGCCATGGCGGGTGTGTGGTGAGCGTGCATACAGGCCATGGCGGGTGTGTGATGAGCGTGCATAGCATACAGGTCATGGCAGGTGCTTGGTGAGCAAGCATACAGGTCTTTTTTTTACATAGTAGGCGAGGTTGAAAAAAGACACAAGTCCATCAAGTCCAACCTATGTGTGTGATTATGTGTCAGTATTACATTACATATCCCTGTATATTGCGGTCATTCAGGTGATTATCTAATAGTTTCTTGAAGCTATCAATGCTCCCCGCTGAGACCACCGCCTGTGGAAGGGAATTCCACATCCTTGCCGCTCTTACAGTAAAGAACCCTCTACGTAGTTTAAGGTTAAACCTCTTTTCTTCTAATTGTAATGAGTGGCCACGAGTCTTATTAAACTCTCTTCTGCGAAAAAGTTTTATCCCTATTGTGGGGTCACCAGTACAGTATTTGTAAATTGAAATCATATCCCCTCTCAAGCGTCTCTTCTCCAGAGAGAATAAGTTCAGTGCTCGCAACCTTTCCTCATAACTAAGATCCTCCAGACCCTTTATTAGCTTTGTTGCCCTTCTTTGTACTCGCTCCATTTCCAGTACGTCCCTCCTGAGGACTGGTGCCCAGAACTGGACAGCATACTCCAGGTGCGGCCGGACCAGAGTCTTGTAGAGCGGGAGAATTATCGTTTTATCTCTGCAGTTGATCCCCCTTTTAATGCATGCCAATATTCTGTTTGCTTTATTAGCAGCAGCTTGGCATTGCATGCCGTTGCTGAGCCTATCATCCACTAGGACCCCCAAGTCTTTTTCCATCCTAGATTCCCCCAGAGGTTCTCCCCCCAGTGTATAGATTGCATTCATATTTTTGGCACCCAAATGCATTATTTTACATTTTTCTACATTGAACCTCATTTGCCATGTAGTCGCCCACCCCATTAATTTGTTCAGGTCTTTTTGCAAGATTTCCACATCCTGCGGAGAAGTTATTGCCCTGCTTAGCTTAGTATCGTCTGCAAATACAGAGATGGAACTGTTTATCCCATCCTCCAGGTCATTTATGAACAAATTAAATAGGATTGGTCCCAGCACAGAACCCTGGGGGACCCCACTACCCACCCCTGACCATTCTGAGTACTTCCCATTTATCACCACCCTCTGAACACGCCCTTGTAGCCAGTTTTCAATCCATGTACTCACCCTATGGTCCATGCCAACAGACCTTATTTTGTACAGTAAACGTTTATGGGGAACTGTGTCAAATGCTTTTGCAAAATCCAGATACACCACGTCTACGGGCCTTCCTTTATCTAGATGGCAACTCACCTCCTCATAGAAGGTTAATAGATTGGTTTGGCAAGAACGATTCTTCATGAATCCATGCTGATTACTGCTAATGATATCATTCTTATTACTAAAATCTTGTATATAGTCCCTTATCATCCCCTCCAAGAGTTTACATACTATTGATGTTAGGCTAACTGGTCTGTAATTCCCAGGGATGTTTTTTGGGCCCTTTTTAAATATTGGTGCTACATTGGCTTTTCTCCAATCAGCTGGTACCATTCCAGTCAATAGACTGTCTGTAAAAATTAGGAACAACGGTCTGGCAATCACCTGACTGAGTTCCCTAAGTACCCTCGGATGCAAGCCATCTGGTCCCGGTGATTTATTAATGTTAAGTTTCTCAAGTCTAATTTTAATTCCGTCCTCTGTTAACCATGTAGGTGCTTCCTGTGTTGTGTCATGAGGATAAACACTGCAGTTTTGGTTACTGAAGCCCCCCGATTCACTCGTGAAGACTGAGGAGAAGAATAAATTCAATACCTCTGCCATCTCCCCATCCTTTGTAACCAGATGTCCTTCCTCATTCTTTATGGGGCCAATATGGTCTGTCCTCCCTTTTTTACTGTTTACATACTTAAAGAATTTCTTGGGATTTTTTTTGCTCTCCTCCGCTATGTGTCTTTCATGTTCTATCTTAGCCATCCTAATTGCACCCTTACATTTCTTATTGCATTCTTTATAAATTCTGAATGCTGTGGATGATCCCTCAACCTTGTATTTTTTGAAGGCCTTCTCCTTTGCTTTTATATGCATTTTTACATTGGAGTTAAGTTATCCAGGATGTTTGTTCGCTCTTTTAAATTTATTACCCAATGGGATACATTGGCTAATGCCCTTATTTAATATGCTCTTAAAGCAAACCCATCTCTCCTCTGTATTCTTTGTTCCTAATATTTTGTCCCAATTTATGCCTTTTAGCAAGGTTTGTAGTTTAGGGAAGTTGGCTCTTTTGAAATTCAGTGTCTTTGTGTTCCCTTCATGTCTCCTATTTGTGTGATTTATACTGAAACTAATTGACCTGTGATCGCTGTTACCTAAATTGCCCCGTATTTCCACATCTGTTATCAGGTCTGTATTGTTGGTAATCAGTAGATCTAGTAATGTTTTATTTCTAGTTGGTGCGTCTACCATCTGACCCATAAAATTGTCCTGCAAGACATTAAGGAACTGGCGAGCCTTAAATGAATGCGCGGTTCCCTCCGCCCAGTCTATGTCTGGATAATTAAAATCCCCCATTATGATAACACTTCCCATCCTTGCTGCTAATCCAATTTGTGATAGGAGATCCGTCTCCACTTCCTCCCTCAGGTTAGGGGGCCTATAGCATACTCCCAGTATTATTTTCCCCTTAGCTTCATCCCTTTGGAGCTCTACCCATAAAGATTCCACCTCCTCCCTAGCCCCCTCAGTGATGTCATCTCTCACATTCACTTGTACATTATTCTTGATATATAGGCATACCCCTCCCCCTTTTTTACCCTCTCTATCCTTGCGGTATAGGGTATACCCTTGAATGTTTGCCAGCCAATCATGAGAGCTGTTGAACCAGGTCTCTGAAATTCCCACAAAATCCAAATCCTCCTCGTACAACAGTATCTCTAGTTCACCCATCTTGTCCGCCAGGCTCCTGGCATTGGTGAACATGCCACATAGTTTAGACCGGTCGCATATTGTCCTCGTATTGGGTGTTTCAAGATTGCAACTTGGACTTGCTACTATACTCACCTTGTGTTTTTGTGCTTTGGTTAACCTACCACTAATGCCCCCAATACTACCCTCTGGAATATCTTCCGCGCTGGCTATCACTGTCTCTGGACCCTCCCCCCCTTCGCCTAGTTTAAAAACCCCTCTAACTTTTGATCATGACCGGTGTGTGGGGAGCGCGCATACAGATCATGGTGGGTGCGTGGTGAGCGTGCATACAGGTCATGGCGGGTGTGCGGTGAGCGTGCATACAGGCCATGGCAGGTGTGTGATGAGCGTGCATAGCATACAGGTCATGGCGGGTGCGTGGTGAGCGTGCATACAGGTCATGACGGGTGTGTGGGGAGCGTGCATACAGGCCATGGGGGGTGCGTGGTGAGCTTGCATACAGGCCATGGCGGGTGTGTGATGAGTGTGCATAGCATACAGGTCATGGCGGGTGCGTGGTGAGCGTGCATACAGGTCATGGCAGGTGTGTGGTGAGCGTGCATACAGGCTATGGCGGGTGAGCGTGCATACAGGCCATGACGGGTGTGTGGTGAGCGTGCATAGCATACAGGTCATGGCAGGTGCGTGGTGAGCAAGCATACAGGCCATGGCGGGTGTGTGGTGAGCGTGCATACAGGCCATGACGGGTGTGTGGTGAGCGTGCATAGCATACAGGTCATGGCAGGTGCGTGGTGAGCAAGCATACAGGCCATGGCGGGTGTGTGATGAGCGTGCATAGCATACAGGTCATGGCAGGTGCTTGGTGAGCAAGCATACAGGTCATGACCGGTGTGTGGGGAGCGTGCATACAGATCATGGTGGGTGCGTGGTGAGCGTGCATACAGGTCATGGCGGGTGTGCGGTGAGCGTGCATACAGGCCATGGCAGGTGTGTGATGAGCGTGCATAGCATACAGGTCATGGCGGGTGCGTGGTGAGCGTGCATACAGGTCATGTCGGGTGTGTGGGGAGCGTGCATACAGGTCATGGCGGGTGTGTGGTGAGCGTGCATACAGGCCATGGGGGGGTGCGTGGTGAGCTTGCATACAGGCCATGGCGGGTGTGTGATGAGTGTGCATAGCATACAGGTCATGGCGGGTGCGTGGTGAGCGTGCATACAGGTCATGGCAGGTGTGTGGTGAGCGTGCATACAGGCTATGGCGGGTGAGCGTGCATACAGGCCATGGCGGGTGTGTGGTGAGCGTGCATACAGGCCATGGCGGGTGTGTGATGAGCGTGCATAGCATACAGGTCATGGCGGGTGCGTGGTGAGCGTGCATACAGGCCATGGCAGGTGTGTGATGAGCGTGCATACAGGTCATGGCGGGTGTGTGGTGAGCGTGCATAAAGGCCATGGCGGGTGCGTGGTGAGCGTGCATACAAGCCATGGCAGGTGTGTGGTAAGCGTGCATACAGGCTATGGTGGGTGCGTGGTGAGCGTGCATACAGGCCATGGCGGGTGCGTGGTGAGCGTGCATACAGGCCATGGCGGGTGCGTGGTGAGCGTGCATACAGGCCATGGCGAGTGCGTGGTGAGCGTGCATACAGGTCATGGCGGGTGCGTGGTGAGCGTGCATACAGGCCATGGCGGGTGTGTGGTGAGCGTACATACAGGCCATGGCGAGTGCGTGGTGAGCGTGCATACAGGCCATGGCGGGTGCGTGGTGAGCGTGCATACAGGCCATGGCGGGTGTGTGATGAGCGTGCATAAAGGCCATGGTGAGTACGTGGTGAGCGTGCATACAGGCCATGGTGGGTGTGTGGTGAGCGTACATACAGGCCATGGCGAGTGCGTGGTGAGCGTGCATACAGGCCATGGCGGGTGCGTGGTGAGCGTGCATACAGGCCATGGCGGGTGTGTGATGAGCGTGCATACAGGACATGGCGGGTGCGTGGGGAGCGTGCATACAGATCATGGCGGGTGTGTGGTGAGCGTGCATACAGGCCATGGCGGGTGTGTGGTGAGCGTGCATACAGGCCATGACGGGTGTGTGGTGAGCGTGCATAGCATACAGGTCATGGCAGGTGCGTGGTGAGCAAGCATACAGGCCATGGCGGGTGTGTGGTGAGCATGCATAGCATACAGGTCATGGCAGGTGCTTGGTGAGCAAGCATACAGGTCATGACCGGTGTGTGGGGAGCGTGCATACAGATCATGGTGGGTGCGTGCATACAGGTCATGGCGGGTGTGCGGTGAGCGTGCATACAGGCCATGGCAGGTGTGTGATGAGCGTGCATAGCATACAGGTCATGGCGGGTGCGTGGTGAGCGTGCATACAGGTCATGACGGGTGTGTGGGGAGCGTGCATACAGGTCATGGCGGGTGTGTGGTGAGCGTGCATACAGGCCATGGGGGGTGCGTGGTGAGCTTGCATACAGGCCATGGCGGGTGTGTGATGAGTGTGCATAGCATACAGGTCATGGCGGGTGCGTGGTGAGCGTGCATACAGGTCATGGCAGGTGTGTGGTGAGCGTGCATACAGGCCATGGCGGGTGTGTGGTGAGCGTGCATACAGGCCATGGCGGGTGTGTGATGAGCGTGCATAGCATACAGGTCATGGCGGGTGCGTGGTGAGCGTGCATACAGGCCATGGCAGGTGTGTGATGAGCGTGCATACAGGTCATGGCGGGTGTGTGGTGAGCGTGCATAAAGGCCATGGCGGGTGCGTGATGAGCGTGCATACAAGCCATGGCAGGTGTGTGGTAAGCGTGCATACAGGCTATGGTGGGTGCGTGGTGAGCGTGCATACAGGCCATGGCGGGTGCGTGGTGAGCGTGCATACAGGCCATGGCGGGTGCGTGGTGAGCGTGCATACAGGCCATGGCGGGTGCGTGGTGAGCGTGCATACAGGCCATGGCGAGTGCGTGGTGAGCGTGCATACAGGTCATGGCGGGTGCGTGGTGAGCGTGCGTACAGGCCATGGCGGGTGTGTGGTGAGCGTGCATATAGGTCATGGCGGGTGAGTGGTGAGCGTGCATAAAGGCCATGGTGAGTGCGTGGTGAGCGTGCATACAGGCCATGGTGGGTGTGTGGTGAGCGTACATACAGGCCATGGCGAGTGCGTGGTGAGCGTGCATACAGGCCATGGCGGGTGCGTGGTGAGCGTGCATACAGGCCATGGCGGGTGTGTGATGAGCGTGCATACAGGACATGGCGGGTGCGTGGTGCGCGTGCATACAGGCCATGGCGGGTGCGTGGTGAGCGTGCATACAGGCCATGGCGGGTGTGTGATGAGCGTGCATACAGGACATGGCGGGTGCGTGGTGCGCGTGCATACAGGCCATGGCGGGTGCGTGGTGAGCGTGCATACAGGCCATGGTGGGTGCGTGGTGTGTGTGCATACAGGCCATGGCGGGTGTGTGGTGAGCGTGCATACAGGTCATGGCGGGTGTGTGGTGAGCGTGCATACAGGCCATGGCGGGTGCGTGGTGAGCGTGCATACAGGCCATGGCTGGTGTGTGATGAGCGTGCATAGCATACAGGTCATGGTGGGTGCGTGGTGAGCGTGCATACAGGCCATGGCGGGTGTGTGATGAGCGTGCATAGCATACAGGTCATGGTGGGTGTGTGGTGAGCGTGCATACAGGCCATGGCGGGTGTGTGGTGAGCGTGCATACAGGCCATGGTGGGTGCGTGGTGAGCGTGCATACAGACCATGGCGGGTGTGTGCTGAGCGTGCATACAGGACATGGCGGGTGTGTGGTGCGCGTGCATACAGGCCATGGCGGGTGCGTGGTGAGCTCTATCTATCGGTGGAACTGCTGTGCAGATGATGTTTAGTGAATGATCTCAGAGTTTCCATTTTCATTGATAAATGATAGGAAGACACAAATCATTTGCTCTTCTTTATCACTTTACATAAAAAGTCCAGCAGAAGGAGATCTGTGTCCCCAGCAGGGGGCGGTATATGATGTTGGGGGATGTATGGTGATATTACACAGTGGACAGCAGATGGCGCCATGACCTTCATTTTATACTTCAATGTACATGACTTTGCTGCCCCATCAGCTTATCGTCTTATGTAATCATCTTCTACAAATCACAAGACACCGCTCTTCTTTTCCTTCATTTCTCAGTTCTCTCATACTTGTAAATGACGGGACATTCACTTATTTCAGGTTAAACCGGCCTATCAATGTTATCTGTGTCATATATTAGAAAATGTGTCATTCCGCGCTTAGGTATAGGTATGGCTGCTGCCCCCCAACCCCCCCCCGGGAAAAAAAAACTCCACAAAGTGAAGTAAGAGTCTAATATAAAGGTAAAAAGAGGTAGGTGGAGCTGCCAAACGGCTCGGAGGTGTAATGACCACATCTGGTCCAAACAGATTCCTAATGGGTGAGAAAGTGCCTAATCTTCATGAAAGTGCAAATATACTAATATGTATAATAAACAATTGGTATAATGAATAAACACCAGTTGTAATGCTATAACAAATATAAATACACAACGGCAGCAAAAAATGATATTATTATATTGGGTATGTTGTCCTTATAAGTGACGTACCAAGGTGACTTATGCAGAAAAAGGATCGCAGCTTCTGTGCAGGTAAGTGAACGTCACTCGTGTTCCCCTCTCGGTTCTACACTCACCAGATAGACGAGCCTCCTCCGCGGTGTTATAAAACAGAGATATCCACATGTGAATGGATGGGAAAGATGAACACTCATAGTGTTAATCCGATAAAAGAATGTTTATTGCATCAAAATAAAATGGGCATTCATTTGGTGCCAGGGACAAAAACTGTGAAAATCCGCAGGTCTGGGACCGTGTGCCTTCCGCAGACTGAGTACAAGAAACCAGAAGTGACGTGATAGCGTACCAAGTTCTGCTTTACGCGTTTCGCCATCAGACGTCGTCAGAAGTGCCGCCTTCTTGGTGCACCTCACGTCTTATATAGTATGTGAGATCTCCAAGCCAGCCCTTTCAGATTATCCATGACTGTAGAATTGATTGGGGGCAAAGCTAATCAGTCATAGTGCAGATCGAATCATCACATAGAAGGGCAATACTATAATCCATGGTCAGTTCATTAACAAAAGTGATGTTTATTTTGATACAATAAACATTCTTTTATCGGATTTACACTGAGTGTTCATCTTTCTCATCTGTTCACATGTGGATATCTTTATGTTTTAACACACCGGGGAGGAGGCTCATCTATTGGACATCAGGATTCTGGTTTACCCTGCAGGGGTTCAGCTATCTGGTAAATGTGGAACCGAGAGGGGAGAACGAGTGATGTTCACTTACCTGCACAGAAGCTGCAATGCTTTTTCTGCATAAGTCACCTTGGATTTTTACACCAGTCACTTTGGAAAGTCACTTAAAGGACAACATACCCAATATATTAATATCATTTTTTGTTGCCCTTGTATTGTCTTGTTGTGTACCTGTGTATTGTCTTGAGTATTAGTGCCAGGAAGCTAACTGTTAGGTAATTTGGACAGGGTAAAATCCCCAAATCCTCACTAAATTTAATAGGTACGATGCCCGGCAGGTGTGGAGAGGCGACTCTTTGTACATCTTGCCGCATGTATGCGTTCCTTGATCATCCGATCGAGGGCGAATACTGCTGTGCAAAATGTAAGCACATTGTTTCCCTGGAAGCCCAGGTTCTGAATCTGGGGAAGCAACTGTCAGCACTGAGAAGTCCCTCCATACTAAAGGAGAGCCAGGAACGTACACGGCAGGTGCCGGCAGGGGCCAGCACAGAGGCGGGTGGAGACAAAGAGGTGCAGGCACTAGAAAAGAGTAGATGGGTGACAGTCAGGAGGGGTAGAGGGGGAAGTGCCAGAGAGGCCGATCCAGGACTGGAGCATCCCAATAAGTACGCTCCATTGAGTGACTTTGGTGAAACCAGTCAGGGACCAGCACTGCTGGAGCTGAGGGACTCTCCTAGCTGCCGGGGGAAGAACTCCTCCAGTAAGAGTGGGGGGGCAGCAAAGGGAAAGGAAAGACAGATTCTGGTGGTAGGGGACTCAATTCTTAGAAGGAAAGAGAGGGCAATCTGTAACCAAGACCTGAAGTGCCGAACAGTATGTTGTCTACCGGGCGCTCGGGTTCGGCACATCACGGATCTTGTGGACAGATTACTGGGAGGGGCTGGGGAAGACCCGGCTGTCATGGTGCACGTTGGCACCAATGACAAAGTCAGAGGCAGATGGAGTGTCCTAAAGAACGATTTTAGGGACTTAGGAGCTAAATTGAGGAAAAGGACCTCCAAGGTAGTGTTCTCAGGAATACTACCGGTACATCGAGCCACACCAGAGAGGCAGAGGGAGATTAGGGAAGTAAACAAGTGGCTGGAGATCTGGTGTAGTAAGGAGGGGTTTGGGTTCCTGGAGGACTGGGCCGACTTCTCAGTCGGTAACCGGTATTATAGAAGGGACGGACTGCACCTAAATGAGGAGGGTGCAGATCTGCTGGGAATGAAGATGGCCAAAAAGTTAGAGGGGTTTTTAAACTAGGCGATGGAGGGGAGGGTCCAAAGACAGTGATAGCCAGCACGGAAGATATTCCAGAGGGTAGTATTGGGGGCATTAGTGGTAGATTAACCAAAGCACAAAAACACAAGGTGAGTATAGTAGCAAGTCCTAGTTGCAATCTTGAAACACCCAATACGAGGACAATATTGACCGGTCTAAACTATGTGGCATGTTCACCAATGCCAGGAGCATGGCGGACAAGATGGGTGAACTAGAGATACTGTTGTACAAGGAGGATTTGGATTTTGTAGGAATTTCAGAGACCTGGTTCAACAGCTCTCATGATTGGCTGGCAAACATTCAAGGGTATACCCTATACCGCAAGGATAGAGAGGGTAAAAAAGGGGGAGGGGTATACCTATATATCAAGAATAATGTAAAAGTGAATGTGAGAGATGACATCACTGAGGGAGCTAGAGAGGAGGTGGAATCCTTATGGGTAGAGCTCCAAAGGGATGAAGCTAAGGGGAAAATAATACTGGGAGTATGCTATAGGCCCCCTAACCTGAGGGAGGAGGGGAGACGGATCTCCTATCACAAATTGGATTAGCAGCAAGGATGGGAAGTGTTATCATAATGGGGGATTTTAATTATCCAGACATAGACTGGGCGGAGGGAACCGCACATTCATTTAAGGCTCGCCAGTTCCTTAATGTCTTGCAGGACAATTTTATGGGTCAGATGGTAGACGCACCAACTAGAAACAAAACATTACTGGATCTACTGATTACCAACAATACAGACCTGATCACAGATGTGGAAATACGGGGCAATTTAGGTAACAGCGATCACAGGTCAATTAGTTTCAGTATAAATCACACAAATAGGAAACATAAAGGGAATACAAAGACACTGAATTTCAAAAGAGCCAACTTCCCTAAACTACAAACCTTGCTAAAAGGCATAAACTGGGATAAAATATTAGCTGCTGCTAACAAAGCAAACAGAATATTGGCATTAAAAAGGGGATCAACTCCAGAGATAAAACGATAATTCTCCCGCTCTACAAGACTCTGGTCCGGCCGCACCTGGAGTATGCTGTCCAGTTCTGGGCACCAGTCCTCAGGAAGGGTGTACTGGAAATGGAGCGAGTACAAAGAAGGGCAACAAAGCTAATAAAGGGTCTGGAGGATCTTAGTTATGAGGAAAGGTTGTGAGCTCTGAACTTATTCTCTCTGGAGAAGAGACGCTTGAGAGGGGATATGATTTCATTGTACAAATACCGGACTGGTGACCACATTTAAGTGACCGTTGTCTTCCGGTCCTGTGGACCATAGGCACGCAGGGATTCTGTCAAGTACTTCCTGCAGTGATGAACTTGAAGTTTTTGCTTCATGAAGTGTCATCAGGAGAGGCAGAGAACACAAAACAGATGAGTCTTCTAAGGATAGGGGAGTATGTAACTTCACCCCCCTTCAGGCGTGTACATGATTGAGGCCTGTAGTCTGGACAACACATCAGCTCCTAGTAGATTCAAGGGACATGTAGAGGACACCACAAATCTGGTAAGCAAATCAGGAAAGGTCCCCACTTAGAGTGGCTCAGCAAATGGACTGGAGCGGGGCAACCCATCCACTCCCACCCAGGAAACGTGTGTGTTTTCATAGTGGGAGAAGTCCAGATCATCAAAGGCCTGTACGAGTTTAGCATGATACTTCTTCACAGACTCCCCTTTGTCTTGGGCAATATCTTGGATTGTGGTAGTCTGGTCTGCCAATTTCTCCTTTGCCCAATCGCGGAGTTGTGCACAGAACTCCACGCCTGAGGTGTAGGAAGTGGCACTTGTTGGGCAGGCATCATTGAAGGCCGTCTGCATGACCGGCCAAAAGACATGTCTTGCTTTGATTTGGCATAGGCTGATCAAGTCTCTCCAGGCAGCAGAGTAAGTTTCTTGTATCTGCACTATCCTGCGGTAGAAGGACATTGGCTGCTTCTCTGAGTCAGGCAGACTTGTCACTAAGGTCGCCGCTTGTGATGGGGTAAAGGCGACATACATCACTGGTGCCCCTTCTGGTAACCGAGACTGTTGTTGTTGCGGGGGCTGGGAAGGGACACTGTTCCTTATGGTTGCCAGCATGTGTTTGAGATCCTCTCGGAACTGTGAGTGCGGAACTGGATTGGGGGTTAAATCAGCGGGTGGCCTTGCTGCCTGTTGTTGGTCTTCCCACACAGATGCTTCTTAATCATTAATATATCCGGCCTGTGAATGTGGTGTTTGAGCTTACTGGGTGTACCAAGATGGCCGCCGGCAGGAAGTGCACTGGGCTGGGTAGAAAGTGAAGGCATGGGTGCACTAAGACGGCTGCCGGGCTGAGTTGTCACAGTGGGTTGGGCTTGGGTGGTGAGAAGGGAGTGGTTGTTAGGCGGAGGGCAGTGCTGTCCCTCCCCTCCTTTTGTTTCAAGTTCCAACATAGCGCGGTGGTTCACATATCATCAACTCTGCGATACATAATATAGTACAATCGCCATCTTAACTTCCTTTATCCAATTTTCTTTATCACACAGGATTTTTCTCCCTGTTTCTTTAGCAACATAACTTTCGCCACTTCGGTCAACTTTAACTATTTCAACATCTTCTCTCCTCTTCACAATATCACATTCTTTTCTCTCTCTGTTTCTCAGCTAATGGCTTGAGAGGAGAATACGTACAACTAATGGGTTAATATTCTTCTCACTGCTCCTTATCAACAAATTCCTTGGGTGGGGGCACATAAGGCTGCGCTTCTAGCTGCTATAACCCTGTAATGTACAGTTAATCTCAGTACAAACAATTCAGGGGTATTGGGGAGCAACGGGTCTTGGGGTAACCACTTTCTCTGACTTTCACCAGTCCCCAACCCCTCTCGTGTATAGCAAACAGTAAACCACAAACCACTCAGGACAGGACATTACACCTGCCACTCTTCGAACTGCAAAATTTCAGCAGGCCAAGATAAACCACAAGGGCAGACCACCCTGAAAAAATTAACCCGTTTATAGACGTCTGTTACACCTACCCCCCAGAGGCCGACAGCTCGTCTGGGGGGTGAGACTTCTGTAACACTTTCAGACTGCGGGGGCTCCAGCAGCTGAGATAACCCTCAAAGGTCTGACAAACCTTGAGTAACCCGTCTATAACCGTCTGCTACAAGGATCCATCTCACTCCAGAGGCCGACAGCTCGTCTGGAGATGAGAACACAAGTAGCACTTTTAGACTGCCAAGTTTCATAGCCCAAAGAATACAGTCAGCAGAAACCCATTAGCAGGTTCGTTAAAACAGCCTCAGGTGAGGTAATGATTCCTGCCTCTAAGACAGTCTCAGCATACCGACAGAATCCAGCCGTCAACCAAAAGATAAAAAAAGTCGTAGTGGTAAGAATATAAAAAAGACTTACCGTACTGTTAAGGCTGCGCAAACCCCCTCTTATCTATCAGTTAACGCTCGAATCCTTATCGCGGCCTGGCTTTGACTGTAGCCTGAAAATTCCCGGGTTTCGGCACCAGCTGTTGAGGATAAGATTAAGAGCTCCAATCGAGCCCAAGGTTTTCTGCTGCTGTCTCTAATTGGAAAGTGTGGCTATGCATGCATATAAAAGTAAACACTCTGAGACACGCTCAGCACCGTTACTTTTTACACTTCTGATTTATTCAAGGCGGTGCTAATGTTTTATACACACAAATACGTCATTGCTATGTTAGTCTAATAGGTACATCTCATTGGTTAAGATAGAAAAGAATCTTCATAACAAGGTTTGGCTGTCCTTGGTTTTATCTTCAGTTCCGCGTTCCTCTGTGTGGGATGTAGGGGGTACCTGCCCTCTTGAGAAAATATAGGAACAGAGCAAACCTGTATACTTATATAATGAGTAAGGAGAAAAATATGTATGCACATAAGAAAATAGACATTTTCAGATTATTATCTACATCACATTCCTTCACAGTGTCAGTGGGAGGAATAGGTTAAAAAAAAAAAAGTTGAGCACATCTGGCCCCTAGGTTACAGTTTGGAAACTGCCCTATGCCGCCTTATTGTGTCTTTGTGCATTTAGCCTCTACCAAGATGGCCACCTCCTAATCTCATAATGGGCAAAAGATTTGAAGGAAGCCTAAAAGGCAATAAACTGGTGACTTACCCTTTACCCGCTGGTTGCCTTTTTTTGGTAGAGTAGGTGGAAGGTGGCCATTGGTTCCCACTGCTATCAAACTCCTGTGAGAAAGGAGCGGGGTGTGGCTTACCTGTGCTGTGTGTGTCTATGGGCGCATTCTGCCCAGCTTGGGAGGACGCACACACAGGGGCCTCCATGGCACCCGAACAAGGGGAGGAGACCACCCTGATGGGGGGGGGGGGGCGTGCAGAAGAGCAGAAGATGGCACTTTCTGCACAGAATTGTTGCATAGAACAGGAAGGTATAAACTTTTTAATTAAACAAAGTATCACTTTAAGTGAGAGGGGATGAAGGTCAAGAAGTGGGGCATGCTGGGTCATTTGGTTCCCCATGTGGAGAGCCCCAGGCTGCAGACTCTCATAAAATGTAGAGAGTGAGGGTTCACATTCCTGTGTATAGGAATCTTACCATCTATAGAAGAATGACGTACAAGACCTGAGTCCGGGCACAGCGCCAGGACAACCCTCGGAGCGCTCTGCCCGCTTTGCTTCACATAAGGCAATTAAGTCCAAAAAAGAGCAATTTAAACTAAAGAACCCTCCGAAAATAGCTGAAGAGAGCAATGGCGGCACTTTCCAACACAAACTCATTAATCTACCACCAGCGTTGTACTACGCCGGACTTCTCCGCAGATCTGCTGTGTAAACATTCCGCCACCGACACACAAAGATGGAAAATACTGCACCAGCTTCGGACGGGGGAGGGGAGGATCGGATCCTCCTGCTGGGTTTTATCGCCGTCTGCATCCAGAATGGGGAGATTTCTCCTCACTTTCTGCCCTGGTGGCACATTGTGCCAGAATATCACCTGGGCAAGAAGAGGGCAAATCTCCACCATGGAGGACACCGCAACAAAAAACAAACCGCTAACTGCTGGTGAATGGGAAGAACGTCCTTTACACTGGTGAGGAATGTTGGAAACCAGCGCTGGTCTCGTAGGGTTATCTCACTGCTGTTGCCTCCTTAAAGTGTTGAAGATGATGTAAAATGTCCACATTTTTTATTGCTGAGAAGTCAACATGTTTCAGGGGACTCTTTCCCCTTCCTCAGGACCATTTCATTTTTCTGTATTTTAGCCTTGAGGAAGTGGGAGACATTTCCCCTGAAATGTGTTGGATATCACCCTAGACCAGTGATGATGAACTTTGGCACCCCAGATGTTTTAGAACTACATCTCCCATAGTGATCAACTACACTGCAGAGTGCATGAGCATCATGGGAATTGTAATTCCAAAACATCTGGGGTGCCAAGGTTCACCATCACTGCCCCTAGACCATACTTTAAAGCAGGAGGTCTCAAAGTGGTGGCCCTCCAGCTGTTGCAAAACTACAAGTCCCATCATGCCTCTGCCTGTGGGAGTCATGCTTGTACCTGGCGGCCCTCGAGCTGTTGCAAAACTACAAGTCCCATGAGGCATTGCAATGCTGACAGGTACAAGCATGATTGCCACAGGCAGAGGCATGATGGGACTTGTAGTTTCGCAACAGCTCGAGGGCCGCCAGTTTTTGAGACCCCTGCTTTAAAGTGATACTAAACACACACACTGCGTAATTTACATTCTCCCTTCTATTTCTGTATGGGGATGATAGCTCTGTAATTAAAATACATCCCTTTTTCCTAATGGATATCCAGCTGTCACATGACCCGGCTCTCTCCCAGCCTGTCTGCAGGGAAACATAAGCAGGAGCTTCTATAGTCCTCTGCTGCTGGTCACAATCAAAAAAAAACAAAACAAAACACATTTATATATAAAAAAAAATCACTGAAAAATGTGCAGTCGCCACCACCGCTCTGCAAAATCCCAAACTGCATTGGGGACATGGACAGGAGGGGGAGATAGAGAGCAGCAGGATCAACCTGGATTTTTGCAGAATACAGAAAAGGAATCTCATAGTGACGAGTGAGTATGACCGGCATGGAATACACCATTTATCTTTTTTTATGATGGGTGTTTAGTGACACTTTAATTGTCGTTATGTACTTTTGTCAAGTTACCAATTTGATGCTCCAGGGCCATCCTTCCTTCCTAGGCCTTTGAAATAGGATCCAGGACCGTCAGGTCAGCTGACTTTAGTATAGAAGTCTCCAAGGGACGAAACGCGTTGCCCTTTATGCTGCAAAAACTTCCATAACAGGTCTATAGTTCATAGACTGACTGGAAAGGGTTTGATTGTATACAGATTTATAAATGCAGGTTTTATATTTACCCACCTGTGCTTTTTTATGATGAGATGCTTTCTATAGATTCTTTACATATCAGGACAGACTGTCCACCTGATATCTGTTAGGCATTCAGCAATTCAGAGATCACAAAAAATACACCAGACACACACCCGCACGCCCCCACACACACCCAACCACACACACACACACACACACTTCTTGATGAAAATCAGTTTGCTCTGACCTCAGATGCTGATGTGTTTTCTGAAGGTCAGGGCAATGTTTGCATGGTGCAGCTTCCATCATGCACAGAATAAAGTCTGCCCCAGAAATATACAATATAGCAGGGGGAGGCAACCTGGGGGCCCTCCAGCTGTTGCAGAACTACAAGTCCCATCATGCCTCTGGGAGTAATTGTAACTGCGAGCCTTGCAATGCCTCATGGGAACTTTAGTTCCACAACAGCTGGAGGGCCCCAGGTTGCCTGCCCCATATGACCAAAGTGATTAGGACCGCCCTCCAAATGATTGCAGTCATGCTGTTTGCTCTGAGCACTGGGAGTGGGCGAGTGGATGGGCGCGCGAGGATCTGACGTGGGCGAGTGGGCGGAGACGTGGGCGAGTGGATGGGTGGAGACGTGGGCGAGTGGATGGACGGGCGGAGACGTGGGCGAGTGGATAGACGGGCGGAGACGTGGGCGAGTGGATAGACGGGCGGAGACGTGGGCGAGTGGATAGACGGGCGGAGACATGGGCGAGTGGATAGACGGGCGGAGACGTGGGCGAGTAGATGGACGGGCGGAGACGTGGGCGAGTAGATGGACGGGCGGAGACGTGGGCGAGTGGATAGACGGGCGGAGACGTGGGCGAGTGGATAGACGGGCGGAGACATGGGCGAGTGGATAGACGGGCGGAGACGTGGGCGAGTAGATGGACGGGCGGAGACGTGGGCGAGTAGATGGACGGGCGGAGACGTGGGCGAGTGGAGACGTGGATTGATAAGTGGGCGAGTGGATGAATGGGCATGTGGGCGAGTCAATGGATGGGCAGACACATGGATAGGCTGGCAGAGATGTGGGCGAGTGGATGGACGGGCAAGGAGACGTGGATGGACGAGCGGAGACGTGGGCGAGTGGATGGATGGGTGGAGACATGGATGGACGGGCGAGGAGACGTGGATGGACGGGTGGGGGTAGCTTGAAAACGCCATTTAATTGTGAATACTGCAGTCTGTGGCGCTCAGACACAGTTTGGTTCTCGCTGATATCGGCCTCCAGTCGGAGGATCACCTCATGGAGGACGGGCGTGTTGCTCCTGATGAACACAAATCACATTCGGGTTTGTTTGTTTTTTCTAATGACATTTTATTGAATTAACGGAAAGAGAAAAAAAAGGAAACAAAAACAAAAAAAGATTTTTAAAGCATTTAGTAGATTGCTTGTAAAGAATACAATTCATTGTTAATAGAGTGACTGCTGCTTGTAATTCAGGTAATGCGCGCCCGTCTGACGCACGGCTGTGGCAGCACCTTTATGGGCGGAGCCAACATTCAGCCCAAGCAGCGACTCCACCATGGCTCCTACTTGAGGCTCCTTTGCCAGCGCCGTGCGCCCGACAGGCTCCCACTAACCCCGGAAACAGATCGGGGAGGCGTGGCTAGCAGCAAATACGGTTTTAAAATCACTGCTTCTAAACCCCGCCCCCCAGAGTCTAAACGCAACTCCAGGAGGAGACCTAGAAAAGACTATAGAATCAGAAAACAGGCGTTCATGTGCAAACAAACATTTCCTCATTACATGCTGTAATACACGGGAACTGAGAATGGGGGAAAGGTCAGAGGTCGTAGGGGGAAAGGTCAGAGGTCGTGGAGGTGAACTGCCAACTACAGCGATGCTGCTTTGGAACAGAATGTCAGTTAAAAAGAAAAAACATCGAATGAAGCCAAGAACACGCTGTGGACATTACTGGGGGGGGGGGGGGGGGGGGAGGGGAGGGGAGGGGAAATCGGCGGCGATGATCAGTTGGATCTCCTGACATCGTCCTGTACGAAGCGTACACCATATGTACCAAGAAGAGTAATCTTTAATGTCAAAAGCAGGTAAAGAACCCCCCAAAGTGTTTGCTGGTCTAAGTGAGAGACTGGAAGAGGAAAAACTAAAAAAAAAAAAAAAAAAAAAAGCTAAAAAAATGGAAAAAGCGAAAAATACCACAGAACACACAACAGGCGATTTCCTATTTTTCTCTTAAAAGGGGAAAGTCATAAATTACAACTAACACACTATAAAAAAAAAAATGATAAAAGCAGTGAGGCTTCAGAGACAATGGTAAAGACTAACCCCTTCAATGCCAGAGCGATCGGGAGCCACACCCCTCCCCCCCCAGTGCCAGCCAACGTACATTAAAGAATAGCGCACTGTAAAGTTTGATGCATCGTACAGATTTGGGGCTGGAACTGAAAGGGTTAATAAAACGCGTCGGCCACGGCGGGACGATGACACACTGCTTTGGGACCCTAGCCGGATTATTTGGGAACGGGATTTACGGGTTTCCTTTTTTTGGGGGGGGGGGGGGCTGGGCTATGTTATGGAGGAGGAGTCTGCAATGGCGTGGCGGGAGATGGGCGGGGTTTGTAGCGGTGCGTTTCTATACTCTTATTTGGGAGTGAAGCAGATTAAAACTCTGGAATCTTTTACCGGTCTGGTGTAAGGTAAACGCATGTGACATTTGTAAAGGAGGGTCAGAATGGCTGGGTGATGTTAAACAGTGCACACGTTTAATATAAGGTGGAGTCTTCTTTGTATGGGGTTCGGGTGTCGTGTCTTCGGAGGACGATATGCTCTTCACCTCTTCTTCGGCGGGTTCGCTGTCCGAGGGGGCGTCACTGGGCGGCCGGAGTTCAGCCCGCCGTACTGGTACTTCGCTTTCTTTTCCGAGGGCTTCAAGATCTACGGAGGGGAGGAACAGAATACTGTACATTAAAAAACAAAGGCCATCATCCTACACATCCGAATCCAATCCAACAGAAAAACATAAAATCAGCATTAAAGCCATCAATTCACTTTAAACCGGGACAGGGGGGGGGGGGGGGGGGGGAGGGGAGGGGCGGGGGGCAGAACGAACTACAGGAGACCAGCAAACCAGCTTTCCCTGAACTTCTCCTTAAGATGATTGTAAAGTTCCGCCTTTTTTTTTTTTCTATAAAAATAGCAAACATGTTCTACTTCCTTCCACTGTTGCAGTGGATTTGTACAGAGCAGCCCAGATCCTCCTCTTCTCAGGTCCCTCTTCTGTGCTCCTGGCCCCTCCCTCCTATTAAACCCCCACAGCAAGCAGCTCACTATGGTGGGCACCTGAGCCACAGCTCCCCGGCCCCACCCCCCTCTATCCCCAGATTGGCTAGCTGACTTTGACAGCAGGCAATGGCGCTGCTGCTGTGTCTCAACCAATCAGGAAGGAGAATCTCGGACGGCTGAGACACTCGTGGACAGAGAGGGACCTCAGGTAAGTATTCAGGGGAGGCTGCTGGACACAGAAGAACGCATAGAAGGCACCTTTTGCTTTTACATGCAGTATAACCACCTGAACAGTAATAAATGATCACAAAGTAATATAAATGTGCAAAATGGTGTATTAAATCAGGTCCCCAAAACATGAATCCATATAGTTCTTCATGGTAGAGGTGTCTCCAATATGTATTCATTTCCCCTCTCAGCTTTCCTTATGGTCATCGGGGGGGTGAATAATAAAGGGGCACTGCGGCTCCCTACACCCGGGTTGGGTACGATTGGTAGTCCTCCTCTAATAACGATTCATACAATCGGCCTCATTGGTCTGCCATACCTGGAAGGAGCACATCAAAGTCTCATCCACGCTCATCATTCCCCCGGCGTTATCAAACTCCCCGCAGTAGTTCGGAGCAGAGAACAGGGTGACCAGCTGCCGCTTGGCAAAGAATTCGTAACCATCTTCTACTACCTGGCAGAGGGACAAGAGAGACAAAAACACAATCATTTCACCTCCTGATGGGGGGAGGGGAACGTGCCGGGAAGGCAGATAACAGCTCAGATGACACAAATGTTTAACATCTGAAGAACATAAAAACTAAAGTCATTTTATGAAGACATTGGGGTCTATTCGACATTCCAGCAAAAGTCCCGGGTCACTTTTACAAAAAATAAAAATTTAAAAAATTAATAATAATAATAATAATAATAATAATAATAATAATAATAATAATAATAGGGAGAAAATGTTCAGCATAGAAACTCACTGAGAACTGAGCATGTGCAGAACTGACACCACTGCTCTGCAAAATTCCTATCTGAATTGGGGACATGGACAGGACATTTTTGCAGAGTACAGAAAAAGGAATCTCATAGTGATGAGTATGAACAGCATGGAATACGCCATTTATTCATCGTTTTTTATGATGGGGTTTAGTGACAATTTTCCCCCTTACCATTCATAGGCTGTTTATAAACATCCTGAACTTTAAGTGGTTAGAGGCTGCAGCTCACAGCAGTTCTGCACATGCTCAGTCAGTTTCTATGCTGAGCATTTCCTTCCTATCACATCTGAGCAGCCCATGTGATTATAGAGTCACATGTGGGGCGTATACACAACGACAGGCCACTCCCTCTTTCCTCCACCATGTCCACTAACCAGCTAAACACAATGGGAGCGAGCCGTTACATGTAGATTGATGGAGGCTTCACCTCCCTCTTATTGTAAGATACAGGGAGGAGGGGGCGTGGCACAGCCTGACACAGAAATCCGCCCACACCATGTTATTGCCAAAAAAATAATAAAGATTTAACTTCAAATATATATTTGTATGACAATTTAAAAAAAACAGTTTATTGATATGAATGACTTCTGAATTCCAAAGACTTTTTTTGAACTTGTGACCGGCGTCAGAGGACTAGAAGCGCCTCCCGGGTCATGTGACTTCTGGATATCCAATAGGAAAAAGTGACTTTGAGGTTCTTCTTTTCAATAAAATAATTTCAGGGCCGTCATCCCCATACAGAAAAAGAAGGTGGAATGTACATTACACAGGGTGGGTGTTTAGTTATCACTTCAATGATAGAACGTTGTGAACTTACACTGGTCTGCACTGCCATTTCCCTGCTGCACCCGTTTTGTTCGATTTCTAGCTGTAAGGAGTGCACCGGATCACACAAATATACACAAACCCCAACTATAATAAAGGACACCTCCACATTTAGTACTGATGCATTTTGCCTCTTACAAGGGGGGTGAAACATGTCACACTGGAGAAGAATGGGTTGGGTAGGAGTGTTTCTGCCACCCCCTTTAAATTATCTGCAGTACAAAAAAAAATGAAAACCAGTGAGCTCCTAACTTCCTGTTTTATCTGACACCACCCCGCCTCTGGTGACATCGGATCACAAGTAGTGTTGTCAGCCCGAGCCGAGTTCTCCTCTTCTCCATAACGTGGGGGGAGGGGGTATTCTGCGCTCCAGCAGGCAGATCTGACGATGCTGGTTGGGATTTCAGAGCCACAATGTTGTTCCTTCACTACAAGTTGGAAAACTTCCAGCAAGGATGATGGAAGCCCCCCACGGTTGCAGGTGGTGTAAAGACCCCGGAACAGTGCAGAGATCTCACTGCCAGAGTCAGAAATGAAGCCATTTTTCAGGTTTGGGTGGCCTGACCCTTCAAGAGGGATCCGCCCCCTTTTACATTATGTAAGCTGAAAGCAGTCACATGATTCGTCAGGTATTGGCCAATCAGAACACCGAGCTTCTGCAACTTCAGCCAGCGAGGTCACCAAACCTACCTGATGAGCTCGACAAATCAGATCCAAATCGTGTCGATTCAAGAATTTGCTGACGACGTCTGCCCCGAACGTGAAGGAGACACCGCGGTCATTCTCCCCCCAGCCTTGTACGTCTTTATCGGGGTCCGACCACAACAAGTCACACAGCAAACCTGGAGGAGCGGACAGAAAGAGCAATGGTCAGAAAAAACACAAAACACTGACAAAGACTTCATCAGAACTTTCATCCGAAGGGAAAAAAAAAAAAACAGAACAGTTGAAGTGCATACCTGGATAAAAAAAAACAAAAAAACATCTCAGTACAATCATATAGATATCCCCCCCCCCCCCTATGCTTCTAATCACTTGACTACTGGGGTATTTTTTTTAAAATTTGTTCCATGTGTTAAAGCTTTTATTTTTTGCTAGAAATGTGAGAGAGGAATGCAGGGGACAGCGGAGAGGCACAGAGAAACGGAGTAGGATGCAGTGACAGTCAGTGGTGAGCGATCACCGCTGTATGTCACTAAAGCTGCTGAAAGCCGCTGGGGGAGAATCTTGTAACTCCCCCACGCGCCGATCACAGCTGTCCTCTAGGTATCGGGGGAAGCATCGGGAGCATTTGCCCGAGTACAAGTACTTGGGCAAATGCTCGGTATCGGTGCCGATCCAGATACTAGTATCGGGACAACCCTAATAAATGGGTAATTGGATTTTGCCACCCTGACACCGGTAGACTGCACCGAGTTCTATGAGATCCAACAGTTAAAAGGAGAACTTGACCTTTTAAAAGAAAAATAAAATGCACATATTAAATGATGGACTTGTGTCTTTTTTCAACCTCACCTACTATGTAAATTTTTTTTCAGCAGCCTGCAGAACGGGTGCAACGTCAAGCTCCTCCCACAGACTCTGTACAGCGGTACCTCCTGTCCGGGAAGACATGGTGAGGGAGATCATCAGCGCCCTCCCAGTTCATTGAGAACTACAAGATGTATGCCGCAGTGGCAGATTGTACTTGCAGTTTATTCACAGATCTGCATGAATGGTGTCGTTGCTGCTTCTTGGTAACAGGTGAGGGTCATTGGCTCCTGCTGCTGTCAATCACAGCGTGGGAGGAGAAAGCAGGGTGCGGGGGCTGATCTGCGGTGGGTGTGTGTGCCTCTATAGAAGCACACAGCCTGGCTTGGGTTCGAGCCCATTCAAATTCCCTCCATAGCAAGCCACTTGCTATGGAGGCACTCGGAGAAGAGACGGAACCAAGAGCACTGGTGGGGGACCCCAGAAAAGAAGGTTCAGGGCTGATCTGTGGAAAACTATTGGACAGAGCAGGCAAGTATAACATTTATAAAAAAAAAAAAAACAACCCTTACAAATCACTTTATTCACAAAGATCGGGGAACGGACGATCTCCTCTGTGGAAAGCGGTCCTGGCCACTTACCACGGTCCCCAGAGGAAGGTTTTATCACAAAAATTGGTAACAAGTTCATGGCTACGGCGTTTATATATGTTCATCGGTCAGCAAGTGGTTAAATTTCCGTCCTTCAGATATATCGGCGGCACATCTGCAGAACAAGGAACGATTTCCTCTTCTCAGGAAAAAGGAAACGATCCAACACAGCCCACTGATCGATCGATAATACGTCTTCCAGGTTTACTCCAGAATGACAACAAGCAATATGCAAAGTAGAGGACTCGCTACCAATCAGCCTTTTATTGGCAGGTCAGATCCTCCCGCTAGAAGTCTCTGTACTCAGCAGATCCATAGCGCTCCTTCCATCGCTTTGCTGAATAAAGCTGTAAAAATAATCCCCCCACCCCCGCTGGTCTGAGGGGTCACATCGACTTGCCACAGTCTCAGGCGTCACGTTTGCTCCTAGAAGGTCACCGGCCATCTGACAGCCATGTACTAAACACGTCACGAGGGTGTCAGCAGGAAGACAGGCGGCCTGCAGAGACGGGGGCACAGAAATCGCACAGCGGGTGGTTTGTACTCGCTGGCCGGGGCTCAGAGGCGTCCGGGTTTCTGGCACACAGCAGCAGAATTTGGCTGCAGACGTTGGGAGGACTTTTCCACGTCAAACATGAAATCTCTCTGCACACGGCTCCGATCACAGCAACCTTCACAGCGCTGAACTTCCCGATATTTCGCTTTTGTCAGCCGAGGTGATTGAAGCCTAGATGTCAGTATTCCCCGACTAACCCAACAAATCCGAGTACCTAAGAATTCCACAAGGCTTTTATCTGGTCCACCTCTTCAATAAATTCTTTTTAAATATTGTAATTGTATCAGACAGTTACAGTATTAAAGCCCAACTCCACATGTATTGTCCCTTTGAATAGTTTGTCTTTGCCAAGCTGGTCTAAATGAACTATTTTCTGCAATAACGTGTTTGTTGGGTGCACAATAAAGTAAAAGTAGTCAGAAAATGAAGTCCTGCTAGATGAGTTCAGGCCGGCCCCTTTTGCAGGTATAGATATATAAAACATTAAAAATAAACGTCTATACCCTATAAAATCCGGTAATACGCGGTCTCACCCTGCTCCGCACATGCTCAGCTCCACTCCATTTTTGGGCACTGCTGAACTTGTATTTGGCTGATCAGACGGCAGCATTAAAGTGGAATTAAACCTCCTATCCTTTACAGCCAAGGAAGCTGCTTCTGTTTGATCTGGGGGGCTGCACATGTGATCATCTATGACACCAGCCACTTGATGGTTTGAGCGTTTGGTTGAGAAAAGTTACATTCCTAGAATGCCGGGATTGCTAACGGTTTTTGAAACCATTAAATTGATGGGCTTAGTTCTGCTTTATGATTTATTGCTACTCAGGGGCTCTGGGCTTCATAAAAATGGCCGCCTCCAGCAAGAAGAAACAGGAGCAATGCTGGAGGCAATTTACAGCACACACTGATGTTGGCAGACGAAGCATTAATGTGGAACGGACGTTCCTTGCTAAAGAATATTTATCAAGTTATGGGTAACGTTCCACTTTAACTGTGTGTAGCCTCACTGAAAACTGAAAACCAGATCACTCTTCAGAGAGCAATGCTAGTGTGAACGAGCTCATAAAGGTAATTGTAAACAGGGATGACTTTGGGTTCGGTCCCAAACCAGAAGTTAGTTGTACTGCTGGGCCAATCAGCTGCTGTGAGAGGATCCCCCCTCCCCCCTCCAGCATACAAAGGTGTAGAGGTGCAATGAGCGTTTACCTGTGTCGGGGACATCTGTGGGCCTCATGATTCTGCGGATCTGTTCCATGGACTGCAGATCAGGAGAAAGTCCTGCAAAATAAATCATCAGAATAAATATTTTCCAAGAAACAAATAAAAAATTCAATTATTTTGTACAAAATGGAATTTATGAAAAGATTTACATATCAATCAGGGAAACAAAAGTAGATGAATAGCGGCTGTAAGCCGGACCGACTCCTCAAATGCCAGATTTACAGCCATCGGGGGGCTTCTTACATCCAATCTAATGGGGAGATCTCATCATTCCTCCTGCTTCTCTATATTCTACACCAGGGGGAGGCAACCCGGGGCCCTCCAGCTGTTGCAGAACTACAAGTCCCATCATGCCTCTGGGAGTCATTGTAACTGCGAGCCTTGCAATGCCTCATGGGAAATGCTGGTTGCCTCTCCTGATCTACACAGTATGTAGCCGACGGATTTAAAGTAGAACTAAAAAGGCAAAGCATCTCCCCCCCCCCCCCCCCCATTTTGGATGGAGTAAGGGAGGGTTATAACCCCTGTTAGTTTTGCCATCTACTGAATGTGCCATTGGGAAGATTTCCCCGGACTTCCTGTCCAAAACAGCAATGAGGGAATCCGGGGTGTCACCAGAACTAGTGTCCCCACTGAAAGATTTCCCCTCTATTCCCCTTCTGGGGACAACTAAAAAAAAAGAAAATGTGGTACACAGAGAGGAGGGTGTATCCCCCAAACTGGGGCATAGACAGTAATAAAAACCTTTCAGGGGGTCTCATCCAAAAAAAAAAAAAAAAAAAATTCCGTTAGACAAACATTTAAAATCTGAAATGATCATTTTGATACAATTTTTTTTTATGATGAATATTTTCTTGAGACGAAAGTATACTTCCCATATACCAGCCGCTGAGATCTTCCGCATAGCAAGCTTCAGCCGTTTTCATTGGCTGGGATGAGATGACATCACTCGTGTGCATACATGAAGGGGGGGGGGTTGTTAGGGTGTCTTTACTGCATTAAAAAAAAAAACCTGCCTGTTCCCAAATGTTTTAAAAACGTAAAAGTTTCACTTTAAGGGCGACAAAGGGGTTTTTTTTTTTTTTTTTTTTAATTTTGGGGCGAGCCGGAAGGATGAGAAGGGCTGATGGGATTCCTACAGAGTCTCCTCTGGATAAGATCCACCCTCTTCATGTGTCCCGATGTCACCAGGACAAAGAGTGAAGATCCGAAATTCTGAGCCGTCACTGAAAGAGCAATATGGAGGAAATCTTCCAACAGTGCTAATCGGTCTGATGACCGTCTAAGAGGGGATTTCCCTCACTGTGCGTCAGACCCCCGCGGGCAGACACCACAGACCCCCCCGCGGGCAGACACACCACAGACCCCCCCCCGCAGGCAGACACACCACAGACCCCCCCCGCGGGCAGACACACCACAGACCCCCCCCGCGGGCAGACACACCACAGACCCCCCCCGCGGGCAGACACACCACAGACCCCCCCCCCCCCGCGGGCAGACACACCACAGACCCCCCCCCCCCCCCGCGGGCAGACACACCACAGACCCCCCCCCCGCGGGCAGACACACCACAGACCCCCCACCCCCCACCCCCCCCCGCGGGCAGACACACCACAGACCCCCCCCCCGCGGGCAGACACACCACAGACCCCCCCCCGCGGGCAGACACACCACAGACCTCTGCCAGTAAACGGCCAGACCCCTGCGCCATTTCTGAACAAGATCGCACAATCCTCCTCCTGGGATGAGTGATGTAGAAATCCCGGGAGGCGGATTACATGACTGCAGAAATTCCGCAATGGATCCCAGAGTGATCTACGGCATCCCTACATGTGTGTGGGGTCCGGGGATGGCAATCCTGCCTAGGGAACCTGAATTTTGGGGAGGAGGAGCTAGGGGGTAAGAAGAAAAAAAAAAAGGAAGATCATCCACTTTAAATATATTACATACAATTCTAAAAGGATGGTGCAAAAGTAGAACTGCACGATTCTGAGCCAAAATGAGAATCACAATTTTTTTGCTTAGAATTAAGATCACAATTCTCATGATTCTCGTTGTGTAACATCTTTGACATCTTTAATACTATACAAAAAAAATTGTGCTAACTTTACTGTTTAGTTTTTTTTCTTCATTATTTTTTTTCCCCCCAAAATTTGCAACTGAAAGGCCGCTGCACAAATACACTGCGACATAAAATATTGCAGCAACCGCCATTTTATTCTCTAGGGCCTCTGCTTGGGGTTTCCAAGTAGTTTTCTAGCAAAAAAAATTATGATTTTAACATGAAACCAACAAGTGTCAGAAAAAGGTTTCGTCCTTAAGTGGTTAAACTTCCCTCATTTGCAGACAGAAGTTCATTCCTTTCATCTAAAGAACAAAAACATTACAACGTTGATAGTTCGCTCAGCAGGAAAATGTTGTGAAACTCGGCAGAATGTCTGTTTTTGAGAACTCTGCACAGAATCTGGAAAATGCTTTGTAAAGATCGTGAGGGGGGGGGGGGGGGGATTTGCAATCTCGATTCCTAACGATTAATCCTGCAGCAAGCCGATTTACTCATAAGGGAATGAACTGACCACGATTGTATTGACATTACCTGGCCACGTTTTACCTCTGCACTGCAAACGCTCAATGTGACCCCCATTGGTGACACGGTTCTGTCTAAACTCGTGTCCGCATGTTCTCAGATATGGACTTCACTGCTTCTGTGATGAATCGTCTCAGGTTGCTCAGCTCCTGTGTCATACGGGGGGGGGGGGGGGGGGTGCGACATACACAAAGTCCTTGTTGTACCCCCACAGAAAGAAGTCACAGGGTGTTGGGACTGGCGATCACAGAGGCCAACGTGACATTGGAGGATCGTTATTTCCTGCACCGCCGATCCAACGTTCTGGTAGGGTAGGATTCAGGTATCTGGGAACAAGGAGGGAGGAACGACAACCTGCTGCAAGGCAGATCTACCTCCATCGCCGACATAAACCATTCTGTAATCGTTTCCAGGTAGGAGTGGCCAGTGGCAAAAACTGCAATCAGTTCTCATGTCACCAATGGGGTTCACATCGAACATTTGCAGTGCAGGGAGGTAAAACTTGGGCCGGTTAACCACCTCAGCTCTGGAAGGTTTTACCCCTTCATGACCAGGTCATTTTTCGCTATTCAGCACTGCGCTACTTTAACTGGCAATTGCGCGGTCATGCAACACTGTACACATGAAATTTATTATAGTTACTTTATTTTTTTTGCGTTTGCGATAAACAAAAATTCGATAAAAATTAAGATAAATGTATACGGCCAAAATGTATTCTGTATTCAACACTGAGCTCTGGGCTGTGATTGGACACAGCGGATCAGCAGGTCCAGGCTGTGAATCATTGGCTGGGGCCTGCTGACAGACTCCCGCTGTGTACCATCACAGTGGGAGTCGGATGGGGGGTGCGCACCCTAAACCTGGCAATAGGCGACATATGGCTACGTCGCTTTGCCTACAGCGGCCGCTCGCCCGCAATACGTGGCAGGCGGCCGCTCACTCGCAATACACGGCAGGCGGCCGCTCACCCAGTGGTTAGTGTTAATACAGCCGTGTTCAATTAATTCCCTTAGAAATAAATCAGCTTTACTTTTGCACCATCCTTTATTGAATCGCACTATTACAGATATTTATAAATCGCTGACAATGTACACAGTGCTTCACATATTCTACATTCACATCAGTTCCTGGCCCCAAGGAGCTTACAATCTAAATGGTCTCAGTCTCGCGTGTATACGAGGGCCAGTTTAGATAGAAGCCAATTAACCTCCCAGCATGTTAATGAGGGAGATGGAAGGTGAAATAAGCAGATTAAACTTTGTTTTTTTACATCTTATATAACCAAATCCGCCATAATGGTCCCCAGTAGCTCTGAATCTCACACACTGCTGTGTCACTACAATGAACGGCACAATATGGCAGCATCTCGGCTCGGCGTCCGTCTCGTCACATACAGTCCCCCCCTTGCAGTGCGGCAGGCACAGGAGCTCTCAGCATTATCCAGAGGTTTACACGCTTGTTTAGAGATCAATAGTTCAAAGTCTTTCCTATAAATCAGCGTGAATGGCGGCACGCTGGTGAATGTCTAATTGCGCGGTGATTTAGTGGATGAATGTGCTCACCGATCGTCTTCCCTGTGATGGCTTAAAGTGCTTCTCTGGCAGCTCGGCGCTCGTTCGGCGGGAAGGTCATCGCTCACAAAGGGCGAGTAGGTTTCACGCATCACGCTCTGAGATTACAGGGCTATTTATACACCTCGCAGGTGTGCCAAACCCGATTTATACTGGTGTGTGTGCGCCGGGCCTGTTTTCATGGCATGTGCTTCCTGCAAATTGAAGTATTAGCCTGACCTCCTCGGAGATTTATTTAATCTACAAGGAAATCAATCCGTTCACAAAGCATAAAAGACCACATTCCTCCAATGTACTCTTCTCTGAATTCTATCCATACTCTGCAAATCACCTCCTCCAGCCCACAGGACCGGCGCTCGGGCTCCTCCATACCCAAGTCAGGTCCCCTGCTCAATATTAAAAGCTAGAATGAGGATGACCAGGGCTACTGACATGGGGCTAGTGCTGGCCTTTCTGTACCAGGCCTGGGCCCCATAAGTTCAGCAGTGAGACCAGGGGCAGAGACACTTTAAATACCTCTGGGGGAATGCGCAGTAATTCGGAATAATGCTACAGCTCCCAACATATAAAGTTCCAGCATCTTCCTTCATATCAATCCGTTGGGTAGACCAGAACTTTAATTGTTGGGAGTTACATAGAAGGGATGGATGGTTGGAGAGGTGGAGGGAGGAAGGGATGGTTGGAGACGTGGAGGGAGGAAGGAAGAAGGAAGGAAGAAAAATCAACCGACTAGACAAACCTCGACCACAACTTCAGCACTCTCCCGTACTCCAATGGTGGACTGTCTCTTGGCATCACATCTAATGCAAAACTATGGAGCCCATTGGTCCCGACAACATGACATTAGACCACAAGGGCATGGGGGAGAAACCACTGAGGGGACCAGCCTAGCAGCGCAGAGGACCAAGTCTCCTTTAATAAGGCCCCTATACCTAGGGGAGGGGTTGACCGTTCCAGTCTGGGGGACCCCTCAGGGAATTTTTCACTTTTTTTTTGAGTTGGGCTTTAACCAAACCGGAGAACGTGCAGCTGGAGAACACAGGAATACATGAGTGCCTTTCTATTCACGAGGTCTACTGGGGCAAAGAGTCCTCTATACCCTCTCCAGCCTGTAACTTACCCATTTAATATGTGCCGGAATAAGTGCATCTGTCCATCGCGGCACACCACGGCCAGCTTCATAGGCTGCAGGAGATCAATACAAGAGATTAATGCACAGAACATCTTCCAATACAATAACCTGCAGTTTATGGTTCTCAGGTGTACATCCAATCCAGAATTGGCACAATGACCCAACAAACTATCAGATGGGGGTCAGTTCATGTAAAGTGCCAGGGCCAAACTCTCCTTGTGAACGCCATATTGAACCAGGTTGCTTTTGTCACATGGTCCAGTCTTGAAAGGCCACTGATAACTGTTGGGGAAAATCTAACAGACCAAGCAAGCCGCCCAGTTTACCAAACTGCTTCACCAGTTACATAACCCGGTTCTTGTAGCTGTGGGGGACGTTGGATATGGCAATGTGCAGACCGGCTGGACTGTGCTGTCCCCCCCAGGGTGTGCAGTACCTCTTGTCCCACCCTATAGTGCACAGCCCCCCCACCCCCCCGCCTCGTGCACCATTTATGGTGGGCCCACCTCCCTATGCCCTCTGTCCTTGCTCTGGCCATCTTGAGTAGAAGCAGAGACTGCACAGTGTAAGAGCTTCAAAAGAGCGGATAGCAGGGACTCCCCCAAGAAGGGAATATTTGAGGAGTCTTACCTCATCTTTGCTGAGGGAGGGCGCCAGGTCTACAGCCACCGGAGACTCTGAGAGGGTGAAGGACAGAACCGCGTTCTTCTCTTTCTTGTCAGTCCGGACCTGCCTAGAACACACAGCGCTTGTTTACAGGTCGAACAATACAAATCCAAAATCAGTCTTATTACAGGAATAAGTCACCTTCAGGTGACACCTGTGCGGCAGAAGAAGTGGTGAACGTGGTATGGTGACACCCCCCCAATGCCATGTGGTTGGTGACCCCCCCTCCCCATGTTATCCAGTGTTCAATTTGATGAAATTAACACTAAATTTGTCATCAAAATTAAACGTGGTGGGGGTGGTGCCCCCCTGGTTATCTGGTGGTGACCCTCTTACAAGCAGATATGAATGAGGACAGCCCGGGGAGGGGGGGTGACTGGTGGCGCTCAGACACAGCCAAGGAAATGTCTTCACTGGATTCAGAGAATTGAAACCACATTTTTGGAGATCATCACCGCACACACCAGTACTAACCCCCGTCCCCCCCCCCCCCCCGTCCCTACATCCCCTCCATCTCTGCACTGACAGGACCCTCCCTGATCTACAATTTCAGCCCTTTTTTTTTTTTTAAATGAAGTGGAAACAAGTTGAACCTTTTTGACATTGGGAACGGGATCCTTACTGATAGGGGGGGGGTTTCTAGTAATTAGATGGTGAGGGAGGAAGCTGACCCCACCCCCAAATAATTGTGGCCACTCGCATGTAACTGCCCATGGAGCAATCAGCCCCGGATGCAGACTACGTCCAGCACCGATCGTCCACAGGTAAATCGCTCCATGAGAGATCACATGGCCCTGCAGAGGCCCTTCCACTTCAATAGGGCTTCCTTCTGCATCTGATCAATGGGAAACCCCCCCCTCCATGTTTCTCGCATGTAAATCGGCGACGGCATTTGCAAAAGTGAATGAGGCCTTAAATCTGAACTCCGGGCACACTGTAGATGCCATCAATGCAGCACTGCAAACAGGAGAGTGAAGTGAGCAGAAGATCCCATCTATGTACTGCTGCTCCTTGATTGTCCAATCAGTTAGCTGGAGGCAGTTTCCAGCTCAGAAGACAGGTGGAGGATCTGGCTGGTGAGGTGTTCGGGTCACAATTTCTTTGGCCAGTAGAGGGCACTGTATACATGAAGCTATTTGGCTTCTTGCAGTTCAGCTTTGAGCAAATGACGCAACGCCAACGATGATCTGTGTCCTGACAAGATCTGCATATTGCCAGTCGGTGAGACTTACCCTGGTCAGGTTTTTGGTTTCCAGGTCCCACAGTTTGATCGTCCGCCCCGCAGACAGCAACATTTTTCCATCTGGACTTATACACAAACAGCTGACCCCGCCATTGTCTCCTTTCCATTTGCTGCAAAAAGGAGGGAAATAAAATAAAGTTACCATGTTATATTACAGGAAGGAAGGAAGGAACACTATGCTCTATTACAGGGAGGAAGGAAGGAACACTATGCTCTATTACAGGGAGGAAGGATGGAAGGAACACTATGCTCTATTACAGGGAGGAAGGATGGAAGGAACACTATGCTCTATTACAGGGTGGAAGGATGGAAGGTACACTATGCTCTATTACAGGGTGGAAGGATGGAAGGAACACTATGCTCTATTACAGGGTGGAAGGATGGAAGGTACACTATGCTCTATTACAGGGTGGAAGGATGGAAGGTACACTATGCTCTATTACAGGGTGGAAGGATGGAAGGTACACTATGCTCTATTACAGGGTGGAAGGATGGAAGGAACACTATGCTCTATTACAGGGAGGAAGGATGGAAGGAACACTATGCTCTATTACAGGGAGGAAGGATGGAAGGTACACTATGCTCTATTACAGGGTGGAAGGATGGAAGGAACACTATGCTCTATTACAGGGTGGAAGGATGGAAGGTACACTATGCTCTATTACAGGGTGGAAGGATGGAAGGTACACTATGCTCTATTACAGGGTGGAAGGATGGAAGGTACACTATGCTCTATTACAGGGAGGAAGGATGGAAGGTACACTATGCTCTATTACAGGGTGGAAGGAAGGATGGAAGGAACACTATGCTCTATTACAGGGTGGAAGGATGGAAGGAACACTATGCTCTATTACAGGGTGGAAGGATGGAAGGAACACTATGCTCTATTACAGGGTGGAAGGAAGGAAGGAACACTATGCTCTATTACAGGGTGGAAGGATGGAAGGAACGCTATGCTCTATTACAGGGAAGAAGGAAGGAAGGAACACTATGCTCTATTACAGGGAAGAAGGAAGGAAGGAACACTATGCTCTATTACAGGGAAGAAGGAAGGAAATAACACTATGCTCTATTACAGGGTGGAAGGATGGAAGGAACACTATTCTCTATTACAGGGAGGAAGGATGGAAGGAACACTATGCTCTATTACAGGGAGGAAGGATGGAAGGAACACTATGCTCTATTACAGGGTGGAAGGATGGAAGGAACACTATGCTCTATTACAGGGTGGAAGGATGGAAGGATAACTATGCTCTAGTACAGGGTGGAAGGATGGAAGGATAACTATGCTCTATTACAGGGAGGAAGGATGGAAGGAACCCTATGCTCTATTACAGGGTGGAAGGATGGAAGGAACACTATGTTCTATTACAGGGTGGAAGGAAGGAACACTATGCTCTATTACAAGGTGGAAGGATGGAAGGAACACTATGCTCTATTACAGGGAGGAAGGATGGAAGGAACACTATGCTCTATTACAGGGAGGAAGGATGGAAGGAACACTATGCTCTATTACAGGGAGGAAGGAAGGAACACTATGCTCTATTACAGGGAGGAAGGATGGAAGGAACACTATGCTCTATTACAGGGAGGAAGGATGGAAGGAACACTATGCTCTATTACAGGGTGGAAGGATGGAAGGTACACTATGCTCTATTACAGGGTGGAAGGATGGAAGGAACACTATGCTCTATTACAGGGTGGAAGGATGGAAGGTACACTATGCTCTATTACAGGGTGGAAGGATGGAAGGTACACTATGCTCTATTACAGGGTGGAAGGATGGAAGGTACACTATGCTCTATTACAGGGTGGAAGGATGGAAGGAACACTATGCTCTATTACAGGGAGGAAGGATGGAAGGAACACTATGCTCTATTACAGGGAGGAAGGATGGAAGGTACACTATGCTCTATTACAGGGTGGAAGGATGGAAGGAACACTATGCTCTATTACAGGGTGGAAGGATGGAAGGTACACTATGCTCTATTACAGGGTGGAAGGATGGAAGGTACACTATGCTCTATTACAGGGTGGAAGGATGGAAGGTACACTATGCTCTATTACAGGGAGGAAGGATGGAAGGTACACTATGCTCTATTACAGGGTGGAAGGATGGAAGGAACACTATGCTCTATTACAGGGTGGAAGGATGGAAGGAACACTATGCTCTATTACAGGGTGGAAGGAAGGAAGGAACACTATGCTCTATTACAGGGTGGAAGGATGGAAGGAACGCTATGCTCTATTACAGGGAAGAAGGAAGGAAGGAACACTATGCTCTATTACAGGGAAGAAGGAAGGAAGGTACACTATGCTCTATTACAGGGTGGAAGGATGGAAGGAACACTATGCTCTATTACAGGGAAGAAGGAAGGAAATAACACTATGCTCTATTACAGGGTGGAAGGATGGAAGGAACACTATTCTCTATTACAGGGAGGAAGGATGGAAGGAACACTATGCTCTATTACAGGGAGGAAGGATGGAAGGAACACTATGCTCTATTACAGGGTGGAAGGATGGAAGGAACACTATGCTCTATTACAGGGTGGAAGGATGGAAGGATAACTATGCTCTAGTACAGGGTGGAAGGATGGAAGGATAACTATGCTCTATTACAGGGAGGAAGGATGGAAGGAACCCTATGCTCTATTACAGGGTGGAAGGATGGAAGGAACACTATGTTCTATTACAGGGTGGAAGGAAGGAACACTATGCTCTATTACAAGGTGGAAGGATGGAAGGAACACTATGCTCTATTACAGGGAGGAAGGATGGAAGGAACACTATGCTCTATTACAAGGTGGAAGGATGGAAGGAACACTATGCTCTATTACAGGGAGGAAGGATGGAAGGAACACTATGCTCTATTACAGGGAGGAAGGATGGAAGGAACACTATGCTCTATTACAGGATGGAAGGATGGAAGGAACACTATGCTCTATTACAGGGTGGAAGGATGGAAGGAACACTATGCTCTATTACAGGGAGGAAGGATGGAAGGAACACTATGCTCTATTACAGGGTGGAAGGATGGAAGGAACACTATGCTCTATTACAGGGTGGAAGGATGGAAGGAACACTATGCTCTATTACAGGGTGGAAGGGTGGAAGGTACACCATGTTCTATCGCAGGTGGAAGGATGGAAGGAACACTATGCTCTATTATAGGGTGGAAGGATGGAAGGAACACTATGCTCTATTACAGGGTGGAAGGATGGAAGGTACACTATGCTCTATTATAGGATGGAAGGATGGAAGGTACACTATGCTCTATTATAGGATGGAAGGATGGAAGGAACACTATGCTCTATTACAGGGTGGAAGGATGGAAGGTACACTATGCTCTATTACAGGGTGGAAGGATGGAAGGAACACTATGCTCTATTACAGGGTGGAAGGATGGAAGGAACACTATGCTCTATTACAGGGTGGAAGGATGGAAGGAACACTATGCTCTATTACAGGGTGGAAGGATGGAAGGAACACTATGCTCTATTACAGGGTGGAAGGATGGAAGGAACACTATGCTCTATTACAGGGAGGAAGGATGGAAGGAACACTATGCTCTATTACAGGGTGGAAGGATGGAAGGTACACTATGCTCTATTATAGGATGGAAGGATGGAAGGAACACTATGCTCTATTACAGGGTGGAAGGATGGAAGGTACACTATGCTCTATTACAGGGTGGAAGGATGGAAGGAACACTATGCTCTATTACAGGGTGGAAGGATGGAAGGAACACTATGCTCTATTACAGGGTGGAAGGATGGAAGGAACACTATGCTCTATTACAGGGTGGAAGGATGGAAGGTACACTATGCTCTATTACAGGGTGGAAGGATGGAAGGTACACTATGCTCTATTACAGGGTGGAAGGATGGAAGGAAGGAAGGAAGGAAGGAACACTATGCTCTATTACAGGGTGGAAGGATGGAAGGAACACTATGCTCTATTACAGGGAGGAAGGATGGAAGGAACACTATGCTCTATTACAGGGTGGAAGGATGGAAGGAACACTATGCTCTATTACAGGGTGGAAGGATGGAAGGAACACTATGCTCTATTACAGGGAGGAAGGATGGAAGGAACACTATGCTCTATTACAGGGTGGAAGGATGGAAGGTACACTATGCTCTATTACAGGGTGGAAGGATGGAAGGAACACTATGCTCTATTACAGGGTGGAAGGATGGAAGGAACACTATGCTCTATTACAGGGTGGAAGGATGGAAGGAACACTATGCTCTATTACAGGGTGGAAGGATGGAAGGTACACTATGCTCTATTACAGGGTGGAAGGATGGAAGGAACACTATGCTCTATTACAGGGAGGAAGGATGGAAGGAAGGAAGGAAGGTACACCATGCTCTATCGCAGGGACAGGACGATCGGACAAATGGCGGGAAGTCGCTCAGACAGCCAAGAGAGATTCACCATTTCTTAATCAGAAATAAGCGAAACCAATTCCATCTCATCACAGCGCTCCGTCCAATCACCTCGCTCCTCCTCCGGGTATAGGGATTGGGGGAGGGGTGCTCATAGTTCTAGTGTAGTGCCAGGAAATCAGCAGATAAAACTCGGGCACTTCATCACATAGTTCCGGATCTTTCTATGAGAATCCTGCCTGGGCCTCCAACCACCATAGATACAGAATATAGAGAGGGAGCCTCGTTACCAGGTGAAAATAACGGGGCCGGGAAGAGGACTCCCCCACATCTACGGACTGTTCCGGGGTTCGGATCCCCTCCCCCACTCACCATTTCACTTTGCAGGTCTGTGTGTTCCATTCTATGATGTGTTTGTCTTCTGAACAACTGTACAGACAAGCGCCGTCCTGATGCCACCTGATGCAGTTCACTCGGCTGTCGTGGCCACCAACCTGGGAAAATATAAAATAAAACTTGGAGCCCTTTAAATAGATCAGTGTTGGGGGGGGGGGGGGTCCCCAAGAAGAATGTTACAGACATTTAATAATCGGCATGTCACACACAGACAGGCCAACTCGGTAATGTCCGCCATGATCTCACTATCTCAGGAACAGCAGAGACCACATCGTGTAGCAGCCCTGAGCAGGTAGATAGCGGGGACCCCACACTGACACCCCCACATTTACTGGGGGCTACATCTGAAATTCATACCCATGGGAAAAAAAAATCATATTGCAGCTCACCACTCCTTATTTGTGGTGGGTACATTACATTTTTTACCACTTTTACCCCCCCTTTTAATTTACTTTTTACCATTTAAACCCCCCCCCCCCCCCCTTTTTAAACCACCAGGTAATGGGCGAGGGTTACAAAACCTACTGAACTGTATGGAGGGAGCCATGTTTGTCACCCAGCCCCTCCCCCCCCCTTTCACCTCCATTATAAAGGAAGATTTGAGGGGGGAGGAGAACATTGCTCCCGTTTTCAGTTCAGGAAGGACACGGGATTTCTGGAAGGATCAACAGGTATTTGCTGTAGCTGCTGAAACAGTTTTTAGCCCGAATAAAAAAAAAAAAGAAAACCAATGAAGCCCCCTGATAAGCTGCAATGCATTTAATATTAGTTCCGGGGTTCAGATTTCTTAACTCCTTGGCTGTGGGCGGAGAGACCGGCGCCGATCGCGGCGAGCGATCCCAGCCGACGTTTTCTCGCTCACTGAAGATCTGTTCCGGGCGGAGTAACACTTCAAGAAAAGGCAAAAAACAGAAAAACTCACCAATTTGCTTTGTAGTTCCCCTTTGATGACGCTGTATAATAATATGGTGCCGGTCGCCGTGCCGATGGCGAGGAGGTCGTATTTTCCGTCTTTATCAACCGCTTCCGATTTCCTCTTCTTTTTCTGATGAATAGGAAGAGGGAAGAAATTACTAAAACCGATTTCTGTATCAACTCCTCTGAGAAAATAAAATTCTAATTACTGACAAAATGTCGGAAGATCAGCTGATTGGAATGAGGGGAAGGACTTCCTCCAGCAGGGTGACAACACTAAATTCCCTGCAGTGAATTCACAGCAACGTTGTCACCCTGCATTCTATGGTGACACACCAAGGGGGGCCGAGGCCCCCCCCCCCCCCCCCATCCGATGCCAGTTAGCAAGAGATGTGGAACTCGGGATCTGGAAGGCCAGTGATGCCCCTTGTCTGGGTGCTGCGGGAGGAATCTTAGGTTTTTAGTAATGTGTATCACCAGGTTATTACATATGGGGGGGGGGGGGGGGGATGGGTTCTGAAGAATCAGCAGGCTCTGCGATTGTGATACAATGTTCACTTTACAAGGAAGAGCACAAAATGAGATCGAGTCTACCATGGAAACATTTCATACAATGTATCCGAAAACATGAAACATCAGAGATTGCTGAACCGAGACCGGGACTCTGTATCCGACACCATCCGCCCCTCCCCCACCCACACTTCTACTGTACGAGATGTGACCAAATCCTGACATGTTACATCCCCCCCCCCCTTCCAAACACTGATATGTCATGTGATCACAGGAGCCCCCCCCCCCCCCCAAAATCCATTACACGTGACCCCCTTATCCCAAATCTATCACACGAGACCCCCCCCCCCCTCAAATCTATCACACGAGACCCCCCCCCCCTCAAATCTATCACACGAGACCCCCCCCCCCTCCCCAAATCCATTACACGAGACCCCCCCCCCTCCCCAAATCCATTACACGAGACCCCCCCCCCTCCCCAAATCCATTACACGAGACCCCCCCCCCTCCCCAAATCCATTACACGAGACCCCCCCCCTCCCCAAATCCATTACACGAGACCCCCCCCCCTCCCCAAATCCATTACACGAGACCCCCCCCCTCCCCAAATCCATTACACGAGACCCCCCCCCCTCCCCAAATCCATTACACGAGACCCCCCCCCCTCCCCAAATCCATTACACGAGACCCCCCCCCTTCCCCAAATCCATTACACGAGACCCCCCCCCCTCCCCAAATCCATTACACGAGACCCCCCCCCCCTCCCCAAAATCCATTACACGAGACCCCCCCCCTCCCCAAATCCATTACACGAGACCCCCCCCCCTCCCCAAATCCATTACACGAGACCCCCCCCCCTCCCCAAATCCATTACACGAGACCCCCCCCCCTCCCCAAATCCCATTACACGAGACCCCCCCCCCTCCCCAAATCCATTACACGAGACCCCCCCCCCTCCCCCAAATCCATTACACGAGACCCCCCCCCCTCCCCAAATCCATTACACGAGACCCCCCCCCCTCCCCAAATCCATTACACGAGACCCCCCCCCCTCCCCAAATCCATTACACGAGACCCCCCCCCCTCCCCAAATCCATTACACGAGACCCCCCCCCCTCCCCAAATCCATTACACGAGACCCCCCCCCTCCCCAAATCCATTACACGAGACCCCCCCCCCTCCCCAAATCCATTACACGAGACCCCCCCCCTCCCCAAATCCATTACACGAGACCCCCCCCCCTCCCCAAATCCATTACACGAGACCCCCCCCCCTCCCCAAATCCATTACACGAGACCCCCCCCCCTCCCCAAATCCATTACACGAGACCCCCCCCCCTCCCCAAATCCATTACACGAGACCCCCTCCCCAAATCCATTACACAAGGACCCCCCCTCCCCAAATCCATTACACAAGGACCCCCCCTCCCCAAATCCATTACACAAGGACCCCCCCTCCCCAAATCCATTACACAAGGACCCCCCCTCCCCAAATCCATTACACAAGGACCCCCCCTCCCCAAATCCATTACACAAGGACCCCCCCTCCCCAAATCCATTACACAAGGACCCCCCCTCCCCAAATCCATTACACAAGGACCCCCCCTCCCCAAATCCATTACACAAGGACCCCCCCTCCCCAAATCCATTACACAAGGACCCCCCCTCCCCAAATCCATTACACAAGGACCCCCCCTCCCCAAATCCATTACACAAGGACCCCCCCTCCCCAAATCCATTACACAAGGACCCCCCCTCCCAAATCCATTACACAAGGACCCCCCCTCCCCAAATCCATTACACAAGGACCCCCCCTCCCCAAATCCATTACACAAGGACCCCCCCTCCCCAAATCCATTACACAAGGACCCCCCCTCCCCAAATCCATTACACAAGGACCACCCCTCCCCAAATCCATTACACAAGGACCCCCCCTCCCAAATCCATTACACAAGGACCCCCCCTCCCCAAATCCATTACACAAGGACCCCCCCTCCCCAAATCCATTACACAAGGACCCCCCCTCCCCAAATCCATTACACAAGGACCCCCCCTCCCCAAAATGACAAGCACTGCCACAATATATGAGGTCACACATGACCAGGTGTGGGGGAGGGAAGACACAAAAATCGATTGTTTTGTATACAAATGATGACAAAGAACACATCATTCTAATAACTCCAATGAGATGAATTTGATCAGATAGTTCCATGTGGAGTCATCAGAGATGTGCAATTCCCATCACCCGACAACCCGGACACTCCGGGCGATGGGCAGGTTTTGGTTTTTTTTCTTATTTTAACTTTCAGCCCTTCTGTGGGCAAACAGCCGGGTTTACTTGTCAGACGGACATCCCGACACCTCAATGATTCCACACCCCCCGGGGTAAAGTGCCCCAATTGCCCATCTGCGGGACCGGCATAGCGGGTGATGCCCGATAGAGGAGGGCGGACATCCTCTCTCCTCCCCTTCTTTCTCCTGACCCAGAAGTGACACGTATGGCACCCCTTCCGGGGCCCCCCCCCCCCCCCACCGAGCATGGCACCCCTTCCGGGGCCACCCCCCCCACCGAGCATGGCACCCCTTCCGGGCCCCCCCCCCCCACCGAGCATGGCACCCCTTCCGGGCCCCCCCCCCCACCGAGCATGGCACCCCTTCCGGGGGCCCCCCCCCACCGAGCATGGCACCCCTTCCGGGGGCCCCCCCCCACCGAGCATGGCACCACTTCCGGGTCCCCCCCCCCCCCGAGCATGGCATCACTTCCGGGTCCCCCCCCCCCGAGCATGGCATCACTTCCGGGGTCACCCCCCCACCGCTCATGACATCACTTCCGGGTGCCCCCCACCGCTCATGACATCACCTCCGGGTCCCCCACCGCTCATGACATCACCTCCGGGTCCCCCCACCGCTCATGACATCACCTCCGGGTCCCCCCACCGCTCATGACATCACTTCCGGGCCCCGCTCATCAAGACCGGCAAAGGATGTAAAGCGGTGTGATGTGCATTACAGTCAGTGGAGCACAGAGGAGATATTGGGGGTCTGTAAGACACTGGATGTCTCATTAAAGACATGTCCGCCCCATCCCCCCCCCCCCCCAAAAAAAAAAACACCAGATAGGGGGCTTTTGTTCCCTATGTGATGGAAACAAAAAAAACAAAAAAGTTAAGAAAACTCCAAATGTTTTATTTTAAAAAGTTATACCCAAGCACAGAATTCCCCCCCAAAAAAAAAATGAATAAAAGACTGCTCCACATCTGAAAACATTGATTGCAATGGAGGTTACATATCGCCGCACACCGGAGTGAGAGAGATAATTCTAGCGCCAGACCTCCCCCGTAAACACTAAACTGACGACCTATAGGGGGCTTGTAAAGCGTCGCCTATGGAATATATGGGTAGAAGTGGATGAAAAGGTCTGGACAGCCGCACACCGGAAGACATTTCATATGCCTTTTATTCGTAGAAAAGAATCATGAAGTACACAGGGCACCGCGGCAAGGCGGTACAGAGAAACAGCCGACGCGTTTCACATTTCAACAAAGTGCTTTACTCACAGCCAGAGCAATGAAATGTCTCCCGGTGTGCGGCTGTCCAGACCTTTTCATCCACTTCTACCTATACAAGCATTAGCCGGCCCCCGGGGCCCCTCTCTGGAGGGTTAGGACGTGGATTGTGGCTTCCTATGGAATATATTGGGGGGAACTGAACTGTCACCATTCCAGGAGATCACACAAATGTAAGGTTTAGCATGTTGGGTATTTACTCCATGCAACTTCATTCTTTTATATTTTACCAAAAAAATACAAATAAATTGGGTAATGTATGGTTTTCTGCGATCCTAAAATTAACTTATTTACTGAAATTTTGAGTTCCCTTGTAATATTGTAACAAAAAATTGGCACTACCACCATTTTATTCTCTAGGGTGTCTGCTGCCATAATATATCTCATGTTTTGGGGGTTTTATGTAAATTTCAGGCCTCAGATGTGTGAATGTCGGGATCAGAAGTTCTGTTTGTTACATTGTAATAAGATTCCTACAAAGATAGGATGAGATGTGATAGAAGTGACATCTTATTACAATGTAACAAACAGAACATGTGACAGATACCCCTCCCCCCCACATGAGATGTCAGTCTCCGATCACATCAGTCTATCTCCTGGGGGGGATGGGACATGTTACATGTGTGTATGGAGAGATCACATGTTCTGTGTGTTACATTGTAATAAGATGTCACTTCTATAATATCTCTGTATAAAGGGACATCTGATTACATTGTAACTAATATAAAACATGTGATCACCGTCCTCACATGTAACACGTCCCACACCGAGGACTTCTACAAGAGACATCTTATTACAATGTAACACAACATGTGATCCCCCCCCCCATACACACACACAGCGCCCCCATGTACACCCCCCCCCTGACAATGTTCTGACTCCCCGACAATCACCCACCTAACTTCCCCTCGGTTGGGGCCCCCCCCCACACAGACCGGATCTCACCCGCCCCCCTCGTTGGGCCCCCCCCATACACAGACTGGGTGTCTCACCCGCCCCCCTCGGTTGGGCCCCCCCATACACAGACTGGGTGTCTCACCTGCCCCCCTCGGTTGGGGCCCCCCATACACAGACTGGGTGTCTCACCTGCCCCCCTCGGTTGGGGCCCCCCCATACACAGACTGGGTGTCTCACCCGCCCCCCTCGGTTGGGGCCCCCCCATACACAGACTGGGTGTCTCACCCGCCCCCCTCGGTTGGGGCCCCCCCATACACAGACTGGGTGTCTCACCCGCCCCCCTCGGTTGGGGCCCCCCCATACACAGACTGGGTGTCTCACCCGCCCCCCTCGGTTGGGGCCCCGCCATACACAGACTGGGTGTCTCACCCGCCCCCCTCGGTTGGGGCCCCCCCATACACAGACTGGGTGTCTCACCTGCCCCCCTCGGTTGGGGCCCCCCCATACACAGACTGGATGTCTCACCCGCCCCCCTCGGTTGGGGGCCCCCCCATACACAGACTGGGTGTCTCACCTGCCCCCCTCGGTTGGGCCCCCCCATACACAGACCGGATCTCACCTGCCCCCCTCGGTTGGGGCCCCCCCATACACAGACTGGGTGTCTCACCTGCCCCCCTCGGTTGGGCCCCCCCATACACAGACTGGATCTCACCTGCCCCCCTCGGTTGGGGCCCCCCCCCATACACAGACTGGGTGTCTCACCCGCCCCCCTCGGTTGGGGCCCCCCCCATACACAGACTGGGTGTCTCACCTGCCCCCTCGGTTGGGGCCCCCCCTCATACACAGACTGGGTGTCTCACCTGCCCCCCTCTGTTGGGGCCCCCCCATACACAGACTGGGTGTCTCTCCCGCCCCCCTCGGTTGGGCCCCCCCATACACAGACTGGGTGTCTCTCCCGCCCCCCTCGGTTGGGCCCCCCATACACAGACTGGGTGTCTCTCCCGCCCCCCTCGGTTGGGCCCCCCCATACACAGACTGGGTGTCTCACCTGCCCCCCTCGGTTGGGGCCCCTCCATACACAGACTGGGTGTCTCACCTGCCCCCCTCGGTTGGGGCCCCCCCCATACACAGACTGGGTGTCTCTCCCGCCCCCCTCGGTTGGGGCCCCCCATACACAGACCGGATCTCACCTGCCCCCCTCGGTTGGGGCCCCCCCATACACAGACCAGGTTTCTCACCCGCCCCCCTCGGTTGGGGCCCCCCCATACACAGACCGGATGTCTCACCCGCCCCCTCGGTTGGGGCCCCCCCATACACAGACCGGGTGTCTCACCTGCCCCCTCGGTTGGGGCCCCCCCATACACCAGACTGGGTGTCTCACCCGCCCCCCTCGGTTGGGGGCCCCCCATACACAGACTGGGTGTCTCACCTGCCCCCTCGGTTGGGGGCCCCCCAGGCCAGGCATGTACAGGTGGCGGAGAGGTGAGCGGAAGGCACGTACTACCGGCGGAGCTCCCCTCCTCCTCCTCGGCTGTCCCACACGGTGATCCTCCCGTCCAGGCCGGACACGGCCAGCAGATCTCTCCTCCCCGGGGTGAAGGCGCTGGCGGGGGAAGCGCCTCGTACACGCCGCCGCTGCAGCCGCCGCCATTCCTCCCTCCGATCCGGGCCATGTCTTTAAGGATGGAGCATGCGCACGACGCTCGGGGAGGGGCTTCGCTCCCTCACCACGCCTCCCCGGAAGGGACGTCGGCCATTCGCCTAGCAGAGTGCCGCTGGGCGGGGCTTCGTCTATAGAGGCCGACTTATAGGACGCGCGGTGACTCTGCGACGGCGGCCATGATAGTGGAGCCCATTCCTAATGATAGTACTGGGAGGAGGGCTCCGAGAACATGGCGGACATCGCCGGATTCATAGCGCGTGATCGCAGACATGTTTGTTTTATGGAAGTATAACACATGTCACTTCTCCAGCACAGGGGAGAGCACGCTGCCTTCACGTGGTGATGACAAGTCCCGAGCCAAGAGGACCGGTCACCGACCACCGATATATAGAAAATGGACCGACCTTCTCCAGAACCACAAGAGCTCACACTCTAATGTCCTTCACTATGGGACCCCATACTTCCCGAATGTTATAGACACCCGCCTGCCGGCCGGGGCGATTCCTGCCTCTTCCATTAATGATCCCAGAAAATGAGTGAGAGCCCCCAATATGTGAGATGATTTCTGAAAGCAGAGACCCCAGAGAATAAAATGGTGGTTGTTGGGATTTTTTTTATGTCGTAGAATATTTGCGCAGCTGTTTATCAAACACAAGTTTTCAGGAAAAAATACGCTTTATCCTCTTGCCGACCGCACCATACCGGAATGACAGATACAGCGCGGTCACATCTGTGATCACTGTGTGCCTCGGACCCAGCACAGATCAGGGTAAAGGGCCCAATCACAGTGCGAGGAAAGCAGAGCCGGGGTTTCGTCAGATTCGCCGACCCGTCAGAATGTGTAACGGAAGTGACGTTCCCTCGCCGCCATCTTGCTACACCCGACACTCCTCCATAGTAAGGATACACTGAGAGGGGGGTAAGCAGACATCTTGGTACACACCCCCCCCCCCCCCCCCGGAGTTTTGTATTTTACACTTCTTTTTAACAGTAAAGTGAGTTTATATCGACATACAGAACTTAGAACTTCGTCTGACTGGTTAGATGTTGAATTTTTAAAGTAGCGGTGTTCTGTCAGATTAGCAAACCTGTGAGATGAGCAGACTTGCCGCTGCTTTTAAATTCAACATAAAAAAACATCGGATGAAGTCCTGTATTTCACTATATAAGATGAGTTTACTGTTAAAAATCGGGTCGGCACAGTGGTGTAGTGGGTGGCACAGTGGTGTAGTGGGGGGCACAGTGGTGTAGTGGGGCGCACAGTGGTGTAGTGGGTAGTACAGTGGTGTAGTGGGTGGCACAGTGGTGTAATGGGGAGCACAGTGGTGTAGTGTGCGGCACAGTGGGTGGCACAGTGGTGTAGTGGGGGGGGGCACAGTGGTGTAGTGGGTCGCACAGTGGTTTGGTGGGTAGCACAGTGGTGTAGTGGGTGGCACAGTGGTGTAGTGGGCGGCACAGTGGTGTAGTGGGGAGCACAGTGGTGTAGTGGGTAGCGCAGTGGTGTAGTGGGGGGCACAGTGGTGTAGTGGGTAGCACAGTAGTGTAGTGGGGGGCACAGTGGTGTAGTAGGCAGCACAGTGGTGTAGTGGGTAGCAGTGGTGTAGTGGGTGGCACAGTGTGTAGTGGGGTGGCACAGTGGTGTAGTGGGTAGCACAGTGGTGTAGTGGGCGGCACAGTGGTGTAGTGGGCAGCACAGTGGTGTAGTGGGGTGGCACAGTGGTGTAGTGGGCGGCACAGTGGTGTAGTGTGGGGCACAGTGGTGTAGTGTGGGGCACAGTAGTGTAGTGTGTAGCACAGTGTGTAGTGGGTGGCACAGTGGTGTAGTGGGTGGCACAGTGGTGTAATGGGTGGCACAGTAGTGTAGTGGGGGGCACAGTGGTGTAGTGGGTGGCACAGTGGTGTAGTGGGTAGCACAGTGGTGTAGTGGGGTGGCACAGTGGTGTAGTGGGTGGCACAGTGGTGTAGTGGGTGGCACAGTAGTGTAGTGGGGGGCACAGTGGTGTAGTGGGTGGCACAGTGGTGTAGTGGGTAGCACAGTGGTGTAGTGGGGGGCACAGTGGTGGGTGTGGCACAGTGGGGGTGGCACAGTGGTGTAGTGGGTGGCACAGTGGTGTAGTGGGTAGCACTCTCACCTAGCAGTAAAAAGGGTCGCTGGTTCAAATCCCAACTATGACACTACCTGCATGGAGTTTGCATGTTCTCCCTGTGTTGGGTTTCCTCCCACACTACAAAGACATGCTGGGAGGTTAATTGTCCCCGGTATATGAATGTGAGTTGGGGGGACATTAGATTGGAAGCTCCCTGAGGGTCGGGACCGATGTGAATGTACAATGTATATGTAAAGTGCTGTGTAAACTGACGGCTCTACAAGTACCTGAAATAATAATAATAAGTGTAAAATGTAAAACTCCGGTGGGTGTACCAAGATGTCCGCTTCCCCTCTTCTCAGTGTATCCTCACTATGGAGGAGTGTGGGGTGTAGCAAGATGGCGGCAACCAAACGTCACTTCCGTTACACATTCTGACGGGTCGCCTAATCTGATGAAACAGAACCTCATCAATGCCGCCTATCAGTGAAGGAGAAAAAATTACTTAATTTACAAAATGTTATAACAGGAAAAAAGAAAAACTTTTTTTTCAACATTTTCAGTCTTTTTTTCATTTATTTAGCAAAAAATAATAAAACCCCCCAGAGGTGATTAAATACCACCAAAAGAAAGCTCTATCTGTGGGGAAAAAATGATAAAATAGTCATATGAGTACAGTGTAGCATGACCGAGTAATTGTCATTCAAAGTATGACGGTGCTGAAAGCTGAGAATTGGCCTGGGCAGGGAGGGGGGAGGGGGGAGCGCCCGGTATTGAAGGGGTTAATGAATCTTAGTGCTCACTATATGATAACCAGTTTTTGGTAAAATATAAAAGATGAGGCTGCGATAAGTAAATAAATACCAAACATGCGAAGATTTAAAACTGAGCGCAGCCATGGAATGGCGACAAACTTGCGGTACTTAAAACTCTCCATAGGTGACACTTTAACCGCTTTGCCGACCAGCCGCCGCCATTATACTGCGTCAGGTCGGCTCGTTCCCGCAAATCGCCATAGGTGTACGTCGGCTCCTTTAAGAGCCATAGCAGGCACACGCGCGCCCAATCGTGCCCACTGCACGGGGGGGGGGGGGGGGCCAGATGCCCATGGGCGCGATGTCTGCCGGCCACCCGCGATCGCGGGAAAGAGCGAGAATGCGGATCTGTCAATGGAAACAGACACATCTCCGTTCTGACAGGGGAGTTAGAGAGAGAGATCTGCTATTCCTAGTGATTTGGAACAGCGATCTCTCTCCTCCCCCAGTCAGTCCCCTCCCCCCCCCCACACCTCCCTAGGGAACACATTTAACCCCTTGATCGCCCCCTAGTGTTATCCTCTTCCCTGCCAGTGACAAGGTATTTTTTTTGTTTATAGCACAAAAAATATAAAACCGCAGAGGTGATCAAATACCGCCAAAAGAAATCTCTATTTGTGGGATTTTGATTGGGTACAGCTTTCCCACGACCGCGCAATTGTCAGCTAAAGCGACGCAGTGCCGTATCACAGAGAATGGTCACTGATGGGGAAAATCTTCCGGTCTGTAAGTGGTTAAAAATCCTTCACAGGTTATCAGTGCGGAGCGAATCCTCCATGATGAGCCCCCCAGATTTATCGATCTCACTCTGACATTCGCAGAGATATCTCACATGTGTGGTGTAATCACTGGTTACATACGTGTGCCGGGCCTACGTGTGCTTTACATTTACATGTATGTGCGGGGGACAGAGGTGCTTTACATTTACATGTATGTGCGGGGGACGGAGGTGCTTTACATTTACATGTATGTGCGGGGGATGGAGGTGCTTTACATTTACATGTATGTGCGGGGGATGGAGGTGCTTTACATTTACATGTATGTGCGGGGGACGGAGGTGCTTTACATTTACATGTATGTGCGGGGGACGGAGGTGCTTTACATTTACATGTATGTGCGGGGGACGGAGGTGCTTTACATTTACATGTATGTGCGGGGGATGGAGGTGCTTTACATTTACATGTATGTGCGGGGGATGGAGGTGCTTTACATTTACATGTATGTGCGGGGGATGGAGGTGCTTTACATTTACATGTATGTGCGGGGGACGGAGGTGCTTTACATTTACATGTATGTGCGGGGGATGGAGGTGCTTTACATTTACATGTATGTGCGGGGGACGGAGGTGCTTTACATTTACATGTATGTGCGGGGGACGGAGGTGCTTTACATTTACATGTATGTGCGGGGGATGGAGGTGCTTTACATTTACATGTATGTGCGGGGGATGGAGGTGCTTTACATTTACATGTATGTGCGGGGGATGGAGGTGCTTTACATTTACATGTATGTGCGGGGGACGGAGGTGCTTTACATTTACATGTATGTGCGGGGGACGGAGGTGCTTTTTATTTACATGTATGTGCGGGGGATGGAGGTGCTTTTCATTTACATGTATGTGCGGGGGATGGAGGTGCTTTACATTTACATGTATGTGCGGGGGATGGAGGTGCTTTTCATTTACATGTATGTGCGGGGGATGGAGGTGCTTTACATTTACATGTATGTGCAGGGGACGGAGGTGCTTTACATTTACATGTATGTGCAGGGGACGGAGGTGCTTTACATTTACATGTATGTGCGGGGGACGGAGGTGCTTTTTATTTACATGTATGTGCGGGGGATGGAGGTGCTTTTCATTTACATGTATGTGCGGGGGATGGAGGTGCTTTACATTTACATGTATGTGCGGGGGATGGAGGTGCTTTTCATTTACATGTATGTGCGGGGGACGGAGGTGCTTTTCATTTTTATTGTTTTTATTTTATTTACCCCCCCTTTTTTTTTTCTTTACACATTTTTTTTTTCATTTAACTTTATTACTATCACAAGAGGTGAACAATCTCCCTTTTGATAGCTTTGGGCAGTGCCAGGTCCTCATTATGGAAACATCATAGTTGGTAAAGATGAATAAAGACACCGGTCCATCCAGTTCACTCTGTGTGTGTTTATGTCAAAATAAAAAAAGAAATCATATCCCATATCCCTGTATGTTGTGTTCGCTAAGATGGCCATCTAAGAGGTTTTTTTTTTTTTTTAAACTATCAATACATCCCGCTGCCACCACCGATTGTGGAAGAGAGCTCCACATCCTTATTGCCCTGACAGTGAAAACCCCCTACACAGCTTAAGGTTAAACCGCTTCTCCTCCAAACCCGGACACTTTATGGCCAGTTTTTTTTTTTCAGTAGTATACACTATAGGATGATAAAAGACCTGGAACACCTTTGGATGCCCCAAGGAGAGTAGTAATGGAGCTCCCGGACGGCAACAGATTTGTGTGTGACTTTCTCGGGTCACTTGGAGAGCCACAGCCCGTTCTTATTAATGTGTCCGGGTGACTGCCCGGGTGGATCCTGAACAGATGGTGACCCCTAGGCCCCGTGTCCTCCTACACTCCCTGAGACTGATTTGTTTATTCCCTATGCCAGAATCACCTTTGAGATATTTGTATCGATCGCCTCTCAGCGTCTCTTCTCCAGAGAGAATACATTTAGTGCTTGTAGTCTCTCCTCATCACTGAGATCCTCCAATCCCCTTATTGATTTAGTTGCTCTTCTCTGGACTTTCTCCAGAACATCCCTTCTGAGGACCGGTGACCAGAACTGGACGGAATACTCCAGGTGCGGCCGGACCAGAGTCTTATAAAGTGGCGGATTATCGTTTTATATCCTCTTTTTTTATGTATGCTAAAATTCTGCCGTCTTTGATAGCCGCAGCTTGACAATGCATGTTATTACTGAGCCCGTCTTCTATTAGGACCCCCGGATCCTTCTCCATCCCCCCACAGGTTCTCCCCCTAGCCGGTAACTTGCATTTATATTTTTTGGCCCCAAATGCATTACTTTACATTTCTCCACATTAAACCCTCATGCACACAGGCTGTTAAAAAAACGTTATGAAAACGCCAGTATCTTTGCAGTGATTTTTTTAAACTTTTTTCAGCTTTTTTGAGCGTTTTTCCGCGTTAGCGTTTTTGAGCGTTTTTTTTTTTTTTTCAATGGATCAAAAACGCTAAAAAACGTTGGTGAATGACGTTTTTGAGCGTTTTTCAGCGTTAGAGCGTTTTTACAGCTTAAAAACGCCTAGGTGGGCATGAAGCCATAGACTAACATAGACAGGCCTTTTTAAGCTGTAAAAACATCCGTGTTCATAAGGACTAAACCTCATTTGTCATGTAGTTGCCCCCAACCCCCCCCCCCCCTTTCTATATTATTGATCTCTTCCTGTAAAGTATCAATATCTTGCTGTGAAGTTATCGCCCTGATTAGGTTTTTTTTTTTTTTTTTTGCCACTTCAGCTAGAAAGTTTTCCCCGGGAAATAATTTTTCAATGATTTAAAATTCAAATTTATTTCCCATCTTATCATCACATCATCGTGGCTTTAAATTTACTTGATGGTCCAAATCATCTTATTACAAAACAAGAAAATGAAGTATTCATTCTACAGTTTACTAATATTTCCCTCCTGCAACCCCCCCCCCCCTCCCCCGAGACCGTACTCCATCCATCTCTCCACGTTCCTCTCCTCTGGCCTCCCGTTTTCTCTTCCTATCTGCTCCCGCTTTAGGTGTACCTCTATATCCTACACTGGGGCGAGGATCCCCTATTTCTGGGCTAAGTGGACCACATCTCAACCGCTTTTGAGGATTCTTTAACCTCTTGCTTACCGGGCACTTAAACCCCCCTCCTGCCCAGACCAATTTTGAGCTTTCAGCGCTGTCACACTTTGAATGACAATTGCGCGGTCATACAACACTGTACCCAAATTAAATTTTTATCATTTTTTTCCCACAAATAGAGCTTTCTTTTGGTGGTATTTAATCACAGCTGGGGTTTTTATTTTTTGCTAAACAAACAAAAAAAGATGGAAATTTTTGAAAAAAAAAAAATCATGTTTAATAGTTTGTTATAAAATTTTGCAAACAGGTAATTTTTCTCCTTCATTGATATGCGCTGATGAGGCGGCACTGGTGGGCACTGATAGGCTGCACTGATGGGCACGGATAGGCACAGATAAGGCGGCACTGATAGGGACAGATAAGGCAGCACTGATGGCCACTGATGGGCGGCACGGATGGGTGGCATGGATAGGCACTGATAGGTACCACTGATGGGGGGCACTGATGGGGGGCACTGATGGGTGGCACTGATGGGCGGCACTGATGGGCGGCACTGATGGGCACTGGTAGGTGACACTGATGGGCACTGATAGGTTGCACTGATGTGGGTGCTGATGGGTGGCACTGTGGGCACTGGTAGACAGCACTGCTGCCTATTGCTTTGTGTCAGAAGATCGCCGTGATTGGGACTGATGTCCCGATCACGGCCGCCGGTGATCGGGTTTTCTTTTCCCTCCTCACGCTGTCAGCGCGAGGAGGAAAAATAGCCAATTACCGGCCCTGTTTACATCACATGATCAGCTGTCATTGGCTGACAGCTGATCATGTGGTAAGGGACCAACCCCTTACTCTGATCTGTGATCAGGCGAGTCTCATAGACTCGCTGATCGCCAAGCGCGCCGCACGCAGGCCGCTCGTGCACGGGACGACGTCAATAGACTTCGTCCCGGCAATTTAGACCCGCGCTGTTGCCGTCATTTGGCAATGGCCCGGATCTGAAGCGGTTAAATTTTTCCCAATCTTTCCATTTTGTTTTACAGGCCCCCATTTTTATCCCTTCACTAAACCTTAAGTACTCCAGGCACTTCATCTCGTTAATTTTATTAAACCATTCCCTCATCGTTGGTCTCTCTTTCTTTTGCCAATACTTAGGGATTAGGCTCTTGGCTGCGTCAATAAGATGTGGCAAGAGTGTTCTAAGATATGTTTTAGTGGGCATATCACTCAAATGAAATAAGAATATCCAAGGGTCGTTAGGGACATCTAGATTTAGTGATCTCTTTAATATATTTTCTTACTTCGCCCCAGAACATTCTCATTTCCGGACACAGCCACCAAATGTGGGCCATTGTCCCTAACTCTGGACAGGCCCCTCCAGCATAGTTGCGACTTATCCCTTTGTATTTTATGAACCCGATCGGGGGTCAGGTACATTCTAGTCAGGCACTTAAAGTTTAGTTCTAGCAATTTACTATTGACCGATGTGGCTGAGACTCTTTTTAAAATCATTGAGACTTCTGTACCTGTGAGTGTTCTCTCTAGCTCCTTCTCCCATTTAAAGTCCGAAGTATCTGTCCTTCCTAGTTCCACTAGAACTTTATATATCCGAGAGAAACCCCCCCCCCTTCCCTCTTTATCCGCGCATATTTTCTCAAGTGGCAGTAAGTTATCCACCGATCTAATTGTTCGCGGCAGGGAATCTATAGAATGCTTTAATTGGTTATAACGCCAGGGGTTTATAACTACCATATTTCTTTTATCCTGCAGCTCTTGGAATGAGCATATTCTACCCCTGCACGTTACATCTTTTAGTTGTATGTTTTCTTCCAGTAACCATTTGCCAAACCATTCCTCTTTCCCTGGTGCCAACTGCTCTAATAGGGCGTACACACGGTCGGACTTTGTTCGGACATTCCGACAACAAAATCCTAGGATTTTTTCAGACGGATGTTGGCTCAAACTTGTTTTGTCTACACACGGTCGCACAAAGTTGTCGGAAAATCCGATCGTTTTAAACGCGGTGACGTAAAACACGTACGTCGGGACTATAAACGGGGCAGTGGCCAATAGCTTTCATCTCTTTATTTATTCTGAGCATGCGTGGCACTTTGTCAGTCGGCTTTGTGTACACACGATCGGAATTTCCGACAACGGATTTTGTTGTCGGAAAATTTTATCTCCTGCTCTCCAACTTTGTGTGTCGGAAAATCCGATGGAAAATGTCCGATGGAGCCCACACACGGTCGGAATTTCCGACAACACGCTCCGATCGGACATTTTCCATCAGAAAATCCGACCGTGTGTACGGGGCATTAGTCTTTAAGTGGCATTAAGGGTGAGTTGTACTCCCAGTGTTACTTTTTCTGTAATGTGTCCCATATCTTGAGTGCATGCTTAGTAATTCCATGTGTTTCAGTGCTGTATTTTCTCTGTTGGGGTGAGATCCATATGATTTTCTCCAATTTAGTGTCACTAATTTTATTTTCTATTACTACCCAGTGTTTTTCTTTATTTTTAACCCAATCTATAACTCTAGCTAGAGCGATAGCTTCATAGTATTTCCGTATATCTGGTGCTCCCCGCCCCCCCCTTTACCTTTAACGTTAATCAATTGTGCAAATTTTAATCTTGGTGTTTTCCCCCTCCAAATAAATTTTATTAACATTGAGTGTAGTCTTCTAAGATATGTGTGTGCCAATGTTATTGGTAGCAATTGCATTTTATATGTTATTTTTGGCAATAGAACCATTTTATAGATATTAATTCTTCCCGCCCAGGATAATTGACCCAGATGTATTCTATTGAATTCTGACTTTACCTCGTTTAAGAGCGCGGTAAAATTCGCTTGGTATAGCGTTTCCATTGATGTAGTGATTTTTACACCCAGGTAATTCAATTCTTTTTTTCCCCACACAAAGGGGAAATATTTTTGATGAGAGTGGTCACTTTCCTTACTGTGGTTTATTTCTAATGCTTCAGATTTAGTTGGGTTTACTTTGAAATTCGATAACTTTCCATATTCTGCTAGGGTGGCCATAACATTCGGGAGGGAGATCCTTGGATGGGTTATGTACAACAAGATGTCGTCTGCAAAGGCGGCAAGTTTATATTCCGTGTTACCTATTACTACCCCACTGATATCCCTATTCTGTCTTATCTTCGAAAGGAGGGGTTCCAATGAAAGCAAGAAAAGCATAGGGGAAATTGGGCACCCCTGTCTTGTACCGTTGTACATGTCGATAGGCTCAGAGAGGGTCCCATTTATTTTCACTCTCGCCGAAGGCCTTGAATGCAAGGCCCTAATCCATTTACAAATCCTCTCCCCACAGCCTACTTCCTCAAGCATGCTCATCATGAAGTCCCAGTCTACTCTATCAAACGCTTTTTCTGCGTCTATAGATAGCAGTAGACCTGGGACTCCACTCTTTTTAATTTCCTGGGCTAATAGGAGGGTTTTAATGCTATTATCTTGTCCCTGCCTACCCGAAATAAACCCAACCTGGTCCGGGTGGATGATCCTCTTTATTGCCTGCTTCATTCTATCCACAATCACTTTTGCAAATAGTTTAGTATCCACATTTAACAGGGAGATAGGCCTATAACTTGAGCATAATGTAGCATCCTTGCCTTCCTTATGAATAATCGTTATATTAGCTGCTAATGATTCTCTGCTCATTTCCCCCTTGTCTCCTATGGCATTCATATAGGAACACAATTTAGGTATTAGGTAGTCTTGATATTTTTTGTAGTAGAGCACTGTCAACCCGTCCGGGCCTGGGCTCTTACCTACTTGTGTCTCCCTGATTGCCTTTCTCACTTCGGTCTCCGTAATAGGGGCCTCCAGTGCGGTTCGCTCATTTTCCGTTATTTTGGCCATTCCCGCCTCGCTTAGATAGTTTTTAATTTTCACTTGTTTTTGTTCCCTCTCCTTAGTTGTTTCATTTCTATTTATGGAGTAAACTCCCCGTAAAATTCTTGGAACGTCCTTGCAATATCTGAATCCTTATAGCTGATCTCGTTTGCTCTGGACCTTATCTTGTCTATATATTTGTTATTTTTCTTTTTACTTAATATCTTCGCCAGGAGTCTACCAGGTCTATTACTGCCTATATATCTTTCTGTTTTTACGAGATTATACTTCTTCCGATTTTCTTGTTCGATTAACTGCCGCATAGCCTCCCTACTCCTGTATAGTCTTACCAATGTTTCTCCATCCCTCGATATCTTATGATGTTGCTCTAATTTAATGATTTCCTCCTGTAACACGCGAAAGCTCTCTACCTGTCCTCTCTTATTCTCTACTCCCACCTTTATTATAATCCCTCTGATGTAGGCTTTATGAGCCTCCCAAACTATTGTTTCTGATGTTTCCTCAGAGGTATTGATTTTAAAGTAAAATTCTAGTTCTTCTTTAATGAGCTTATCTATTTTTTTATCATGAAGGAGATCTTCATTTAGTATCCAGTTGTTACTCCGCGATTTGTGTTTACTTAATTTTATTTGTAGGCTCACCGGGGCATGGTCAGAAAACGTCATTGGTCCTATGTTTGTACCCTCTACCTCTTCCATATACCGATGCTCCAAAAAAAAGAGATCGAGCCTAGAGTACGTCGCATGAACGGGGGAATAGAAGGTATAATCTCTTATATTCTGATGTTGCATCCTCCATATATCTACCAGCTGCTGTTGACGCAACTTTTTCTTGAGTTTATTCATCCATATACCTCCAGACCCCCGAGCACGTGACGTGCTATCTTTACCTGGCTCTAAACAGATATTAAAATCTCCTGCGATAATGGCCCTCCCTTTCTTAAAGACTTTGCAAGGATTCCCAATAGGAACCTTCCTGGGTCGGTGTTTGCGCAGTAAACATTCGCTAATGAGCATTCCGTCCCATTCAAATTACCTCTTAGGAACAGGAAGCGACCCTCAGGGTCAGTTACTCTCTCCTCTGTTATGAACCTAACTCCCTTTGCAAAACCAATCGCAACTCCTTTTGCTCCCCTTACCGGGGAGTCTCCATAAATCCAATACGGGAAATCTCTTGTAGTTATTCTCTTGCTTTTGCCAAGATACAGGTGGGTCTCCTGCAGGAAGACCACCTCTGCTTTCAGGGATCTCAATTCTCCCATTATGTTCGCACATTTTATGGGGGAATTGAGGCCCCTCACATTGTATGTAACTATATTTATCCTGGCCATCTTATTGTTTTTACCACATCTACACCTTTACGTAGCCCCTCAGGACTAAATGGTCGGATCCACCGAGGAATGGACCGGTCTCGTCCTACCCTTAACCCCCCTTCCCCCCTCCCTCCCCCAACCACCCCCACCCTTCCAACCTCCCTTCCCCCCATTTGGGGTTATCTGACCACTCCTAGGCCTCTTTAACCGCGGCCCCACCAACTCCACCCTGCCCTACGGTTAACCCCATAGAGGTTGAACTCAGTGGAGCAATCCCTAGATCCAGCAGCCACCCCCGGACCCCGGCCGCCCCCCCCCACTACCAGCCGCCCACCCCCCAAGGACCCCCACCCGCCCTGAGCCCCCCACCCCCTACCCATGGTGATTTAAAACCTGAAGTCAATGATTACTATAAATACCGATCTACATAATTTTAACTTTAGTTTACGTGCCCCTCTTTTTAAAGACTGGTTTCCAGGTTTGTGGTTCTTCTGACATATCTTGATTTACTATTTTTTCCCACCATCCTGGGATTACAAGTAGTGGCACATCTAAGCGCTGACAGAATTTCTGGGTCTCCTCTGGGAATCTCAATGTTGCTGAGCGGCCATCCTTGCACCCAATTAGGCAGGCTGGAAAACCCCACGAATATTGGACGCCACGGGCTTTCAGTTGTGCCAGTAGTGGTTTAAGTACTCTTCTCCTGGATAAGGTCTCAGCAGCTAAATCTGGGTATATCTGCAAACATGTCTCTCCATATTTCACTGACTGATTCTTTTTCACACTTGACTTGATCGTCTCCTTATCTTGATAGCTGTGGAATCTCACAATTACATCCCGTGGGGCTTCTTCACTTATTTCGGGTGGTTTTCTTATCCTGTGAGCTCTATCCAGTTTGATTTTATGCCTTTTCTCAGATGGATCTAGTAGGCTTCCAAAGATTTGGTCGATTTTCTCCTGTAGGTTCTCCTTTTCACCCGAACCTCTGGAAGCCCTCTGATCCGAAGATTTTTCCTCCTGCTTCGGTTCTCTTGATCTTCCAACCTATAGCGCAGGTTTCTCTGTTCTCGCTGAATTTCCTCCATCTGACTTTTGAGATTTTTTATCTCTAGCCCTTGTCTTTCTATCGTCGTTTCAGCCTCTTCTACTCTTCTTACAATATGGCTCATTTCATCCCGTACTGTTTCAATTTCAACTCTAATCGATGTTTCCAATCGAGCAAACATTTCTGCCATCTCGTTCTTTGTTGGTAATTGTCTATCCTGCTGATGATCCGTTGAGGTTGTTTCTGTTATTCCAGGGTTTGTATTGTGGATTTCCATTTCAGCTGTCTTCTCGTGCTGATCTTAGGTGGCCAATCAGCAGTTTTACCTTTGGACCCAGTAGCTTTTCCTGGACTTTCGTTAGTATTATCGTGGACCATATATTTCTTGATGGTACCTGGACTGGCACTAATTCTAGTCGTGTTCGCTGTAGCCACCTTCCCTGTCTTTCCTCTGATTCTCTCCTCAATTCTTTTATCTCTTTTTTTTTTTTTTTCTTCTTTCCTTTCCCCTCCCTTCCCCTTTTTTATATAATCCTGTTCTAGATGGACTATTTAGCGAAGACAAGGGATATGTAATATGGGTTCCTTACACCAAAGGGATCCCCCAGGTGAGGGGGGAAATCAGGGTTGTTAAGCTAATTCCAGGCTACACCAATGGCCTTGACTCTGCCGGTTGTTATGTATTTGAGGGGTTTTTAGTGAGCTGTGTAAAGTAACTCTACCAAGCCCTAATTTAGTCTACCCCCCTATACTTTAAATACCATTAGCCCCTAATCCAGGGTATAGGGAGTGTCCCCCGATACTGCTCAGTTCATCCTCCCCATTACTTCTGAGGTTAACGCTTCCGTCCCTCTTGCTGTTCGCGTTATAGTCCTGATTTTTTGCAGTTTTGCCACCGCCTCAATACGCCTCTCCTGGTTATCCGTGGTTTACTGTGGAGCCTCTCAAGTCTCTTCCTGGGCTTATATACAGCATAGACTGGCTAAACATATAGCTTACGTGCCCTATGGCCCCTTTAACCTTAAAAGTATTCGAATAAGGATATCCAAAAAGAAAAAAAAGAAAAAGGGACTGCTATCAGTCTGTTCTAGTGACTGTGTATGACATACACATCTACTTTGGAGACATAATATCGATGGTGTTTTGATCCCTTAGCCACGCAAGTGTGGTAGAGGGTATCCCGTGGTGGAGGAGATCCTATCGACACTTTTTGTATACAGCAGGAGTGGGCAGGGAATAATTTTATACCAGTATTGAATTATGAAATGACATGCATTCATGTCCCATTGTCCAATACTCCCACCGCATATCGAGCAAATTACGTGCCCAATGGCCCTTTTAACCGTGTAATATTCGAGTGAGAGCATCCAACTTGAGGAAAAGTAGAGAGCACCTATTCACCCTAAACGGGCTACTGGTAGTCAGTTCTGGCACTTTGTGTGTATACACGTCCAATTTGAAAGTATCCTATCGGTGGATTTTTGATCCCTTTAGCCCAGTGAGTGTAGCTGTGGGTATCCAGCAGGGAGGACAATCTCATAATCACTCTTTATACAGAACAGGGGAGGACTAGGAGCATTTTTATACCCATATAAGCATGTGAAATCCGTGCATTCATGCCCCACAGTCCAATATTCCCGCCATATGGGGATCAGGTTCAACGCCAGCCCACACTCTAGCCACAGTTATCGCAGTTCTTAATACAATACTTTGTAATACAGTTCCAGTTAAGATCGAAGAGCTAGGTCTCCTTTAGGCTAGGTTTTAATGTATAGAGAAACCACCCTCATCAAGCATTAAGGAGAGGTTACCTGTGTAGTAAAGGAGGTATCTTCATACATGCATTCAATATGGGACATGTAGCACTTACCCCTGCCGCCGCATTTGTTTTACCGGTTTACACTTATCTGTGGGGTTGATGTCTTGCTCCCCTTCCGAGTGTGTCTGTCCCTTGTACGGCTATTGGTTAGATGACCGGACCACGGTCTCCACGTCCTCGTCCTGGGCCGGCTATTACCGCCTCCTCCGTCAGTTCTGTCAGCTCTGTACTGCAGGGAGAGCGTCGTGCAGGCGTGCAAACCAGCACTCACTTCACTGGGCTATGCTTAGCTGTACTCCCGGAAGCTGTCTCTGAGTCCACTCGAGAGCTACCTCGCGATCACCATGGATGTTCGTAGGATGAGGGATGGGTGGGGGCCGGGATCGTTAGCCCGGGGGGGGGGTACTCGTTGAGCCCCAGCGGTGGGGTGGGCGGCCGGCGTCTATCCTGCTACCGCAGCCAGACTCACGGAGGGAGAGACGCCCAGCGCCCCGGGACCAGCAACGGGATCAGTCAGACGCCCACATCCGGCTCCTCCCTCCGTCCTGATGGCCCTGATTAGCTTAATGTTATCAGTAAACACTGAGATCGAGCTTCTCCTATGATTTATACTGAATGTGATCATCCTACGATCGCTGAATCCCAAGTTGTCCCGTACTTCCACATCTGCGACCAGATCTGGGTCATTTGTAATTAATAGATCTACAGAGCATCCGGAAAGTATTCACAGGGCTTCACTTTTTCCACATTTTGTGATGTTACAGCCTTATTCCAAAATGGATTAAATTCATTATTTTTCTCAAAAGTCTACAAACAATCCCCCATAATGAAAACGTGAGAGAAGTTTATTTGCAATCTTTGCAAATTTAATAAAAATAAAAAAGGAAAAAATCCCATGTACATAAGTATCACAGACTCCTCCCATGTATATAAGTATCACAGACTCCTCCCATGTATATAAGTATTACAGACTCCTCCCATGTATATAAGTATCACAGACTCCTCCCATGTACATAAGTATCACAGACTCCTCCCATGTACATAAGTATCACAGACTCCTCCCATGTACATAAGTATCACAGACTCCTCCCATGTACATAAGTATCACAGACTCCTCCCATGTACATAAGCATCACAGACTCCTCCCATGTACATGAGCATCACAGGCTCCACCTATGTACCCACCGTGGCCTGTATGCATGCCCACCACACACCCGCTATGGACTGTATGCACGCTTACCACACACCCACCATGGCCTGTATGCATGCTCTACACACACCCGCCATGGCCTGTATGCACGCTCACCACGCACCCACCATGGCCTGTATGCATGCCCACCACACACCCGCCATGGCCTGTATGCACGCTCCCCACACACCCGCCATGGCCTGTATGCACGCTCACCACACACCCGCCATGGCCTGTATGCACGCTTACCACGCACCCACCATGGCCTGTATGCATGCCCACCACACACCCTCCATGGCCTGTATGCACGCTCACCACGCACCCACCATGACCTGTATGCACGCTCACCACACACCCATGACCTGTATGCACGCTCCCCACACACCCGCCATGGCCTGTATGCACGCTCCCCACACACCCGCCATGGCCTGTATGCACGCTCCCCACACACCCGCCATGACCTGTATGCACGCTCACCACACACCCGCCATGGCCTGTATGCACGCTCACCACGCACCCACCATGACCTGTATGCACGCTCACCACACACCCATGACCTGTATGCACTCTCACCACACACCCGCCATGGCCTGTATGCACGCTCACCACACACCCGCCATGACCTGTATGCACGCTCACCACGCACTCGCCATGACCTATATGCACGCTCACCACACACCCGCCATGTCCTGTATGCACGCTCACCACACACCCGCCATGACCTGTATGCACGCTTACCACACACCCATGACCTGTATGCACTCTCACCACACACCCGCCATTATCTGTATGCACGCTCACCACACACCCGCCATGACCTGTATGCACGCTCACCACACACCCGCCATGACCTGTATGCACGCTCCCCACACACCCGCCATGACCTGTATGCACGCTCACCACGCACCTGCCATGACCTGTATGCACGCTCACCACACACCCGCCATGACCTGTATGCACACTCACCACACACCCATGACCTGTATGCACGCTCACCACACACCCGCCATGGCCTGTATGCACGCTCACCACACACCCGCCATGACCTATATGCACGCTCCCCACACACCCGCCATGTCCTGTATGCACGCTTACCACACACCCATGACCTGTATGCACTCTCACCACACACCCGCCATTATCTGTATGCACGCTCACCACACACCCGCCATGACCTGTATGCACGCTCACCACGCACCTGCCATGACCTGTATGCACGCTCACCACACACCCGCCATAGCCTGTATGCACGCTCACCACACACCCGCCATAGCCTGTATGCACGCTCACCACACACCCGCCATGGCCTGTATGCACGCTCACCACACACCCACCATGGCCTGTATGCACGCTCCCCACACACCCGCCATGACCTGTATGCACGCTCACCACGCACCTGCCATGACCTGTATGCACGCTCACCACACACCCGCCATGACCTGTATGCACACTCACCACACACCCATGACCTGTATGCACGCTCACCACACACCCGCCATGGCCTGTATGCACGCTCACCACACACCCGCCATGACCTATATGCACGCTCCCCACACACCCGCCATGTCCTGTATGCACGCTTACCACACACCCATGACCTGTATGCACTCTCACCACACACCCGCCATTATCTGTATGCACGCTCACCACACACCCGCCATGACCTGTATGCACGCTCACCACGCACCTGCCATGACCTGTATGCACGCTCACCACACACCCGCCATAGCCTGTATGCACGCTCACCACACACCCGCCATAGCCTGTATGCACGCTCACCACACACCCGCCATGGCCTGTATGCACGCTCACGCTCAAAATTACTTTGTCGAGGGGGATAATGGTGGGGGGTTGCTTTTAAGGGGATGGGCTTGACCCCCTTAGTTCCAGTGAAGGGAACTCTTAAGGCGTCAGCATACCAAGACATTTTGGACAATTTCATGTTCCCAACTTTGTGGGAACAGTTTGGGGACGGTCCCTTCCTGTTCCAACATGACTGCGCACCAGTGCACAAAGCAAGGTCCATAAAAACATGGATGAGCAATTATAACCCCCAACATTGGGGTCACTGGTAGCAATTATAACCCCCAACATTGGGGTCACTGGCACCAATTATAACCCCCAACATTGGGGACAGTGATGAAAAGTCCACAGATGGACATCTGTATTGCTAGGACCCCCCTCAGGTCACCAACCAACATCCCCGCATAGAAAACCGGGGTACGGTACCCCAAACATCATGGGGTGCTGCATAAATCTCTCTATAAATCCTGTGCTGGACCGACACCAATTATTGCCATCACCATGACGATGATAAATAAAGAACGATTACTGATTGATTTCCAATATTTCATCATAGAATTCATTCAATCTTTTCTGTTTTTAAGTAAAAAAATAACCCTCCCCCCTCCCCCGTGTTTATTGCATCCCCCATAATCAAAACCTCGATCCAAAAATGATCAATAAATTAAACAACTCAACACCATTCATAAACAAATATAAAAAAAAAAAATCTAAAATCCAACATACACCCCCCCCCCCGGTGATAAACCGGTATATATATTATTACTGGGGTGATATATGTATATCTGTATATACAGTATCTCACAAAAGTAAGTACACCCCTCAGTCACATGTTTGTAAATCTTTTCTTCTATCTTTTCATGTGCCCCTGCACGTCCTACTTGGCACCCCAAGACAAACCTAACTGTTCAAGACATTTTGATAGGGGACAGGAAGGAGGGAGAGGAGTTTAGAATCCTGGGGGAGGAGTTCTCAGGCCTGGGGGGGGTTGGGAGGAGTTCACATGCCTGGGGGATGGGAGGGGGAGGAGTTTACAGGTCTGATGCCTTATTATAGGAAAAGACACATGGGGGGGATCTCAGACATTCTCTTCCACCTTATAGAGCACTCGTGTGCACACTGTGTTTCTGGGATCAGGGATCTTTCACGTTTTAGGCGAACGTAATAACCGCTACACTACAGAAACATCCCAGTTCCCCCCGCGTCTGGTCATGAGGTGTGGTGGAGAATGGTTGGACTAGATGATGGTGGACCAGGTGAGGAGGACAAAGACAAGTGTGTTTTGCCTACAGTCAAGCATGGTGGTGGGAGTGTCATGGTCAGGGGCTGCATGAGTGCTGCCGGCACTGGGGGGCTACAAATCATTGAGGGAACCATGAATGCCAACATGTACTGTGACATACTGAAGCAGAGCATAATCCCCTCCCTTCAGAGACTGGACAGCAGGGTAGTATTCCAACATGATAACCACCCCAAACACACCTCCAAGACCACCACTGCCTTGCTAAAGAAGCTGAGGGTAAAGGTGATGGACTGGCCAAGCATGTCTCCAGACCTAAACCCTATTGATCATCTGTGGGACATCCTCAAATGGAAGGTGGAGGAGCGCAAGGTCTCTAACATCCACCAGCTCTGTGATGTCGTCATGGAGGAGGGGAAGAGGACTCCAGTGACAACCTGTGAAGCTCTGGTGACCTCCATGCCCAAGAGGGTTAAGGCAGTGCTGGAAAATAATGGTGGCCACACAAAATATTGACACTTTGGGCCCAATTTGGAGATTTTCACTTAGGGGTGTACTGACTTTTGTTGCCAGCGGTTTAGACAATAATGGCTATGTGTTGAGTTATTTTGAGGGGGCAGCAAATTTACACTGTTATACAAGCTGTACACTCACTACTTTACATTGTAGCAAAGTGTCATTTCTTCAGTGTTGTCACATGAAAAGCTATAATAAAATGTTTACAAAAAATGTGAGGGGTGTGCTCACTTTTGTCAGATACTATATTTCCCCTTACTGGCTTCCCTCCTCCACATTCATCTCCCCTACAATGGAGGTCCCAGTTTAAACATCTTGGCATTATAATACGTAATGACTTATCTCACACTATAGCAGACAATTTGTACCCTGTGTTGCAACAACTAATACTTAAGTGCCAGATTTGGAAATCACTTCCTCTGACCCCAGTAGGACATGTAAATCTCCTTAAAATTAAGTTTCTCCCAAAACTCCTTTATACTTTCAGAAACACACCAATCCAGTGGCAGAACTAGCTGTCACACTTGCGACCGGGCCCTGGCATTCCGCCACTGTCAGGGGGCCCCAGCGTGGTTGCTAATCACAGGTCTCTGAGCTGAGAGCGTTTCTCTCATACAGCTCACGGGGGTTGGAGACGGAGCAGATCGGCTGTCTCCTCTCTTATCCCGACTGAAGAGAGAGGGAGAACGATGACGGCTGTGAGCTGTATGAGAGACACGATCTCAGCTCAGAGACCTGCTGGAGAGGCAGGCGGCATTGATCGATGAGCACTGATAGGAGGTATTAATGGCCACTGATAGGTGGGATTGATAAACACTGATAGTCAGCATTGATGAGCACTGATAGGCGGCACTGATGGGCAGCACTGATGGGCATTGAGCACTGATAAGCAGCACTAATAGGCAGCATTGATGAGCACTGATATGCAGCACTGATGGGTACTGGTAGACACTGATAGGTGGCATTGATGGGCACTGATAGGCAGTATTGATGGGCACTGATAGATGCTGATAGGTGGCACTAATGGGCACTGGTAGGTGGCATTGATGAGCACTGATAAGTGGCACTGATGAGCACTGACAGACAGCATTGATGAGCACTAATAGACACTGATAGGTGGCATTGATGAGCACTGATAGGTGGCACTGATAGGTGGCATTGATGAGCACTGATAGGTGGCGCTAATGGGCACTGATAGGCACTAACAGGAATTATTGGGCACTGATAGGCGCAATTAATGGGCACCGATAGGCAGCACTGAAATGCAGCACTAATAGGCAGCATTGATGAGCACTGATAAGCGCCACTGATAGGCAGCATTAATGGGCATTGATAAGTGGCACTGCTGATAACCATTGCTATTACCTTTTGTACCACCACCCCCTCCCTTTTAGAATGTAAGCTCTACGAGCAGGGCCCTCCTGTACCTTTTGTATTGTACTGTAATTGTGTTGTCCCCCTTTTACATTGTAAAGCGCTGAGTAAACTGTTGGCGCTATATAAATCTCGTATAATAATAATAATAATAATAATAATAATAATAATAATAATAATAATAACCAGCAAGTCTATTTACATGTGATCAGCTGATCACATGGTAAAGGGCCGCTGTGATTGCAATGGATGCACGTCCCAGGGGGCACGCGGGAAGCAGGGATCTGGGAGGATGTTTATGGACACCCACCCAAAATTGAAAGCCTGTGGCTCAAATGGAAGGATGGGTCAGGGGGGTGGGTCAGGGGGGCCCATCATAGTTTCTTACACAGGAGCCCTGAAGGTTCTAGTTACTCCTCTGCACCAATCCCTACTCCGGCTGCGTTCTTCCGCAAGTTAGAAGGAATTGTTACCTCCCTCATTTGGGCTCCGGTAGTTCCTAGAATAGCTAGCCTTACTCCCCCCCCTTTTACTTTGTCCTCTCTATGCACCCTTCTCCTTATTGGCCCCCCCCCCATATGTGACCTTTCATAGATCCCTTCCACTAGCACCAGTGTCTACTCCGACCAGCAACTGCTTTGATTTGGTTACAGACAATACTAGCCCTTTTTTAAAAGATCTTTAGGCTACTTTCACACTGGGGCGGGCGGGCGCCGGCGGTAAAGCGGCACTATTTTTAGCGCTACTTTACCGTCGTTTTAGCACCACTATTCGGCCGCTAGCTTTTTTCAGCCACTAGCTAGCGGCTCAAAAAGGGTTAAAACCACCCGCAAATCGCCGCTGCAGCTGCGCTTTGCCGGCGGGTTTGCGGCGCTGCCCCATTGTTTTCAATAGGAAGGGGCGCTTTCGGAGAGGTGAATACACCGCTCCTATAGCGCTGCAAAGATGCGGCTTGCAGGACTTTTTTGACCGTCCTGCAAGCGCACCGCCCCAGTGGGAAAGCCCTCAGGGCTTTCACATTGGAGTGAATTGAGCAGCTATTTCAGTGCGCTTTGCAGGCGCTATTTTTAGCGCTATAGCGCCTGCAAAGCGCCTCTGTGTGAAAGTAGCCTTAGACGATAATGGAAAGTGAATGTCATGTTTTGTTTCCTTTTATTCTGACCATATAATGTGAATGTATTTGTACTTCTTATTTTCATCTATCATACACCTCACTGTTTTACAAATGGATTCTGTGTATGTTTTCTTCACCAATAAAACTTTTCTGTTAAAAAAAAGCAACTTTGTCCCACATTGCAAGTTATTCCTCATAGCGCTGAGTGATGTAATTTATTGTGTGATTGGAGCTGTATTGTTATGAGGGGTATCCATGCGCCACATCGCAGTACAGGGGGGAGGGGTATCCCCATTAAGGATTTGTTTACATATTTTATAAAATATATTAAAAAGAGCCATTCCCACCCAGGGTTCCTCTAGAGTAGGGGTGTCAAACTCAGCATTATTGTTGCCCTCAAAGGGCTGGTTGAATCTGTAAGACTAAATGTCAAGAGCACCTCACCCCTCCCTTACATCAGAAGTCAAATATCCCCCACCCTCCCTTACATCACAGTACACCCCCCGTCCCTTACCTTGTGCTACTCCAGAGAAGAAGCTGGAGGTGGAGCAGACCATGCATGGTCTGGAAGAAGACTGAAGGAGGTCTGGAGTCAGCTGCTGAATGCTGAGACCAGGGGAGGTGGAGAAGAGGGGTGCTGGAGCAGCATAGAAAGGCGCAGGGCCCTTCTCCCTGCTTGGGGGGGGGGGGGGGGAGACGAGCCTCTCTGCAGCTGCACAGAGAAGCGCAGGATCTGGCAGTGGAATTTTGTCCTCCTCTCTGCTACCGGCTGCTGAGTCAAAGTTGGGGCAGAACTTAGGCAGTTGCCACAGCTGCAGGAGCAGTGTGAGGGCCACATGGAATGGCCCATAGGGCCGGATTCGGTCCGTGGGCCTTGTGTTTGACACATGTGCTCTTGAGCTTCCTTTAGCTGTGGCTGATTGACCTCCCACCTGATGGTGTCTCCATAGTATCCCCAGCTGTGGCTGATTGGCCTCCCACCTGATGGTGTCTCCATAGTATCCCCAGCTGTGGCTGATTGGCCTCCCACCTGATGGTGTCTCCATAGTATCCCCAGCTGTGGCTGATTGGCCTCCCACCTGATGGTGTCTCCATAGTATCCCCAGCTGTGGCTGATTGGCCTCCCACCTGATGGTGTCTCCATAGTATCTCCAGGTGTGACTGACTTCCCACCTGATGGTGTCTCCATAGTATCTCCAGCTGTGGCCGATTGGCCTCCCACCTGATGGTGTCCCCATATTATCTCCAGCTGTGGCTGATTTACTTCCCACCTGATGGTGTCCCCATAGCATCTCCAGCTGTGGCTGATTGACCTCCCACCTGATGGTGTCTCCATAGTATCACTAGCTGTGACTGATTGACCTCCCACCTGACAGTGTCCCCATATTATCTCCAGCTGTGGCTGATAGACCTCCCACCTGATGGTGTTCCCATAGAATCTCCAGCTGGCTGATTGACCTCCCATCTGATGGTGTCTCCTTGTCTCTATAGTATCTCCAGCTGTGGCTGATTGGTCTCCCACCTGACGGTGTCTCCATTGTATCTCCAGCTGTGGCATACTATGGAGATACAATGGCAATCTGCCACAGCTGGAGATACTATGGTGTCTCCATAGTGTCTCCATAGTATCTCCAGCTGTGGCAGATTGACCTCCCACCTGATGGTGTCCCCATATTATCTCCAGCTGTGGCTGATAGACCTCCAACCTGATGGTGTTCCCATAGAATCTCCAGCTGGCTGATTGACCTCCCATCTGATGGTGTCTCCTTGTCTCCATATTATCTCCAGCTGTGGCTGATAGACCTCCCACCTGATGGTGTCCCCATAGTATCTCCAGCTGTGGCTGATTGGTCTCCCACCTGATGGTGTCCCCATAGTACCTCCAGCTGTGACTGACTGACCTCCCTCCTGATGGTGTCCCCATAGTATCTCCAGCTGTGACTGATTGACCTCTTCCCTGATGGTGTCCCCATAGTAACTCCAGTTGTGGCTGATTTACTTCCCACCTGATGGTGTCCCCATATTATCTCCAGCTGTGGCTGATTGACCTCTTCCCTGATAGTGTCCCCATAGTATCTCCAGCTGTGGCTGATTGACCTCCCACCTAAAGATGTCCCCATAGTTCCAGGGCCAAATCGGTGTGAAATATATCAGCTTTTTACCCGCCTAAAAGATGGTCACAAGGAGGGGTTCAGCGATTTAATGGGGTGTAAAAGGAAGTGAAATTAAACAGTTGGATACAATATCGAGAGCCCCAGGCTGGGCGGGGAGAAAGGAGAAGTCCCTGAAATAATGGATGTATACTCCGCCCACCTGATTTTGATTGACAGATACATTTTCTTTCAGTTGTTGCTCAGAACTGGAAAAAGATTGGCAATAAAGATTATTAAAAAATAAAATCTTATGGTAAGTAAGGTCAGTATATTATGGTGAATACGGTAAAACTGTTAGACAGTGGGAGCTGATATTGTGGTAAACAAGGTCAGTATATTATGGTGAATACGGTAAAACTGTTGGAGATAGCTAGAAATTTATAAAAAATAAATAAATAAATATATTGAAAAATATATATTTAAATACAGTATCTATCTATTATCTATCATAAATAGACAGATATAGACTGATTGATAGACTGATTATGTATATACAGTATATAGAGGATTTTAAGAATCATATTTCAGTTCCATGAAGACGAGGCTGTCTGGAGTCAGAGGTCACAAAGCTCCCACACAAGGGGGGAGGGGTGATCTTTCTTATCAGTCATGTATTTGCAGTTACAAACCTCCCTGAATGGTGTCTGTCAGTGACAGTTGGGAAGTGGCAGTTTATTTTTAGCTGATCCCAATGATATTTGAAAATTGCAGCCAGCTGTCTAATATGAAGGTCCTCAGCCTTGTATTATAGCTTTGTGAATGAAGCCTCTCTGGTTCAGTTGCCCCAGGAATGTGTATATATAATTTACATTCAAATTTCCACTGACTTGGAGGATCCAGTTATTTTCCGGTTATACATCTGCCCATTTCCAGCTGAACTCTCACCCGGCACTTTCCTTTGACAACGACATCACCCACAATTCTCCAACAGTTTTACCGTATTCACCATAATATACTGACCTTGTTTACCACAATATCAGCTCCCACTGTCTAACAGTTTTACCGTATTCACCATAATATACTGACCTTGTTTACCACAATATCAGCTCCCACTGTCTAACAGTTTTACCGTATTCACCATAATATACTGACCTTGTTTACCACAATATCAGCTCCCACTGTCTAACAGTTTTACCGTATTCACCATAATATACTGACCTTGTTTACCACAATATCAGCTCCCACTGTCTAACAGTTTTACCGTATTCACCATAATATACTGACCTTGTTTTACCTCCCACTGTGATGTAACAAGATGTAAACCACTTGTCTTGGTAAAGAAGTTCAGTCTATTAGGGTGAATACATCTTGTGACATCACAGTGGGAGGACTGTTATAGAAGGAAGTGCTGCCCTCTGCTGGGTATCATTTGTTCCTGAGCATCGCGAAGGTAGGTTCACCTTTTCTCCTCTCCTGAGTCCCGGGACAGATTTCCACCCAACATACCCAGAATAATCCGACATCAAACATTTCCCAGCTTCTCATTTATTCATTCATTTACAAAAATATATTAAAATATTTTTTTTTTTTTTTTTTTTATAAATTTGATGGGAAAGAAAATCCCTCCAGATCTCTCATTATTGATCATTGTTATTGGAGCGCATTGATATTACAGAGAGGATTTTATATGTTAAATATCAGATTGATAAGAGTCTTTATAACATGAGAGAGATATTTTATATATATATTTATTAAAAAGAAAAAAAATTACATATATAAAATACATAAATATTAAAATATATATATATATATATATATATATACACACACACACATACAGTAAAACATATATATTTAAATACAGTATATATACATTTTCTATCATTCATAGATAGATGTAATAGATTGATTATGTATATACAGTATTTAGGGGGGAGGGGTTTTGGTTTTTCTATATTTTAGTCCAAACTGAACTTCCAGGTAAAATCAGATTTCAGTTCCATGAAGACGAGGCTGTCTGGAGTCACAGGTCACAAAGCTCCCACACAAGGGGGGAGGGGTGATCTTATTTATCAGTCATGTATTTGCAGTTACAAACCTCCCTGAATGGTGTCTGTCAGTGACAGTTGGGAAGTGGCAGTTTATTTTTAGCTGAGCCCAATGATATTTGAAAATTGCAGCCAGCTGTCTAATATGAAGGTCCTCAGCCTTGTATTATAGCTTTGTGAATGAAGCCTCTCTGGTTCGGTTGCCCCAGGAATGTGTATATATAATTTACATTCAAATTTCCACTGACTTGGAGGATCCAGTTATTTCCGGTTATACATCTGCCCATTTCCAGCTGAACTCTCACCCGGCACTTTCCTTTGACAACGACATCACCCACAATTCTCCAACAGTTTTACCGTATTCACCATAATATACTGACCTTGTTTACCACAATATCAGCTCCCACTGTCTAACAGTTTTACCGTATTCACCATAATATACTGACCTTGTTTACCACAACATCAGCTCCCACTGTCTAACAGTTTTACCGTATTCACCATAATATACTGACCTAGTTTTACCTCCCACTGTGATGTCACAAGATGTAAACCACTTGTCTTGGTAAAGAAGTTCAGTCTATTAGGGTGAATACATCTTGTGACATCACAGTGGGAGGACTGTTATAGAAGGAAGTGCTGCCCTCTGCTGGGTATCATTTGTTCCTGAGCATCGCGAAGGTAGGCTCACCTTTTCTCCTCTCCTGAGTCCCGGGACAGATTTCCACCCAACATACCCAGAATAATCCGACATCACACATTTCCCAGCTTCTCATTTATTCATTCATTTACAAAAATATATTAAAATATTTTTTTTTTTTTTTTATAAATTTGATGGGAAAGAAAATCCCTCCAGATCTCTCATTATTGATCATTGTTATTGGAGCGCATTGATATTACAGAGAGGATTTTATATGTTAAATATCAGATTGATAAGAGTCTTTATAACATGAGAGAGAGATATTTTATATATATATTTATTAAAAAGAAAAAAAAAATTACATATATAAAATACATAAATATTATATATATATATATATATATATATATATATATATATATATATATATATACACACACATACAGTAAAACATATATATTTAAATACAGTATATAATATATACATTTTCTATCATTCATAGATAGATGTAATAGATTGATTATGTATATACATTATATAGGGGGGGAGGGGTTTTGGTTTTTCTATATTTTAGTCCAAACTGAACTTCCAGGTAAAATCAAATTTCAGTTCCATGAAGACGAGGCTGTCTGGAGTCAGAGGTCACAAAGCTCCCACACAAGGGGGGAGGGGTGATCTTACTTATCAGTCATGTATTTGCAGTTACAAACCTCCCTGAATGGTGTCTGTCAGTGACAGTTGGGAAGTGGCAGTTTATTTTTAGCTGATCCCAATGATATTTGAAAATTGCAGCCAGCTGTCTAATATGAAGGTCCTCAGCCTTGTATTATAGCTTTGTGAATGAAGCCTCTCTGGTTCGGTTGCCCCAGGAATGTGTATATATAATTTACATTTAAATTTCTGCTGCTGCTGACACTGGGATTGGCTGATTTGTACCCGTCGGCACTGACTTAAAGGATCCCGTTATTTCCGGTTATACATCTGCCCATTACATAAGCCCATTTCCAGCTGAACTCTCACCCGGCACTTTCCTTTGACAACGACATTACCCACAATTCTCTATAGGTGGCGCTCTGAAAGCCTTTACATTCCATCAGTTTAGAGTTATCTGTGAATAGTGGCCCCAGAACGATTGATGTCATTGGGGTGTGTGCGCCCCCTACCTCCTAATATGTGCACCCCATACACGCTTAAATAGTAGCCCCGCCCCTAATTAGTCCCACTCTGATTTAGGACCTTCAAAATGTTCCTCATTGAAATAATCTACAACAATTTATAAGAATTTCGGGTTTCGGGTGGGGATGGGATCGAACCTCAGTTGGCGTTCTTACTGCCATCTGTGATTTGTTTGGTAGACTTTCCCTCACTTCCTTTCCTCCTGGGATGACAGGAAGTGCGGGAAACCTTCCCAGGCAGGAAAACAAGGAAAACCTCAGAAAAGTTTGAGCCCCGCCCCCACTCCATCCAAATCCAAAAGAAAATGTTTTGGAGTGAAGTTTCGCTTTACAATCTGAACATCTACTTACCTTTTATTGTTTATTTTTATAGGTTCAAAGTGATTTTTTACCAGTGAGAGGAGTTTTTAGGAGAGAGGAGATTACAAGAGAAGATAGGAGTTTTTAGGAGAGAGGAGATTACAAGAGAAGAGAGGAGTTTGGAGTTTGTAGGAGAGGAGATTTTAGGAGAGAAAAAAAGAGGAGCAAGGATGAGTATCCTTAGTGCAGCGGAGTGCGAAGAATTCCCAGAAGTGATGAGAATGATAATGGAGAATGAGAGAGACGCGAAGGAGATGAGAGAATTCCTGAACAAAGCTAGAGAAACGATGGAGGAAATTAGGAGAATAACAGAGGAGGAATGGAAGAAATGTCGTGCGAGGAAAGCAGAGCGGGAGAAAGAAGGAGAGCAGCTGACCAGAGGAGAAGCTGAGATGGAGGAGAAGGATGAGGAGTGTAAGGTGGAGGAGCAGGTCCCGGCTATGAAGACGGACACGTTCATTGACCAAGATTTGGATGACTTTGATGCTGACTCCAAAGCCAGTAGCGTCTCAGCCATCAAAATGTAAGTATCTTCATTACAGTTTCCTTTGTACAATGTAACATATTCATTGATGATGGTAAGATTAGGAACACGAGCAGCACCAGCCTACCCTTCTCACCAGGTCAGGGCCCCTCGGGTCAGGTTTGGAAGAAGAGAGTCATGGGAGGTAGTCTTGCTGCCATTTGGCTGTGCATAGTAACATTCATTCATTTTGTTTCCTGAATATTAATATTATTATTGGAATAGTGCCCCAAGGGCCAGATAAAGACAAGCAAAGGGCCACATCCGGCCCCCAGGGTGCAGTTTGGAGACCCCTGGGCTAGATGATGATTAGAAGTGATATATGTAACTCCCAGCAGCCCACTTTATGAGGAAATAACCAGATAGCCAGATCTGCCCCATATCCAGTAGGACCATATAATATCCTTCCATCCAGACACTAACGGCAGATTATGCTGAAGGTCTAGATATTACACTAGTTGAATATTTAGGTGGGGGGGGGGGGGGGGGGGTTAGGAGTGTCTACTACAATCGAGCATTTCCACACTCCTACAGGATCTCCATTAGATGTATAGGAAGTGGAGTCAAGGCTGAAGGTTTCCAGTCAGCAGGTAGCATGTGCTTTGCTGATTATAGCTCTATAGGACTGAGTCAATAGGGGGCATGTTGGACCTCTGCAGAGAGATCAGTTCTTCCCCATAGAGAATAAGAATAATACTCCACACCGGCTGGCAGGGGACTGGCTTTAGAAAGAAAACATACTGGTAGACATTGAACACCTTCTGTTTGATGCACCTGGAATACACTTGGCTGATTGAAATGAAGGGTTCAATTGGGCTTTCATTTTGTACAAATTAGATCTAAAATACACTGAATTGGGCAATGCGGGAAAATGTTACATACATGAACATAAATGTATAATCCATGTACACTGCATCATTTTGTTTCCTTTCTAGTCTTTCTAATCTCTTCTTTCTCTTACAGTGATATTTCTGACAAAGAGTCTGAGATAACCAAGGCCTCACAGCCCCACCATGATGCCTTTGATGATGAATCTGGTCTGAGCAGCGTCGCTATGATCGATGGAAATGGGAATCTACCCCTTTTTGACGGATTTTGGATGAAGAGTGAGACAACCAAGGCTTCACAGCCCCGCCATGATGACCATGATGATAAATCTGGTCTGAGCAGTGTCGCTATGATAGATAGAAACGGGAATCTACCCCTTTTCGACGGATTTTGGATGAAGAGTGAGACAACCGAGGCCTCACAGCCCCGCCATGATGACCATGATGATAAATCTGGTCTGAGCAGTCTCAAGATGATCCCAGGAACTGGGAATCTACCCCTTTTTGACGGATTCTGGATGAAGAGTGAGACAACCAAGGCTTCACAGCCCCGCCATGATGACCATGATGATAAATCTGGTCTGAGCAGTCTTGATATGATCCCAGGAACCGGGAATCTACCCCTTTTTGACGGATTCTGGATGAAGAGTGAGATAACCGAGGCTTCACAGCCCCGCCATGATGACCATGATGATAAATCTGGTCTGAGCAGTCTCGATATGATCCCAGGAACCGGGAATCTACCCCTTTTTGACGGATTCTGGATGAAGAGTGAGATAACCGAGGCTTCACAGCCCCGCCATGATGACCATGATGATAAATCTGGTCTGAGCAGTCTCGATATGATCCCAGGAACCGGGAATCTACCCCTTTTTGACGGATTCTGGATGAAGAGTGAGAAAACTAAGGCTTCACAGCCCCGCCATGATGACCATGATGATAAATCTGGTCTGAGCAGTCTCGATATGATCCCAGGAACCGGGAATCTACCCCTTTTTGATGGATTTTGGATGAAGAGTGAGACAACCGAGGCTTCACAGCCCCACCATGATGGCCATGATGATAAATCTGGTCTGAGCAGTCTCGATATGATCCCAGGAACCGGGAATCTACCCCTTTTTGACGGATTTTGGATGAAGAGTGAGACAACCGAGGCTTCACAGCCCCACCATGATGACCATGATGATAAATCTGGTCTGAGCAGTCTCGATATGATCCCAGGAACCGAGAATCTACCCCTTTTTGACGGATTCTGGATGAAGAGTGAGACAACCGAGGCTTCACAGCCCCGCCATGATGACCATGATGATAAATCTGGTCTGAGCAATCTCGATATGATCCCAGGAACCGGGAATCTACCCCTTTTTGACGGATTTTGGATGGACATTCATGATGTGGAATCCAATACAAGCAGCAGTTCTCCAACCAACACGTAAGTTTCTTCATTAGAATTTCCTTTGTACAATGTAACATCACCAATGATGGTGTACTGATGGTTAGATCAGGAACACGAGCACCAGGCCAGTGTGTAAGAGGGTCACTGTGATTGGCTGGATGTTGGCGCCAAAGCACTACTTCCTGCCCCACTCCTATTCTTTTTCTAGAACACTATCCCTCCTGCGAAGGGGAAACCGTCCGCCATATTGTGCCCTCTCCATGCCTGAGGACTTCACATGACATTCCTGGCCATTTATTTTTATATCCCAAGGAAGGAATGTCCACACAAGTGACTAGATTTGCTGCACTTTACTGATGGAATTCAGGGAATGGTATAAGTCACGTCACATCAACATACATTCCAGAGTCACTTGACAATACATAGTCAATCACATTTAGTGGGCGCTCCACAGTAGTCACATGTGGAAGCATATCCAGCACTTTATGCAGCCATCTCCCTCTAACAGTCTCTCCTTCAATCCGGGGACATTAGTACTCACTGCAAAAAGATCTCTGTAGTCACCTCCTTCATGGGTACATCTCTCTTGGGACATCCGTGGGAAAAGCCTCACTCAGGGAACTCTTGGTCTGTCCTAATAGGCCTTTTGCAATCCACCCTAGCCTACACCTCCATAAGGGTCAGAAAATCTACAGCTGACTCTCCTGGTGCAAGTCTACTCCTCCTCGGCCTCCTGCCCTGTCCACAGCCTCCATGTGCTGGTTACATCTATGCTGGTGTGGGGTGCTTGGCTCCCATGTCCCAAGTGCAACTAGTGCTCCTCCCATCCTAGCTTATAACTTATAACTGGACATCACTACAGGAGGGCTCTAAAAGGGGCCTAGCACCTGATGACACTCTCTGCTGTAAAGAGACACTATTCTGGCACTGAGTCACCTAGTGGCAGACTAGCTAGGTCATGCTGGACCTCTGCAGAGAGACCAATTCTTCCCCACAGAGAATAGGAATTCCACTCCACACCTGCTGGCAGGGGACAGGCTTTTCCTTTTAGACAGTGTAGTCAGACATCGAACACCTTCTGTTTTGATGCGCCTGGAATACACTTGGCTGATTGAAATGGAGGGTGCAATTGGGCTTTCATTTTGAACAAGAAATTAGATCTAAAATACACTGAATTGTCTTCATGGGCGACGTGAGGAAAATGTTACATATGAACATGAATGTATTATCCATGTACACTGCGCCATTTTATTTCCTTTCTTGTCTTACTAATCTCTTTTTTTTCTCTTCCAGTGCTAATTCTGACTGTAAGTCACCCTCACAGCGAGACCATGATGAGGATGATGACGAATCGGGTCTGAGCAGGCTCGCCATGGGCCCCACAATCAGGAATATAAAACACCTGGATGAAGTAAGTATCCTCTATTCTTCTTACATGGCTGAAAAGACTCACCTCTCTCTGGTTCAGTCTTTAATCACTTCAGCCCCGGAAGATTTGGCTGCTCAAGGATGAGGCCATTTTTTGCGATTTGGCACTGCGTCGCTTTAACTGACAATTGCGCGCTTGTGCAAAGCTGTACCCAAACAAAATTAATGTCTTTTTTTCCCCCACAAATAGAGCTTTCTTTTGGTGGTATTTGATCACCTCTGCGATATTTATCTTTTGCGCTATAAACTAAAAAGAGCAACAATATTGAAAAAAGCACATTATTTTGTACTTTTTGCTATAATAAATATTCCCATTTTTTTTTTTGTGAAAAGCTATTTTTTTTCCTCAGTTTAGGCCGATATGTATTCTTCTACATATTTTTGGTAATAAAAATCGCAATAAGCGTATACTGACTGGTTTGCGCAAAAGTTATAGCGTCTACAAAATAGGGGATAGATTTATAGCATTTATAGCAATCTGTGATTTTTATTGGGACTGCGACATTATGGCGGACACATTTTTTTAAACCATTGACAATTATACAGCAATCAGTGCTATAAAAATGCACTGATTACTGTGTAAATGTGACTGGCAGGGAAGGGGTTAACATTAGGTGGCGATCAAGGGGTTAACTGTGTTCCCTAGGTGTGTTCTAACTGTGGGGGGAGGGGACTGACTATAAGAGATGACAGATCGTGGTTTCTAACTATTAGGAACTCACGATCTGCCTCTCCTCACAGAACAGGGATGTGTGTGTTTACACACATCCCTGTTCTGCCTCTCGTGCCTGCATCGGCACCTCCGCAATACAGTGCGCGCCTCCAGCGGCGAGCCTGCGCCTGCTATCCCGCTTAAAGGAGGCGACGTGCAGCTTCGACGGCTCACGGGATCGTGTCGACCTGCCGCCGTATAATGACGGCGGCTGGTCGGCAAGTGGTTAAAAAACAGTAACAGTTTGTTCCAGAGGAAGGCAAAAAAACTGCTGTCAGGGATCGGGGGGGGGGGGGGGGGGGGTGCAGTTTTGTCTCATAAAGACAGATTCCTCGGTGCCCTCACACAGGCAGTTGGTGCAATTGCTTAATCAGTCAAGCAATGGGAGGAATGCAGAAACTTCTACCAACCAATCAGAAATCATCTATTGTTTCACCTGCTTTAAACTGAAGGACGTTATATGATAGATCTGTTTTATGTCATCCTGGAGCTTCTATGATAATGAATATGACCTTTTTTTTTTCATTAGTTTTGGATCGAGTGTGAGATCCCCGCTGTCCAACCATCAGATCGCATCACCAGAAGATTAGACAGCCATGATATGGAGTTTTGGATCGAGAGTGAGATGTCCTCTGTCCAACCACCAGATCGCATCACCAGAACATTAGACATCCATGATGCGGAATTCAGTTCTCCAACCAACACGTAAGTTTCTTCATTAGAATTTCCTCTGTACAATGTAACATCACCAATGATGGTGTACTGACGGTTAGATCAGGAGGATAATCTGTAGTGATAGTAAGATTAGGAGCAGCAACAGGCCCCCCTTCCCACCAGGTCAGTCCATCTTGGGTCAGGATTGGAAAAACGGGGTCATGGGAGGTATTTTTGCTACTCTTAATGCAAAACGTTATCTAAGATTACTCTAATGGTAAATTAATTATGTAAAGTGTTGATGTCCATGGCAACCAAACTGAAATTATCATTCAGTTGGTATCCTGATTTGGGATCCAGATGATCATTTGATGCTCTGGATTATTGGATGAAGCCAATCACTAATAACTTACTTGGAGATGTCAAGTCCCATCACCCTATGATATTAATTCCAATCACTGGAAGAGAAAACGTCTGGTGGGGAAAAGTGACAAGAACCTCTTGGTTAGATGAGGATGATTAGTGGTGACATATGTAACTACCAGCAGATCACTTTATGAAGATATAACGAGAGAGCCAGATCTGCCACCAATGTAGTAGGACCATATATTATCCTTCCATCCAGCCATTAATGGAATTGCAGATTATGCTGAAGATCTGGACACTAATGTATTCCCCTAGGTGTATATTTGGGTGTGGGGTTAGGAGTGCCTAGTACAAACAGTGGTATGTCCTGGTGATTCGCTTCACAAGTTTTTTTAGTTAAGTTGTATACAGCCAAGAAGCCTCATTTAAAGTTAAAATGGGCTACATTGTCATGTTCCTTCTAGCCATATGAGTAGCTATCTCTTTCCCTGAAACACAGACTAGACTCCGGCATGTGCAATATTCAGTCATGTCCATGGAGTTTTCCTTACTTTCTGGCCAGAATGTGGCAGAGGAAAGGGGGAAGCAAGACCGCAATACACCACCAAGGCTTCGGCCACGCTTGCTTCCTTCTTGACCCGGCACATCAGCCCAGGCTTAGAAATGATCTCTCCCAGTCCTTCTAATGACAACATTTTACAACATCTCATAACTTTAGTAAAACAGAGCAAATGATTTACCTTGTAATTTCTCTTACAGGAGTGAAGTAGCTGCGGACCAGGAGCATGCATACCCAACACCATCCTGGCCTAACATCATGACACAACGGACACAGAATGCTGGACTATTCACACGCTTTATGGGAGTCCTCCCGATTATCTGGAATATCATCAGACCATATTAGTAAGTATCATTACCTGTAGTTATCTAGGATAAAGAAAGGCCCCTGTCTATGAAGTACGATCTCCCATAAACTGGAGCCGTTTTTGATTAGAGTAGGGGAGAACAAAACCCTCTGGTAGCTGGAGGACATTTTGGAGGGGACCAAATCTCAGTTCATATGGAATTTCTCCAAAGTTCCAGATCTTTGATGAATGTTCCTTTCTTAGTGAATGAGGAAGGGGAGAGATGTGGGATGTTTTGTCCAGGAGGGAAAATAGTGATTAGGAAAGGTTTTCCAGCTTGCTTGGCAGTGGTTGGTCAGCCCAGTTGGGACGTCCCATTAAGTGTTCCTCTAACTTCCCTCAGGGATCCCAGTAAAGTAATGTTCTCCTTTTTGGCATTTGTACTTGACAGTACCTAAAATGACTTCGCTCATGGCACCAGCCAAACATATAGAGAGGGTTCCTATACCGAAAGCCAAAACCTCAGCCAAGTATCTGGCCAACTGCTTCTGTGGAGAAGACTACCTTATATAAATGGACATTTTGGGAATTGGCATAAACTGATCAGTACTACAAAACTGAGGGACGTCTTTAATGTAGATGGAAGGCCATAGTCGTGTGTAACATTCTGTAACATGTCTTTTTTTTTTCTCTTTCCACAGGACCCCTGGCTTTTTAGTTTCCGGACCCCTCACAATGTGAGCAGATGATAGGTGTGACCTGAAACTTGGATGGGCGGGGACAGGACACATCACCTGAAAATGTCAACGTCTTCCCATTCACACAGAACTTTAAAAACATTATAAAAATGTCTACTCATCTTTAAAGGAGGAACTCCGTGCAAAACACAAAAAAGATGGCCTCCAAAATCCATACCTGATCTCCATCTGAGCATCCAGCCCAGCAGGCCAAGAAAGGGGGGAGGGGGGTGAGCGTTGCCCGCAAATCCCCACAACTGCCAGGTCAGGGTTGTCCCAGGAAGCGACGACCCTTATCCTCATTAATACAGGGACAGTGCTTTGCCAGGGGGGGAAGGGGGACCCCCCTTTGCAAATTCCACTCCCCATGCTGAGGGCTTGTGGCCTGGTATGGCTTAGAAGTGCAGGAGGTGCAAGCTCACCCCCTCTTTCCTGGCCTGCCAGGCTGGTTGCACGGATGGGGGTCTGGTATAGATTTTGGAGGTCATTTTTTTTTACATGGAGTTCCCCCTTCAAAGGTGAGTAGAAATTTTTAAAATGTTTTTGAAGTTGTGCTGTGTGAATGGGAGGACCCAACAAATAGGAGCCAGGCTTCCACTTCCAGGTGAGGTGTCCTGCCCCCGCCCATCCAGGTTCCAGGTCCAACCCAGGGGAAGGAGGACGGAAGAAGATTGATGATGATGAGGAGGAGGAGGATTGATGACGAGTAAGAAGAGGAAGGAGCGCTGATGATGATGATGAGGAGGATCGATGACGAGGAGGAAGAGGAAAGAGCGCTGATGATGATGATGAGGAGGAGGATCGATGACGAGGAGGAAGAGGAAGGAGTGCTGATGAGGAGGATGGAGGAGCGAGGGAGGAGGAGGGGAACTTCCCTTTTTAGGTGAAGTTCATTAAGATGGGGCAGCACAGAGGCTTAGCGGTGAGCCTTGCAGCACTGGGGTCCTCGGTTCTAGACCTGACCAGGACACTATCTGCATGGAGTTTGCATGTTCTCCCTGTGCTTGCGTGGGTTTTCTCCGGGTACTCCGGTTTCCCCCCACACTACAAAGACATGCTACTTTTGCGTTGGTGGTGCAGTGGTGAGCACAGCTGCTTCCCAAGCAGATGACCCGGGTTCGATTCCCGGCCAACGCCTTCTCCAATACTTGGAGTCCTCAGAGACTGGAATTAAATGTTGAGTGCAGATTAGCGATGAAATAAAATTTAAACTGAAACGAATGAAGTGAATGTTGTAGGTTTGTATGGATTTTATTACACACCTTAGAACGGATTTCTTGCAGGTAGGTGTGATTGTTCTGTATTCTCATTGTCAGCCAGTAGGTGGAGCACTCGGCTACTTTTCAGGTATTTTCTAGGCTCTCCCTCACAGCTTTGCTGAAGAAAGGCCAGATATGTACTATATACAGTGGGGGAAAAAACACATGATAGAAATGTTATAAATGGAGTTGCAGTTCAGTGAGTAAAATAAGTATTTGCTCCCCCCTACCAACCAACAATAATTCTTCCCCCCCACAGACTGGCTACAGTAGGTGATCATGTGGTACAGATTAGTCCTGTCAATGTAAGAAGGTTCTCTTATCGACAACTTATGTGTATAAATATATATACCAATCGGGGGATTTTTTTTTTTTTTTACCAAAAATGTAGCAGAATACAGAATACGAAAAATTTACGTTGCTAAAGAATCCCAAAACAAATAAATGAAATATAATGAAATCTAACGAATGACCTCCATTATATACACAAACGTTTTCATTTTGTGAAATGTATTGAAGTTCATCGTCGTTTGTGATCTGCAGACAATCGTCCCGTTCGTTGATTTCTGCGGTATGCATGCGCAGCAGTCGGGTCGAGCATTTTGTCAGGCAGATTCTGCATGTTGTCAGTCACCGAAGGCATAGGGTGACGCCTTGCTGCGTGCACGGTCTGACGATCCGGCCGATCTCACGCCACACACAGGAAGTGACGCCAGGTCGCTCGTTATGGCAGAACACCGCAAACAAAACCGTCTACAAGACACATCGGACGGGACATACCCGCTCCTAACCACTTCAGCCCCGGAAGGATTTACCCCCCATCTTGACCAGGCCATTTTTTTGCGAAACGGCACTGCGTCACTTTAACCACTTGCCGTCCGTGCTATAGCCGAACGACGGCCACAGCGTGGACCTCAATTTCCAGGGAGGCCGTCATATGACGTTCTCCCCTTGGCACGCTCCCCGCGCGCCCCCTGCAGGGTGGTGATCACTGAGACTCGGGTGATCACAGATCTGATATAAGGGGCCGGCCCCTTACCACGTGATCAGCAGTCAGCCAATGACAGCTGATCACATGATGTAAACAAAAGCTCGGTAATCGTTATTTTTTTTCTCCTCACGCTGACAGCATGAGAAAAAAAAACTGATCACAGGCTTATGTGCAACAGACATCAGTCCCGAAGAGGAAGAAGCCGCCTCATCTGTGCCCACTAGTACCGCCTGCCAGTGCCCACCAGTGCCGCCTATCAATAAAAACCTACCAGTGCCGATCACTGCCACCTATCAGAGCCACCCACCAGTGCCCATTAGTGCTACTTATCAGTGCCCATCACTGCCACCCACCACTGCCCATCACTGCCACCTATCAGTGCCCATCAGTGGTACCCATCAGTGGCACCCATCAGTGCCCATCACTGCCACCCATCAGTGCTCATCACTGCCACCCATCAGTGCCCATCACTGCCACCTATCAGTGCTCATCACTGCCACCTATCAGTGCTCATCAGTGGCACCCATCAGTGCCCATCACTGCCACCCATCAGTGCCACCCCCCAGTGCCCATCACTGCCACCAATCAGTGCCCATCACTGCCACCTATCGGTGCTCATCACTGTCACCTATCAGTGCTCATCAGTGGCACCCATCAGTGCTCATCACTGCCACCCATCAGTGCCCATCACTGCCACCCATCAGTGCTCATCACTTCCACCTATCAGTGCCCATCACTGCCACCCACCAGTGCCTATCACTGCCACCTATCAGTGTTCATCACTGTCACCCATCGGTGCCCATCAGTGCCACCCATCAGTGCCCATCACTGCCACCTATCGGTGCTCATCAGTGCCACCTATCAGTGCCCATCACTGCCACCTATCAGTCCTCATCACTGCCACCTATCAGTGCCCATCACTGCCACCCACCGTTGTCCATCAGTGCCGCCTCATCAGTGCCCATCACTACCACCCATCAGTGCCCATAACTGCCACCCATCAGTGCCCATCACTGCCACCCACCAGTGCCTATCACTACCACCTATCAGTGCTCATCACTGCCACCCATCGGTGCCCATCACTGCCACCCATCAGTGACCATCACTGCCACCTATCAGTGCTCATCAGTGGAACCCAGCAGTGCACATCACTGTCATCCATCAGTGCCACCCACCAGTGCCCATCACCGCCACCTATCAGTCCTCATCACTGCCACCCATCGGTGCCGCCTCATCAGTGCCCACCACTACCACCCATCAGTGCCCATCACTACCACCCATCAATGTCCATCAGTGACGCCTCATCAGTGCCCATCACTGCCACCCATCAGTGCCCATCACTACCACCCATCAGTGCTCATCACTGCCACCCATCAGTGCCCATCACTGCCACCCATCGGTGCCGCCTCATCAGTGCCCATCACTACCACCCATCAGTGCCCATCACTGCCACCCATCGGTGCTCATCAGTGCCGCCTCATCAGTGCCCATCACTACCACCCTCAGTGCCCATCACTGCCACACATCAGTGCCGCCTCATCAGTGCCCATCACTGCCACCCATCAGTGCCCATCACTGCCACCCATCGGTGCCACCTCATCAGTGCCCATCACTACCACCCATCAGTGCCCATCACTGCCACCCATCGGTGCCCATCAGTGTCACCTAATCAGTGCCCATCACGACCACCCATCAGTGCCCATCACTGCCACCCATCAGTGCCCATCACTGCCACCCATCGGTGCCGCCTCATCAGTGCCCATCACTGCCACCCATCAGTGCTCATCACTGCCACCCATCAGTGCTCATCACTGCCACCCATCAGTGCCCATCACTGCCACCCATCAGTGCTCATCACTGCCACCCATCAGTGCTCATCACTGCCACCCATCAGTGCTCATCACTGCCACCTATCAGTGCTCATCACTGCCACCTATCAGTGCTCATCAGTGCCGCCTCATCAGTGCCCATTAGGGGTGCAACGGATCAAAAAACTCACGGATCGGATCAGCAAAAAAAAAAAACAAAAAAAAAAAAACACACCGGAGTTTTAGATTTAAAAGCTATTTTAAACACAAAACCGAGCTTATATGTATAAATACAGTATTTGTAGATCGGACAGACTGTTTAGATCTTAGATTTTAAAAGCAGCAGAAAACCTGCTGACCTTACATGGTTGCTAATGTGACAGAACACCTCTGATTTTCACTTCTAACGTCCCCCACTGTAATACAGCCACATGTCCCCCCTGTAATACAGCCACATGTCCCCCACTGTAATACAGCCACATGTCCCCCACTGTAATATAGCCACATGTCCTCCCCTGTAATATAGCCACTTGTCCCCCACTGTAATACAGCCACATGTCCCCCCTGTAATACAGCCACATGTCCCCCACTGTAATACAGCCACATGTCCCCCACTGTAATACAGCCACATGTCCCCCACTGTAATACAGCCACATGTCCCCCACTGTAATACAGGCACATGTCCCCCACTGTAATACAGCCACATGTCCCCCACTGTAATATAGCCACATGTCCCCCACTGTAATACAGCCACATGTCCCCCACTGTAATACAGCCACATGTCCCCCACTGTAATATAGCCACATGTCCCTCACTGTAATACAGCCACATGTCCCCCACTGTAATACAGCCACATGTCCCCCACTGTAATATAGCCACATGTCCCCCACTGTAATATAGCCACATGTCCCTCACTGTAATACAGCCACATGTCCCCCACTGTAATACAGCCACATGTCCCCCACTGTAATATAGCCACATGTCCCCCACTGTAATATAGCCACATGTCCCCCACTGTAATATAGCCACATGTCCCCCACTGTAATACAGCCACATGTCCCCCACTGTAATATAGCCACATGTCCCCCACTGTAATATAGCCACATGTCCCCCACTGTAATACAACCACATGTCCCCCACTGTAATATAGCCACATGTCCCCCACTGTAATATAGCCACATGTCCCCCACTGTAATATAGCCACATGTCCCCCACTGTAATATAGCAACATGTCCTCCACTGTAATATAGCCACATGTCCCCCACTGTAATATAGCCACATGTCCCCCACTGTAATATAGCCACATGTCCCCCACTGTAATACAGCCACATGTCCCTCACTGTAATACAGCCACATGTCCCCCACTGTAATATAGCCACATGTCCCCCACTGTAATATAGCCACATGTCCCCCACTGTAATATAGCCACATGTCCCCCACTGTAATATAGCCACATGTCCCCCACTGTAATACAGCCACATGTCCCTCACTGTAATACAGCCACATGTCCCCCACTGTAATATAGCCACATGTCCCCCACTGTAATACAGCCACATGTCCCCCACTGTAATATAGCCACATGTCCCCCACTGTAATACAACCACATGTCCCCCACTGTAATATAGCCACATGTCCCCCACTGTAATATAGCCACATGTCCCCCACTGTAATATAGCCACATGTCCCCCACTGTAATATAGCAACATGTCCTCCACTGTAATATAGCCACATGTCCCCTGTAATATAGCCACATGTCCCCCACTGTAATTTAGCCAGTCCACATGTCCTCCACTGTAATATAGCAACATGTCCCCCACTGTAATACAGCCACATGTCCCCCACTGTAATACAGCCACATGTCCCCCACTGTAATATAGCCACATGTCCCCCACTGTAATACAACCACATGTCCCCCACTGTAATATAGCCACATGTCCCCCACTGTAATATAGCCACATGTCCCCCACTGTAATATAGCCACATGTCCCCCACTGTAATATAGCAACATGTCCTCCACTGTAATATAGCCACATGTCCCCTGTAATATAGCCACATGTCCCCCACTGTAATACAACCACATGTCCCCCACTGTAATATAGCCACATGTCCCCCACTGTAATATAGCCACATGTCCCCCACTGTAATATAGCCACATGTCCCCCACTGTAATATAGCAACATGTCCTCCACTGTAATATAGCCACATGTCCCCCACTGTAATATAGCCACATGTCCTCCACTGTAATATAGCCACATGTCCCCCACTGTAATATAGCCACATGTCCCCCACTGTAATACAGCCACATGTCCCTCACTGTAATACAGCCACATGTCCCCCACTGTAATATAGCCACATGTCCCCCACTGTAATATAGCCACATGTCCCCCACTGTAATATAGCAACATGTCCTCCACTGTAATATAGCCACATGTCCCCCACTGTAATATAGCCACATGTCCCCCATTGTAATATAGCCACATGTCCCCCACTGTAATACAGCCACATGTCCCTCACTGTAATACAGCCACATGTCCCCCACTGTAATATAGCCACATGTCCCCCACTGTAATACAGCCACATGTCCCCCACTGTAATACAGCCACATGTCCCCCACTGTAATATAGCCACATGTCCCCCACTGTAATATAGCCACATGTCCCCCACTGTAATATAGCCACATGTCCCCCACTGTAATTTAGCCAGTCCACATGTCCTCCACTGTAATATAGCCACATGTCCCCCACTGTAATACAGCCACATGTCCCCTGTAATATAGCCACATGTCCCCCACTGTAATATAGCTACATGTCCCCCACTGTAATACAGCCACATGTCCCCCCTGTAATACAGCCACATGTCCCCCCTGTAATACAGCCACATGTCCCCCACTGTAATACAGCCACATGTCCCCCACTGTAATATAGCCACATGTCCCCCCCTGTAATACAGCCACATGTCCCCCACTGTAATACAGCCACATGTCCCCCCTGTAATACAGCCACATGTCCCCCACTGTAATACAGCCACATGTCCCCCACTGTAATACAGCCACATGTCCCCCACTGTAATACAGCCACGTGTCCCCCACTGTAATACAGGCACATGTCCCCCACTGTAATACAGCCACATGTCCCCCACTGTAATATAGCCACATGTCCCCCACTGTAATATAGCCACATGTCCCCCCCTGTAATACAGCCACATGTCCCCCCCCTGTAATATAGCCACATGTCCCCCACTGTAATACAGCCACATGTCCCCCACTGTAATATAGCCACATGTCCCCCACTGTAATATAGCCACATGTCCCTCACTGTAATACAGCCACATGTCCCCCACTGTAATATAGCCACATGTCCCCCACTGTAATACAGCCACATGTCCCCCACTGTAATACAGCCACGTGTCCCCCACTGTAATACAGGCACATGTCCCCCACTGTAATACAGCCACATGTCCCCCACTGTAATATAGCCACATGTCCCCCACTGTAATATAGCCACATGTCCCCCCCTGTAATACAGCCACATGTCCCCCCCCTGTAATATAGCCACATGTCCCCCACTGTAATACAGCCACATGTCCCCCACTGTAATATAGCCACATGTCCCCCACTGTAATATAGCCACATGTCCCTCACTGTAATACAGCCACATGTCCCCCACTGTAATATAGCCACATGTCCCCCACTGTAATATAGCCACATGTCCCCCCCTGTAATACAGCCACATGTCCCCCCCCTGTAATATAGCCACATGTCCCTCACTGTAATACAGCCACATGTCCCCCACTGTAATACAGCCACATGTCCCCCACTGTAATATAGCCACATGTCCCCCACTGTAATATAGCCACATGTCCCTCACTGTAATACAGCCACATGTCCCCCACTGTAATACAGCCACATGTCCCCCACTGTAATATAGCCACATGTCCCCCACTGTAATATAGCCACATGTCCCCCACTGTAATACAGCCACATGTCCCCCACTGTAATACAGCCACATGTCCCCCACTGTAATATAGCCACATGTCCCCCACTGTAATATAGCCACATGTCCCCCACTGTAATACAACCACATGTCCCCCACTGTAATATAGCCACATGTCCCCCACTGTAATATAGCCACATGTCCCCCACTGTAATATAGCCACATGTCCCCCACTGTAATATAGCAACATGTCCTCCACTGTAATATAGCCACATGTCCCCCACTGTAATATAGCCACATGTCCCCCACTGTAATATAGCCACATGTCCCCCACTGTAATACAGCCACATGTCCCTCACTGTAATACAGCCACATGTCCCCCACTGTAATATAGCCACATGTCCCCCACTGTAATATAGCCACATGTCCCCCACTGTAATATAGCAACATGTCCTCCACTGTAATATAGCCACATGTCCCCCACTGTAATATAGCCACATGTCCCCCATTGTAATATAGCCACATGTCCCCCACTGTAATACAGCCACATGTCCCTCACTGTAATACAGCCACATGTCCCCCACTGTAATATAGCCACATGTCCCCCACTGTAATACAGCCACATGTCCCCCACTGTAATACAGCCACATGTCCCCCACTGTAATATAGCCACATGTCCCCCACTGTAATATAGCAACATGTCCTCCACTGTAATACAGCCACATGTCCCCCACTGTAATACAGCCACATGTCCCCCACTGTAATATAGCCACATGTCCCCCACTGTAATATAGCCACATGTCCCCCACTGTAATATAGCCACATGTCCCCCACTGTAATTTAGCCAGTCCACATGTCCTCCACTGTAATATAGCAACATGTCCCCCACTGTAATACAGCCACATGTCCCCTGTAATATAGCCACATGTCCCCCACTGTAATACAACCACATGTCCCCCACTGTAATATAGCCACATGTCCCCCACTGTAATATAGCCACATGTCCCCCACTGTAATATAGCCACATGTCCCCCACTGTAATATAGCAACATGTCCTCCACTGTAATATAGCCACATGTCCCCCACTGTAATATAGCCACATGTCCCCCACTGTAATATAGCCACATGTCCCCCACTGTAATACAGCCACATGTCCCTCACTGTAATACAGCCACATGTCCCCCACTGTAATATAGCCACATGTCCCCCACTGTAATATAGCCACATGTCCCCCACTGTAATATAGCAACATGTCCTCCACTGTAATATAGCCACATGTCCCCCACTGTAATATAGCCACATGTCCCCCATTGTAATATAGCCACATGTCCCCCACTGTAATACAGCCACATGTCCCTCACTGTAATACAGCCACATGTCCCCCACTGTAATATAGCCACATGTCCCCCACTGTAATACAGCCACATGTCCCCCACTGTAATACAGCCACATGTCCCCCACTGTAATATAGCCACATGTCCCCCACTGTAATATAGCCACATGTCCCCCACTGTAATATAGCCACATGTCCCCCACTGTAATTTAGCCAGTCCACATGTCCTCCACTGTAATATAGCAACATGTCCCCCACTGTAATACAGCCACATGTCCCCTGTAATATAGCCACATGTCCCCCACTGTAATATAGCTACATGTCCCCCACTGTAATACAGCCACATGTCCCCCCTGTAATACAGCCACATGTCCCCCCTGTAATACAGCCACATGTCCCCCACTGTAATACAGCCACATGTCCCCCACTGTAATATAGCCACATGTCCCCCCCTGTAATACAGCCACATGTCCCCCACTGTAATACAGCCACATGTCCCCCCTGTAATACAGCCACATGTCCCCCACTGTAATACAGCCACATGTCCCCCACTGTAATACAGCCACATGTCCCCCACTGTAATACAGGCACATGTCCCCCACTGTAATACAGCCACATGTCCCCCACTGTAATATAGCCACATGTCCCCCACTGTAATATAGCCACATGTCCCTCACTGTAATACAGCCACATGTCCCCCACTGTAATACAGCCACATGTCCCCCACTGTAATATAGCCACATGTCCCCCACTGTAATATAGCCACATGTCCCTCACTGTAATACAGCCACATGTCCCCCACTGTAATACAGCCACATGTCCCCCACTGTAATATAGCCACATGTCCCCCACTGTAATATAGCCACATGTCCCCCACTGTAATATAGCCACATGTCCCCCACTGTAATACAGCCACATGTCCCCCACTGTAATATAGCCACATGTCCCCCACTGTAATATAGCCACATGTCCCCCACTGTAATACAACCACATGTCCCCCACTGTAATATAGCCACATGTCCCCCACTGTAATATAGCCACATGTCCCCCACTGAAATACAGCCACATGTCCCTCACTGTAATACAGCCACATGTCCCCCACTGTAATATAGCCACATGTCCCCCACTGTAATATAGCCACATGTCCCCCACTGTAATATAGCAACATGTCCTCCACTGTAATATAGCCACATGTCCCCCACTGTAATATAGCCACATGTCCCCCATTGTAATATAGCCACATGTCCCCCACTGTAATACAGCCACATGTCCCTCACTGTAATACAGCCACATGTCCCCCACTGTAATACAGCCACATGTCCCTCACTGTAATACAGCCACATGTCCCCCACTGAAATACAGCCACATGTCCCTCACTGTAATACAGCCACATGTCCCCCACTGTAATATAGCCACATGTCCCCCACTGTAATATAGCCACATGTCCCCCACTGTAATATAGCAACATGTCCTCCACTGTAATACAGCCACATGTCCCCCACTGTAATACAGCCACATGTCCCCCACTGTAATATAGCCACATGTCCCCCACTGTAATATAGCCACATGTCCCCCACTGTAATATAGCCACATGTCCCCCACTGTAATTTAGCCAGTCCACATGTCCTCCACTGTAATATAGCAACATGTCCCCCACTGTAATACAGCCACATGTCCCCTGTAATATAGCCACATGTCCCCCACTGTAATACAACCACATGTCCCCCACTGTAATATAGCCACATGTCCCCCACTGTAATATAGCCACATGTCCCCCACTGTAATATAGCCACATGTCCCCCACTGTAATATAGCAACATGTCCTCCACTGTAATATAGCCACATGTCCCCCACTGTAATATAGCCACATGTCCCCCACTGTAATATAGCCACATGTCCCCCACTGTAATACAGCCACATGTCCCTCACTGTAATACAGCCACATGTCCCCCACTGTAATATAGCCACATGTCCCCCACTGTAATATAGCCACATGTCCCCCACTGTAATATAGCAACATGTCCTCCACTGTAATATAGCCACATGTCCCCCACTGTAATATAGCCACATGTCCCCCACTGTAATACAGCCACATGTCCCTCACTGTAATACAGCCACATGTCCCCCACTGTAATACAGCCACATGTCCCCCACTGTAATATAGCCACATGTCCCCCACTGTAATATAGCCACATGTCCCCCACTGTAATATAGCAACATGTCCTCCACTGTAATATAGCCACATGTCCCCCACTGTAATATAGCCACATGTCCCCCACTGTAATACAGCCACATGTCCCTCACTGTAATACAGCCACATGTCCCCCACTGTAATACAGCCACATGTCCCCCATTGTAATATAGCCACATGTCCCCCACTGTAATTTAGCCAGTCCACATGTCCTCCACTGTAATATAGCAACATGTCCCCCACTGTAATACAGCCACATGTCCCCTGTAATATAGCCACATGTCCCCCACTGTAATACAACCACATGTCCCCCACTGTAATATAGCCACATGTCCCCCACTGTAATATAGCCACATGTCCCCCACTGTAATATAGCCACATGTCCCCCACTGTAATATAGCCACATGTCCCCCACTGTAATATAGCAACATGTCCTCCACTGTAATATAGCCACATGTCCCCCACTGTAAAATAGCCACATGTCCCCCACTGTAATATAGCCACATGTCCCCCACTGTAATACAGCCACATGTCCCTCACTGTAATACAGCCACATGTCCCCCACTGTAATATAGCCACATGTCCCCCACTGTAATATAGCCACATGTCCCCCACTGTAATATAGCAACATGTCCTCCACTGTAATATAGCCACATGTCCCCCACTGTAATATAGCCACATGTCCCCCATTGTAATATAGCCACATGTCCCCCACTGTAATACAGCCACATGTCCCTCACTGTAATACAGCCACATGTCCCCCACTGTAATATAGCCACATGTCCCCCACTGTAATACAGCCACATGTCCCCCACTGTAATACAGCCACATGTCCCCCACTGTAATATAGCCACATGTCCCCCACTGTAATATAGCCACATGTCCCCCACTGTAATATAGCCACATGTCCCCCACTGTAATTTAGCCAGTCCACATGTCCTCCACTGTAATATAGCAACATGTCCCCCACTGTAATACAGCCACATGTCCCCTGTAATATAGCCACATGTCCCCCACTGTAATATAGCTACATGTCCCCCACTGTAATACAGCCACATGTCCCCCACTGTAATATAGCCAGTCCACATGTCCCCCACTGTAATATAGCCACATGTCCCCCACTGTAATACAGCCACATGTCGCCCACTGTAATACAGCCACATATCCCCCACTGTAATACAGCCACATGTCCCCCACTGTAATACAGCCACATGTCCCCTGTAATATAGCCACATGTCCCCCACTGTAATATAGCCACATGTCCCCCACTGTAATACAGCCACATGTCGCCCACTGTAATACAGCCACATATCCCCCACTGTAATACAGCCACATGTCCCCCACTGTAATACAGCCACATGTCCCCTGTAATATAGCCACATGTCCCCCACTGTAATACAGCCACATGTCCCCCACTGTAATATAGCCACATGTCCCCCACTGTAATATAGCCACATGTCCCTCACTGTAATACAGCCACATGTCCCCCACTGTAATACAGCCACATGTCCCCCACTGTAATATAGCCACATGTCCCCCACTGTAATATAGCCACATGTCCCCCACTGTAATATAGCCACATGTCCCCCACTGTAATACAGCCACATGTCCCCCACTGTAATATAGCCACATGTCCCCCACTGTAATATAGCCACATGTCCCCCACTGTAATACAGCCACATGTCCCCCACTGTAATACAACCACATGTCCCCCACTGTAATATAGCCACATGTCCCCCACTGTAATATAGCCACATGTCCCCCACTGAAATACAGCCACATGTCCCTCACTGTAATACAGCCACATGTCCCCCACTGTAATATAGCCACATGTCCCCCACTGTAATATAGCCACATGTCCCCCACTGTAATATAGCAACATGTCCTCCACTGTAATATAGCCACATGTCCCCCACTGTAATATAGCCACATGTCCCCCATTGTAATATAGCCACATGTCCCCCACTGTAATACAGCCACATGTCCCTCACTGTAATACAGCCACATGTCCCCCACTGTAATACAGCCACATGTCCCTCACTGTAATACAGCCACATGTCCCCCACTGAAATACAGCCACATGTCCCTCACTGTAATACAGCCACATGTCCCCCACTGTAATATAGCCACATGTCCCCCACTGTAATATAGCCACATGTCCCCCACTGTAATATAGCAACATGTCCTCCACTGTAATACAGCCACATGTCCCCCACTGTAATACAGCCACATGTCCCCCACTGTAATATAGCCACATGTCCCCCACTGTAATATAGCCACATGTCCCCCACTGTAATATAGCCACATGTCCCCCACTGTAATTTAGCCAGTCCACATGTCCTCCACTGTAATATAGCAACATGTCCCCCACTGTAATACAGCCACATGTCCCCTGTAATATAGCCACATGTCCCCCACTGTAATACAACCACATGTCCCCCACTGTAATATAGCCACATGTCCCCCACTGTAATATAGCCACATGTCCCCCACTGTAATATAGCCACATGTCCCCCACTGTAATATAGCAACATGTCCTCCACTGTAATATAGCCACATGTCCCCCACTGTAATATAGCCACATGTCCCCCACTGTAATATAGCCACATGTCCCCCACTGTAATACAGCCACATGTCCCTCACTGTAATACAGCCACATGTCCCCCACTGTAATATAGCCACATGTCCCCCACTGTAATATAGCCACATGTCCCCCACTGTAATATAGCAACATGTCCTCCACTGTAATATAGCCACATGTCCCCCACTGTAATATAGCCACATGTCCCCCACTGTAATACAGCCACATGTCCCTCACTGTAATACAGCCACATGTCCCCCACTGTAATACAGCCACATGTCCCCCACTGTAATATAGCCACATGTCCCCCACTGTAATATAGCCACATGTCCCCCACTGTAATATAGCAACATGTCCTCCACTGTAATATAGCCACATGTCCCCCACTGTAATATAGCCACATGTCCCCCACTGTAATACAGCCACATGTCCCTCACTGTAATACAGCCACATGTCCCCCACTGTAATACAGCCACATGTCCCCCATTGTAATATAGCCACATGTCCCCCACTGTAATTTAGCCAGTCCACATGTCCTCCACTGTAATATAGCAACATGTCCCCCACTGTAATACAGCCACATGTCCCCTGTAATATAGCCACATGTCCCCCACTGTAATACAACCACATGTCCCCCACTGTAATATAGCCACATGTCCCCCACTGTAATATAGCCACATGTCCCCCACTGTAATATAGCCACATGTCCCCCACTGTAATATAGCCACATGTCCCCCACTGTAATATAGCAACATGTCCTCCACTGTAATATAGCCACATGTCCCCCACTGTAAAATAGCCACATGTCCCCCACTGTAATATAGCCACATGTCCCCCACTGTAATACAGCCACATGTCCCTCACTGTAATACAGCCACATGTCCCCCACTGTAATATAGCCACATGTCCCCCACTGTAATATAGCCACATGTCCCCCACTGTAATATAGCAACATGTCCTCCACTGTAATATAGCCACATGTCCCCCACTGTAATATAGCCACATGTCCCCCATTGTAATATAGCCACATGTCCCCCACTGTAATACAGCCACATGTCCCTCACTGTAATACAGCCACATGTCCCCCACTGTAATATAGCCACATGTCCCCCACTGTAATACAGCCACATGTCCCCCACTGTAATACAGCCACATGTCCCCCACTGTAATATAGCCACATGTCCCCCACTGTAATATAGCCACATGTCCCCCACTGTAATATAGCCACATGTCCCCCACTGTAATTTAGCCAGTCCACATGTCCTCCACTGTAATATAGCAACATGTCCCCCACTGTAATACAGCCACATGTCCCCTGTAATATAGCCACATGTCCCCCACTGTAATATAGCTACATGTCCCCCACTGTAATACAGCCACATGTCCCCCACTGTAATATAGCCAGTCCACATGTCCCCCACTGTAATATAGCCACATGTCCCCCACTGTAATACAGCCACATGTCGCCCACTGTAATACAGCCACATATCCCCCACTGTAATACAGCCACATGTCCCCCACTGTAATACAGCCACATGTCCCCTGTAATATAGCCACATGTCCCCCACTGTAATATAGCCACATGTCCCCCACTGTAATACAGCCACATGTCGCCCACTGTAATACAGCCACATATCCCCCACTGTAATACAGCCACATGTCCCCCACTGTAATACAGCCACATGTCCCCTGTAATATAGCCACATGTCCCCCACTGTAATACAGCCACATTTCCCCCACTGTAATATAGCCACATGTCCCTCACTGTAATATAGCCACATGTCCCCCACTGTAATACAGCCACATGTCCCCCATTGTAATAGAGCCACATGTCCCCCACTGTAATACAGCCACATGTCCCCCACTGTAATACAGCCGCATGTCCCCCACTGTAATACAGCCGCATGTCCCCCACTGTAATACAGCCACATGTCCCCCACTGTAATACAGCCACATGTCCCCCACTGTAATACAGCCACATGTCCCCCACTGTAATATAGCCGCATGTCCCCCACTGTAATATAGCCACATGTCCCCCACTGTAATATAGCCACATGTCCCCCACTGTAATATAGCCAGTCCACATGTCCCCCACTGTAATATAGCCACATGTCCCCCACTGTAATACAGCCACATGTCCCCCACTGTAATACAGCCACATGTCCCCCACTGTAATATAGCCAGTCCACATGCCCCCCACTGTAATACAGCCACATGTCCCCCACTGTAATATAGCCACATGTCCCCCACTGTAATATAGCCAGCCCACATGTCCTCCACTGTAATATAGCAACATGTCCCCCACTGTAATATAGCCACATGTCCCCCACTGTAATACAGCCACATGTCCCCCACTGTAATATAGCCAGTCCACATGTCCCCCACTGTAATATAGATACATGTCCCCCACTGTAATATAGCCAGTCCACATGTCCCCCACTGTAATATAGCCACATGTCCCCCACTGTAATATAGCCACATGTCCCCCACTGTAATACAGCCACATGTCCCCCACTGTAATATAGCCACATGTCCCTCACTGTAATACAGCCACATGTCCCCCACTGTAATATAGACACATGTCCCCCACTGTAATATAGCCACATGTCCCCCACTGTAATATAGCCACATGTCCCCAACTGTAATATAGCCACATGTTCCCCACTGTAATATAGCCACATGTCCCTCACTGTAATACAGCCACATGTCCCCCACTGTAATACAGCCACATGCCCCCCACTGTAATACAGCCACATGTCCCCCACTGTAATACAGCCACATGTCCCCCACTGTAATATAGACACATGTCCCCCACTGTAATATAGCCACATGTCCCCCACTGTAATATAGCCACATGTCCCCAACTGTAATATAGCCACATGTTCCCCACTGTAATATAGCCACATGTCCCTCACTGTAATACAGCCACATGTCCCCCACTGTAATACAGCCACATGTCCCCCACTGTAATACAGCCACATGTCCCCCACTGTAATACAGCCACATGTCCCCCACTGTAATATAGCCAGTCCACATGTCCCCCACTGTAATATAGATACATGTCCCCCACTGTAATATAGCCAGTCCACATGTCCCCCACTGTAATATAGCCACATGTCCCCCACTGTAATATAGCCACATGTCCCCCACTGTAATACAGCCACATGTCCCCCACTGTAATATAGCCACATGTCCCTCACTGTAATACAGCCACATGTCCCCCACTGTAATATAGACACATGTCCCCCACTGTAATATAGCCACATGTCCCCCACTGTAATATAGCCACATGTCCCCAACTGTAATATAGCCACATGTTCCCCACTGTAATATAGCCACATGTCCCTCACTGTAATACAGCCACATGTCCCCCACTGTAATACAGCCACATGTCCCCCACTGTAATACAGCCACATGTCCCCCACTGTAATACAGCCACATGTCCCCCACTGTAATATAGCCAGTCCACATGTCCCCCACTGTAATATAGCCAGTCCACATTTCCCCCACTGTAATATAGCCAGTCCACACGTCCCCCACTGTAATATAGCCACATGCCCCCCACTGTAATATAGCCACATGTCCCCCACTGTAATATAGCCAGTCCACATGTCCCCCACTGTAATATAGCCAGTCCACATTTCCCCCACTGTAATATAGCCACATGTCCACCACTGTAATATAGCCACATGTCCCCCACTGTAATATAGCCACATGTCCCCCACTGTAATACAGCCACATGTCCCCCACTGTAATACAGCCACATGTCCCCCACTGTAATATAGCCAGTCCACATGTCCCCCACTATAATATAGCCAGTCCACATGTCATCCACTGTAATATAGCCACATGCCCCCCACTGTAATATGGCCACATGTCCCCCACTGTAATATAGCCACATGTCCCCCACTGTAATACAGCCACATGTCCCCCACTGTAATATAGCCAGTCCACATGTCCCTTACTGTAATATAGCCACATGTTCCCCACTGTAATACAGCCACATGTCCCCCACTGAAATATAGCCACATGTCCCCCACTGTAATATAGCCAGTCCACATGTCCCCCACTGTAATACAGCCACATGCCCCCCACTGCAATATAGCCACATGTCCCCCACTGTAATATAGCCAGTCCACATGTCCCCCACTGTAATATAGCCAGTCCACATGTCCCCCACTGTAATACAGCCACATGTCCCCCACTGTAATACAGCCACATGTCCCCCACCGTAATATAGCCACATGTCCCCCACTGTAATATAGCCACATGTCCCCCACTGTAATATAGCCACATGTCCCCCACTGTAAGATAGCCACATGTCCCCCACTGTAATACAGCCACATGTCCCCCACTGTAATATAGCCAGTCCACATGTCCCCCACTGTAATATAGCCACATGTCCCCCACTGTAATATAGCCAGTCCACATGTCCCCCACTGTAATACAGCCACATGTCCCCCACTGTAATATAGCCACATGTCCCCCACTGTAATACAGCCACATGTCCCCCACTGTAATATAGCCACATGTCCCCCACTGTAATATAGCCACATGTCCCCCACTGTAATACAGCCACATGTCCCCCACTGTAATATAGCCAGTCCACATGTCCCTTACTGTAATATAGCCACATGTTCCCCACTGTAATACAGCCACATGTCCCCCACTGAAATATAGCCACATGTCCCCCACTGTAATATAGCCAGTCCACATGTCCCCCACTGTAATACAGCCACATGCCCCCCACTGCAATATAGCCACATGTCCCCCACTGTAATATAGCCAGTCCACATGTCCCCCACTGTAATATAGCCAGTCCACATGTCCCCCACTGTAATACAGCCACATGTCCCCCACTGTAATACAGCCACATGTCCCCCACTGTAATATAGCCACATGTCCCCCACTGTAATATAGCCACATGTCCCCCACTGTAATATAGCCACATGTCCCCCACTGTAAGATAGCCACATGTCCCCCACTGTAATACAGCCACATGTCCCCCACTGTAATATAGCCAGTCCACATGTCCCCCACTGTAATATAGCCACATGTCCCCCACTGTAATATAGCCAGTCCACATGTCCCCCACTGTAATACAGCCACATGTCCCCCACTGTAATATAGCCACATGTCCCCCACTGTAATACAGCCACATGTCCCCCACTGTAATATAGCCACATGTCCCCCACTGTAATATAGCCACATGTCCCCCACTGTAATACAGCCACATGTCTAGGGCTGGAAGATTTTCTTTAAAAAAAAAAATCTTCGATTCGAATCGAGTTTTTTTTGGAATCCGCGCCGGTCCCGAGGCGCTGCGGGCATGAGCTTTTAGGCGAGGCCGTGGCTTCGGCCTAGTCCGCGGCGTCCGGCCGTAGCCGCGGACTAGGCCGAAGCCGCGGCCTTGCCTAAAAACTCATGCCCGCAGCACCTCGGGGCCGGCGCGGTGAAAAAAAAAAATCTAAAAAAATCGATTTGCTTAAATTTTGAATCGATATGACCTCTCAACTCGATTCAAGATTTAAATCGATTTTTTTCCCAGCTCTACACATGTCCCCCGCTGTAATATAGCCACATGTCCCCCACTGTAATATAGCCAGTCCGCATGTCCCCCACTGTAATATAGCCACATGTCCCCCACTGTAATATAGCCACATGTCCCCCACTGTAATAAAGCCACATGTCCCCCACTGTAATATAGCCACATGTCCCCCACTGTAATATAGCCACATGTCCCCCACTGTAATATAGCCAGTCCGCATGTCCCCCACTGTAATATAGCCACATGTCCCCCACTGTAATATAGCCACATGTCCCCCACTGTAATACAGCCACATGTCCCCCACTGTAATATAGCCACATGTCCCCCACTGTAATATAGCCACATGTCTCCCACTGTAATACAGCCACATGTCCCCCACTGTAATATAGCCACATATCCCCCACTGTAATATAGCCACATGTCCCCCACTGTAATACAGCCACATGTCCCCCACTGTAATTAGTGCCAGGAAGCTAGCTGTTAGGTAATTTGGACAGGGTAAAATCCCCAAATCCTCACTATATTTAATAGGTACGATGCCCGGCGGGTGTGGAGAGGCGACTCTTTGTACATCTTGCCGCATGTATGCGTTCCTTGATCATCCGATCGAGGGCGAATACTGCTGTGCAAAATGTAAGCACATTGTTTCCCTGGAAGCCCAGGTTCTGAATCTGGGGAAGAAACTTTCAGCACTGAGAAGTCCCTCCATACTAAAGGTGAGCCAGGAACGTACACGGCAGGTGCCGGCAGGGGCCAGCACAGAGGCGGGTGGAGACAAAGAGGTGCAGGCACTAGCAAAGAGTAGATGGGTGACAGTCAGGAGGGGTAGAGGGGGAAGTACCAGGGAGGCCGATCCAGGACTGGTGCATCCCAATAAGTACGCTCCATTCAGTGACATTGGTGAAACCAGTCAGGGACCAGCACTGCTGGAGATGAGGGACTCTCCTAGCTGCCGGGGGAAGAACTCCTCCAGTGAGAGTGGGGGGGCAGCAAAGGGAAAGGAAAGACAGATTCTGGTGGTAGGGGACTCAATTCTTAGAAGGAAAGAGAGGGCAATCTGTAACCAAGACCTGAAGTGCCGAACAGTATGTTGTCTACCGGGCGCTCGGGTTCGGCACATCATGGATCTTGTGGACAGATTACTGGGAGGGGCTGGGGAAGACCCGGCTGTCATGGTGCACGTTGGCACCAATGACAAAGTCAGAGGCAGATGGAGTGTCCTAAAGAACTATTTTAGGGACTTAGGTGCTAAATTGAGGAAAAGGACCTCCAAGGTAGTGTTCTCAGGAATACTACCGGTACATCGAGCCACACCAGAAAGGCAGAGGGAGATTAGGGAAGTAAACAAGTGGCTGAAGAGCTGGTGTAGTAAGGAGGGGTTTGGGTTCCTTGAGGACTGGGCCGACTTTTCAGTCGGTAACCGGTACTATAGAAGGGACGGACTGCACCTAAATGAGGAGGGTGCAGATCTGCTGGGAATGAAGATGGCCAAAAAGTTAGAGGGGTTTTTAAACTAGGCGATGGGGGGGGAGGGTCCAGAGATAGAGATAGCCAGCGCGGAAGATATTCCAGAGGGTAGTATTGGGGGCATTAGTGATAGGTTAACCAAAGCACAAAAACACAAGGTGAGTATAGTAGCAAGTCCTAGTTGCAATCTTGAAACACCCAATACGAGGACAATATGCGACCGGTCTAAACTATGTGGCATGTTCACTAATGCCAGGAGCATGGCGGTCAAGATGGGTGAACTAGAGATACTGTTGTACAAGGAGGATTTGGATTTTGTGGGAATTTCAGAGACCTGGTTCAACAGCTCTCATGATTGGCTGGCAAACATTCAAGGGTATACCCTATACCGCAAGGATAGAGAGGGTAAAAAAGGGGGAGGGGTATGCCTATATTTCAAGAATAATGTACAAGTGAATGTGAGAGATGACATCACTCAGGGAGCTAGAGAGGAGGTGGAATCCTTATGGGTAGAGCTCCAAAGGGATGAAGCTAAGGGGAAAATAATACTGGGAGTATGCTATAGGCCCCCTAACCTGAGGGAGGAAGTGGAGACGGATCTCCTATCACAAATTGGATTAGCAGCAAGGATGGGAAGTGTTATCATAATGGGGGATTTGAATTATCCAGACATAGACTGGGCGGAGGGAACCGCGCATTCATTTAAGGCTCGCCAGTTCCTTAATGTCTCGCAGGACAATTTTATGGGTCAGATGGTAGACGCACCAACTAGAAATAAAACATTACTAGATCTACTGATTACCAACAATACAGACCTGATCACAGATGTGGAAATATGGGGCAATTTAGGTAACAGCGATCACAGGTCAATTAGTTTCAGTATAAATCACACAAATAGGAAACATGAAGGGAACACAAAGACACTGAATTTCAAAAGAGCCAACTTCCCTAAACTACAAACCTTGCTAAAAGGCATAAATTGGGATAAAATATTAGGAACAAAGAATACGGAGGAGAGATGGGTTTGCTTTAAGAGCATATTAAATAAGGGCATTAGCCAATGTATCCCATTGGGTAATAAATTTAAAAGAGCGAACAAAAATCCCGGATGGCTTAACTCCAATGTAAAAATGCATATAAAAGCAAAGGAGAAGGCCTTCAAAAAATACAAGGTTGAGGGATCATCCTCAGTATTCAGACTTTATAAAGAATGCAATAAGAAACAGAAGGGTGCAATTAGGACGGCTAAGATAGAACATGAAAGACACATAGCGGAGGAGAGCAAAAAAAATCCCAAGAAATTCTTTAAGTATGTAAACAGTAAAAAAGGGAGGACAGACCATATTGGCCCCATAAAGAATGAGGAAGGACATCTGGTTGCAAAGGATGGGGAGATGGCGAAGGTGTTGAATTTATTCTTCTCCTCAGTCTTCACGAGTGAATCGGGGGGCTTCAGTAACCAAAACTGCAGTGTTTATCCTCATGACACAACACAGGAAGCACCTACATGGTTAACAGAGGACAGAATTAAAATTAGACTTGAGAAACTTAACATTAATAAATCACCGGGACCAGATGGCTTGCATCCGAGGGTACTTAGGGAACTCAGTCAGGTGATTGCCAGACCATTGTTCCTAATTTTTACAGACAGTCTATTGACTGGAATGGTACCAGCTGATTGGAGAAAAGCCAACGTAGCACCAATATTTAAAAAGGGCCCAAAATACATCCCTGGGAATTACAGACCAGTTAGCCTAACATCAATAGTATGTAAACTCTTGGAGGGGATGATAAGGGACTATATACAAGATTTTAGTAATAAGAATGATATCATTAGCAGTAATCAGCATGGATTCATGAAGAATCGTTCTTGCCAAACCAATCTATTAACCTTCTATGAGGAGGTGAGTTGCCATCTAGATAAAGGAAGGCCCGTAGACGTGGTGTATCTGGATTTTGCAAAAGCATTTGACACAGTTCCCCATAAACGTTTACTGTACAAAATAAGGTGCTTTGGTATGGACCATAGGGTGAGTACATGGATTGAAAACTGGCTAAAGGGCGTGTTCAGAGGGTGGTGATAAATGGGGAGTACTCGGAATGGTCGGGGGTGGGTAGTGGGGTTCCCCAGGGTTCTGTGCTGGGACCAATCCTATTTAATTTGTTCATAAACGACCTGGAGGATGGAATAAACAGTTCAATCTCTGTATTTGCAGACGATACTAAGCTAAGCAGGGCAATAACTTCTCCGCAGGATGTGGAAATCTTGCAAAAAGACCTGAACAAATTAATGGGGTGGGCAACTACTTGGCAAATGAGGTTCTGTCAGAAAAGAGCCTGTCAACATCGGAAGGTTCCTGTGCAATTGCGCGGCGGAGCCGCGCTTCGGCGCATGCGCGTTAGCAAAGTAGCGGCACACACGGGTTCACTACATGGCGTAACGGCGTAATGGCGTACAAACGTTCGCTCGTCAGCGTCACGCCCCCTTTCTGGCCTATATAAGGACTGACTTGTGCCCTGTTTAATTGCTGGTTTGTCTTTCAGCTTCCAGTGTTCGGTTCCTGATTCCTGCTTCTTGTGTTTACCTGTTTGACCCGGATTTGCCTGACCTACCTTGTCTCTCTCCAGCATTTGACCTCGGCTTGTTTAAAGGACTTCCCACGATCTGCTTCCAGTGTTTGACCCTCTGCCTGTCTCCGGATTCTCCTGCCTTCTCGTGTATGACCCCGGCTTGTTTAAACTGACTTCTCTGCTGACATCTCCAATCCCTACCTCTGGCTTGCCTTCAGGATTCCTCTACTTACCATCTGCTGTGTTTGACCCTCGGCCTGTTTCAAGGACTTCCTCATCTGCCAGTCTCCAGTATTAGTTATCGGTCTGCATATTAGACTCTCCACTACTGGGTTCTCTGTGCCTGATCTCTTGCACTTCTCCCAGCTCCCATTGTGTTTGCGGGTTAGAACCCCGGCCGGGTCTTCTTCTCCAGCTCCGGGTCAGAGCCACCGTTGCTCTCATCTCTGCATGACTGAAGTCCTCCTCTCAAGAGCTTCCTGCCTGCAGGCGACCCGTGCCTCTCTGTGCCCTACACCCTCTGTACCACTACCAGGGGTGTAGTGCGCTTAGCCGCAAGGGAAGCCACTCCCAGCATCTCGGCCTCGGTGAGTACCCGTGATAGTACAAACCAGCCAGATGTCTGAGGCCGACAGAGTGGGTTCCCCTCTCGAAGCTCTATGCCAGCAGGTAACGACCCTTACGCAAGCAGTCCAGAGGCTACAGGATGGCTACTTCCAACTAGAGGGTCGTCTCCAGCACCTAATCTTATCTCCCGGGGATGCAACTTCCACATCCCCCAGTGGGGCCAGCTCTTCACAGGATCACTCCAGCGCAGCTCCTGCAGTTGTTATGTCTCTCCCAGAACCTAGGGTGCCCACACCCGAACGATTTTCCGGAAATCGGAAGAGGTTTAGAGCATTTAAAAACGCCTGCTTGTTATACCTGGCTCTCCAACCTAAGACTTTCAGCTCTGAGACAGTAAAAGTAGGGTTCATTATTTCCTTGTTGTCCGAAGAACCCCAAGTTTGGGCCCACAACCTCCTGGAGCAGAAAAGTCCCTTACTAAACTCAGTGGAAACCTTCTTTGAATCCATGGGAAGATTATATGATGATCCCCAACGCATAGCCACGGCCGAGTCCATCTTACATACCTTAGTCCAGGGGAAAAGACCGGTGGAGGACTACACGGTCGAATTTCGGAAATGGTCAGGGGACACTGGATGGAATGAGGCGGCTCTCAAATACCAGTACCGCCAGGGACTCTCAGAGACTCTCAAAGATGAATTGGCACGTGTTGATTCTCCTTCCACCCTGGAGGAGTTGATCCAGCTAGCCATAAAACTAGACCGACGTCTACGGGAACGACGTTCTGAACGTCTTCAATCTCCTCGGCCTACATGGATGCTACCCAGGGTCCCCACAGGTCATCCTCTTCCTGCAGTCCCTTCCTCCTCTACCTTGGAGAGCGAGCCAATGCAACTGGGACTGATCCGGGCTCCACTTACACCTGATGAGAAACAACGCCGGCGGGAGGCCAATCTCTGCCTATACTGTGGAGGGTCAGGCCACTTTTTGCGCAACTGTCCTATAAGACCCAGTAAGTCCCAATTACAAACAGCTATGAACTTTCAAGTCAATGGTTCAAGTTCAACTCATCTTGTCCTTCCTGTCTCCCTACAGGTGGCAGGCGAGGAGATCCGGCTACCAGCCATTATTGATTCTGGCGCCTGCAGCTGCTTCCTGGATACATCCCTAGCTCGAAGTTTACGCATCCCTCTGCAAAATAAAAGACAAAGACTCCAAATCCACCTGGCCGATGGATCATCCCCTTGTTCCGGGCCTGTTACCCAAGAAACTAAACCCATTCTCACCATCACAGATTCGGGACATCAAGAATTTCTGTGCTTTGACATCATCTGCTCCCCCATGTTCCCTATCATCCTGGGACTTCCATGGCTGCAAGTTCACGACCCCCATATCAATTGGAGTGAGAAGAAGATCTCCTTCTCTTCGGCTTACTGCTCCCAGCACTGCTTCACCTCTGGTCCTGTCTGCACAGCTTCCTGTCTTACTGTCCAGCCAGTTCCTGATCACCTTCAGCACGTCCCTGCAGCCTACCGTGAATTCATGGACATTTTTGACAAAAGGAGAGCTGACAGTTTGCCTCCTCACCGACCATACGACTGTCCCATTGATCTTTTACCTGGCTCCGAGATTCCTTTTGGTCGTATATTCCCCCTATCAGAAAAGGAGTTGGAGGCTCTGCGGTCCTACATCAACGAAAACCTTGAAAAGGGATTCATTCGTCCTTCCTCTTCTCCGGCTGGAGCAGGGATTTTCTTAGTTGAAAAAAAAGATGGTACTTTAAGGCCTTGTGTGGACTACAGGGAAATCAACAAGATCACCATCAAGAACCGTTATCCCTTCCCCTCATCCCAGAACTGTTCCAACGGTTTCGAACCGCATGAGTTTTCTCTAAACTTGACCTAAGGGGCGCCTACAACTTGGTGCGGATACGCCCAGGGGATGAGTGGAAAACGGCTTTTAGGTCTAGGTTCGGACATTTTGAATACCTAGTGATGCCATTCGGTCTGTGCAATGCCCCAGCTACATTCCAACACCTAGTAAATGATATTTTTCGTGAATACTTAGATGACTTTGTGATTGTTTACCTTGACGATATTCTGATTTTCTCTACAACCATTGAGCAGCACCAAGTCCATGTGAAGAAGGTACTCACGATCCTCAGGAAGCACGGACTTTACCTAAAGGGAGAGAAATGCGAATTCGAAAAGACAGCAGTCCAATTCCTAGGGTTCATTATCTCCACTGAAGGGGTCTCAATGGATCCTCAGAAAGTGAAGTCTATCCAAGAATGGCCAGCCCCTAAAGACAAAAAGGGGGTCCAACGATTTGTGGGCTTTGCCAACTTTTATCGCAGGTTCATAAAAGGATTTTCATCGATCATTTCTCCCATAACCCAACTGACTCGTCAGCAAAGCCGATTCCAGTGGTCCTCAGAAACTCAGGAAGCATTTGATAAACTGAAGAATCTATTTACCTCTGCCCCGGTACTACTGCATCCAGACCCCGCTTTTCCTTATGTGTTGGAAGTAGACGCCTCAGAATCCGCTTTAGGAGCAATTCTATCCCAAAGACGAGGCCAGAAGGCCCTTCTTCATCCTGTGGCATTTGCTTCCCGGAAACTGTCCCCGCCAGAAAGGAACTATGACGTGGGGGAACGTGAACTACTGGCCATCAAATTTGCTCTTGAGGAGTGGAGATATCTTTTGGAGGGCGCTTCTCACCCCATTATGATCTTCACAGATCACAAGAACCTGGAGTACCTTAGAACAGCAAAACGCCTCAGACCCAGGCAAGCCCGCTGGGCTTTGTTCTTATCCAGGTTCAACTTTCACATTTCCTATCGGCCTGGTTCCAAGAATGGGAAAGCGGACGCCCTATCTCGGATGTTCCCAGAAACCTCTCAAACAGCAGAACCTGGTACTATTCTATCCTCACAGAATTTCCTTTGTTCAATCCAGCCAGATCTAAGAACTGCCATTAAACAGGCCTCCAGCCAATGCTTAAACCCTGAAGTACCCACACTGAGGAAACAGGATGGTTTACTATGGGCCCAAAACAAAATATTTGTTCCAGCGCAAGTAGGACCCTTGGTACTAAGAACATTTCATGATAACAAAATTGCAGGACATTTCGGGGTACAAAAGACCTCGGAATTAATACATCGTTCATTCTGGTGGCCAGGCTGGAGTCAGGACTGTAAGAACTACATAAACTCTTGTATTATTTGCCAACGCAGTAAGGGATCCAATGCAAAAGCCTGGGGTCTATTAAGACCATTACCCATTCCAGAGCAACCCTGGAAGGAAGTGGCTATGGACTTTATCGTTGACCTACCACCTGCTGAGGGATTCTCCACCATTCTGGTAGTAGTCAACCGCCTTTCAAAAATGGCCCACTTCTTACCCATGAAGGGCACACCCTCTGCCTCAGATACCGCGGATATATTCATCAAGGAAGTGGTTAGGCTACATGGAGTACCCGTTAGCATTGTGTCTGACAGAGGAGTCCAGTTCACCTCAAAATTTTGGAGAGACCTTTGTAAATCCCTGGAAATCAAGGTATGCCTATCCTCAGCATATCATCCTCAAAGTAATGGCCAAACAGAGAGGACGAACCAAACGCTGGAACAATATCTGCGCTGCTTCTGCTCATGCTCTCAAGACAACTGGGTTTCACTCCTCCCCTGTGCAGAATTTGCCTACAATAATTCCATACATACAGCAACCAATCAAACTCCTTTCTGGGCTAATTATGGATTTCACCCCTCTTTTTTGCCTAATTCTTTTTCAGAAGTATCAGTTCCTGCGGTGCAAGACCGAATAAAGTCCATTCAAGCCAATTTTCAAATAATTCAGGAAACTATGAAGAAGGCTCAGGACAGCTACAAGAAATACTATGACAGGGGGAGGAGGAGCAACCCAATTTTTAAGATTGGGGATGAAGTCTGGCTATCTGCAACAAACCTCAAACTTTCTTGTCCTTCACGCAAATTAGGTCCAAAATTTATTGGTCCCTTCAAGATAAAGAGAGTAGTGAACCCCGTGGCCTTTGAACTCTCTTTACCCAGCTCTTACAGAATTCATCCTGTCTTTCATACTTCCCTTTTGAAACCAGTAACTCCCAGTTCTTTCCCAGGAAGGGAGGAGTTGCCACCTCCTCCAATTAATATTGAAGGCGAAGATGAATTTGAGGTTGAGGCTATAATGGACTGTAGAAGGAGGGGGGGTCATATCCAGTACCTGGTCAAGTGGAAGGGGTACCCCCCAGAAGATAATTCTTGGGAACCCTCCTCCAATATACACGCCCCACGGTTAATACAAACTTTCCACAAGAAATATCCGGGAGTACTGGCCAGATTGGGCACCCGGAGGTTGCCCTTTGGGGGGGGGCACTGTCAGAAAAGAGCCTGTCAACATCGGAAGGTTCCTGTGCGATTGCGCGGCGGAGCCGCGCTTCGGCGCATGCGCGTTAGCAAAGTAGCGGCACACACGGGTTCACTACACGGCGTACAAACGTTCGCTCGTCAGCGTCACGCCCCCTTTCTGGCCTATATAAGGACTGACTTGTGCCCTGTTTAATTGCTGGTTTGTCTTTCAGCTTCCAGTGTTCGGTTCCTGATTCCTGCTTCTTGTGTTTACCTGTTTGACCCGGATTTGCCTGACCTACCTTGTCTCTCTCCAGCATTTGACCTCGGCTTGTTTAAAGGACTTCCCACGATCTGCTTCCAGTGTTTGACCCTCTGCCTGTCTCCGGATTCTCCTGCCTTCTCGTGTATGACCCCGGCTTGTTTAAACTGACTTCTCTGCTGACATCTCCAATCCCTACCTCTGGCTTGCCTTCAGGATTCCTCTACTTACCATCTGCTGTGTTTGACCCTCGGCCTGTTTCAAGGACTTCCTCATCTGCCAGTCTCCAGTATTAGTTATCGGTCTGCATATTAGACTCTCCACTACTGGGTTCTCTGTGCCTGATCTCCTGCACTTCTCCCAGCTCCCATTGTGTTTGCGGGTTAGAACCCCGGCCGGGTCTTCTTCTCCAGCTCCGGGTCAGAGCCACCGTTGCTCTCATCTCTGCATGACTGAAGTCCTCCTCTCAAGAGCTTCCTGCCTGCAGGCGACCCGTGCCTCTCTGTGCCCTACACCTTCTGTACCACTACCAGGGGTGTAGTGCGCTTAGCCGCAAGGGAAGCCACTCCCAGCATCTCGGCCTCGGTGAGTACCCGTGATAGGTTCAATGTAGAAAAATGTAAAATAATGCATTTGGGTGGCAAAAATCTGAATGCAATCTATAGACTGGGGGGAGAACCTCTGGGGGAATCTAGGATGGAAAAGGACCTGGGGGTCCTAGTAGATGATAGGCTCAGCAATGGCATGCAATGCCAAGCTGCTGCTAACAAAGCAAACAGAATATTGGCATTAAAAAGAGGATCAACTCCAGAGATAAAACGATAATTCTCCCGCTCTACAAGACTCTGGTCCGGCCGCACCTGGAGTATGCGGTCCAGTTCTGGGCACCAGTCCTCAGGAGGGACGTACTGGAAATGGAGCGAGTACAAAGAAGGGCAACAAAGCTAATAAAGGGTCTGGAGGATCTTAGTTATGAGGAAAGGTTGCGAGCTCTGAACTTATTCTCTCTGGAGAAGAGACGCTTGAGAGGGGATATGATTTCAATTTACAAATACTGTACTGGTGACCCCACAATAGGGATAAAACTTTTTCACAGAAGAGAGTTTAACCACTTGAGCCCCGGACCATTATGCTGCCTAAGGACCAGAGGTCTTTTTCCAATTTGGCACTGCGTCGCTTTAACTTTTAATTGCGCGGTCATGCAATGCTGTACCCAAACGAAATTTGCGTCCTTTTCTTCCCACAAATAGAGCTTTCTTTTGATGGTATTTGATCACCTCTGCAGTTTTTATTTTTTGCGCTATAAACGGAAAAAGACCGAAAATTTTGAAAAAAAATGATATTTTCTACTTTTTGTTATAAAAAAAATCCAATAAACTCAATTTTAGTCATACATTTAGGCCAAAATGTATTCGGCCACATGTCTTTGGTAAAAAAAATGTCAATAAGCGTATATTTATTGGTTTGCGCAAAAGTTATAGCGTCTACAAACTAGGGTACATTTTCTGGAATTTACACAGCTTTTAGTTTATGACTGCCTATGTCATTTCTTGAGGTGCTAAAATGGCAGGGCAGTACAAAACCCCCACAAATGACCCCATTTTGGAAAGTAGACACCCCAAGGAAATTGCTGAGAGGCATGTTGAGCCCATTGAATATTTATTTTTTTTGTCCCAAGTGATTGAATAATGACAAAAAAAAAAAATATTTACAAAAAGTTGTCACTAAATGATATATTGCTCACACAGGCCATGGGCCTATGTGGAATTGCACCCCAAAATACATTCAGCTGCTTCTCCTGAGTACTGGGATACCACATGTGTGGGACTTTTTGGGAGCCTAGCCGCGTACGGGACCCCGAAAACCAATCACCGCCTTCAGGATTTCTAAGGGTGTAAATTTTTGATTTCACTCTTCACTGCCTATCACAGTTTCGGAGGCCATAAAATGCCCAGGTGGCACAAACCCCCCCAAATGACCCCATTTTGGAAAGTAGACACCCCAAGCTATTTGCTGAGAGGCATGTTGAGTCCATGGAATATTTTATATTTTGACACAAGTTGCGGGAATGTGACACTTTTTTTTTTTTTTTTTGCACAAAGTTGTCACTAAATGATATATTGCTCACACAGGCCATGGGCATATGTGGAATTGCACCCCAAAATACATTTAGCTGCTTCTCCTGAGTATGGGGATACCACATGTGTGGGACTTTTTGGGAGCCTAGCCGCGTACGGGGCCCCGAAAACCAATCACCGCCTTCAGCGTTTTTAAGGGCGTGAATTTTTGATTTTACTCTTCACTGCCTATCACCGTTTCGGAGGCCATGGAATGCCCAGGTGGTACAAAACCCCCCCAAATGACCCCATTTTGGAAAGTAGACACCCCAAGCTATTTGCTGAGAGGCATGGTGAGTATTTTGCAGCTCTCATTTGTTTTTGAAAATGAAGAAAGACAAGAAAAAACATTTTTTTTTTCTTTTTTCAAAACTTTGTGACAAAAAGTGAGGTCTGCAAAATACTCACTATACCTCTCAGGCCATTCCATGGCCTCCGAAACTGTGATAGGCAGTGAAGAGTAAAATCAAAAATTCACGCCCTTAAAAACGCTGAAGGCGGTGATTGGTTTTCGGGGCCCCGTACGCGGCTAGGCTCCCAAAAAGTCTCACACATGTGGTATCCCCATACTCAGGAGAAGCAACAGAATGTATTTTGGGGTGTAATTTCACATATTCCCATGGCATGTTTGAGCAATATATCATTTAGTGACAACTTTGTGCAAAAAAAAAAAAAAAATAAATAAATTTGTCTCTTTCCCGCAACTTGTGTCGCAATATAAAATATTCCATGGACTCGACATGCTTCTCAGCAAATAGCTTGGGGTGTCTACTTTCCAAAATGGGGTCATTTGGGGGGGTTTTGAACTGTCCTGGCATTTTATGCACAACATTTAGAAGCTTATGTCACACATCACCCACTCTTCTAACCACTTGAAGACAAAGCCCTTTCTGACACTTATTGTTTACATGAAAAAGTTATTTTTTTTTGCAAGAAAATTACTTTGAACCCCCAAACATTATATATTTTTTTAACCACTTGCCGACCGCCTAACGCATATATACTGCGGCAGAATGGCACGGGCAGGCAAAATCACGTACCCGTACGTGATCTGCCTCCCGCGGTGCCATAGGCGGTCGGCTCTCGTTCGCGGGCGATGGGAGGTGAGGGGGAGGCCATCCATTGATGGCCACCCCCTCCCGATCGCTCCCGGCGAATGAAAACGCTTCCTTTCCCTCTGTAATGTAAACAGAGGGAAAGGAAGTGATGTCATCTCTCCTCGAGCCGGTCTTTTCGTCCCGACGCAGAGAAGAGAAGACATCCAAGCAAGTGCACCAACACTACACTTACAGTAGAACACGCAGGCACACTTGTCACCCCCCGATCACCCCCCTGTACCCCCTGTCACTCTGACACCAATAGCAGTTTTTTTTTTTTTTTGCATTGGTGTCAGTTTGTGTCAGTTGCAAGTGTTAGGGCAGTTAGGTTAGCCCCCTTTAGGTCTAGGGTACCCCCCTTTAGGTCCAGGGTACCCCCCTAACTCCCCCCTAATAAAAGTTAACCCCTTGATTACCCCCCGTCGCCAGTGTCGCTAAGTGATCGTTTTTCTGATCGCTGTATTAGTGACACAGGTGACGCTAGTTAGGGAGGTAAGTATATAGGTTCGCTGTCAGTGTTTTATAGCGACAGGGACCCCCATATACTACCTGCTAAAGGTTTTAACCCCCTGATTGCCCCCTAGTTAACCCTTTCACCAGCGATCACCGTATAAGTGTTACGGGTGACACTGGTTAGATAGTTTGTTTTTTGTAGTTTATTATAGTTTATTACAGTTTATTATAGTTTTAGGGCACCCGCCGTTTATTACCTTATAAACGTTTAACCCCCTAATTGCCCGGCGGTGATAGAAGTTAAGTTTTTAGGACCTGATAAGGTCTGCGTCGCCCCAGGCAGCGTCAGGTTAGCGCCAGTACCGCTAAAACCCACGCACGCAGCATACACCTCCCTTAGTGCTATAGTATCTGAACGGATCGATATCTGATCCGATCAGATCTATACTCCCCAGCAGTTTAGGGTTCCCTGAAACACAGTGTTAGCGGGATCAGCCCAGATACCTGCTAGCACCTGCGTTTTGCCCCTCCGCCCCGCCCAGCCCAGCCCACCCAAGTGCAGTATCGATCGATAACTGACACTTACAAAACACTAAGCACACATAACTGCAGCGGTCGCAGAGTCAGGCCTGATCCCTGCGATCGCTAACAGTTTTTTGGTAGCGTTTTGAATCAGTCGCTGACAGTCAGGAGCTTTTTTGCCTGTGAGTCTCACTAGTGTACCCCTAAATTTAGAGCTCAAAATGGCAAATAGAAGGTACACTAGTGGAGAGGCCTACACGTTTCTGAGTATGACAGATAGTGAAGAGGAAGTCACTCATCTGTCAAGTTCAGGCTCAGAATACGAACCTGTAGAGGACAGCGGCTCCATGACAGATAGCTCTGACGATGGAGTTGTGGTCCCTGCTAGGGTCAGGCGTACCAGACCCCGAACTTCTGTCCTTGAAGTGCAAGAACCGCAGGGCTCTCGTATGGAGCAGAGAAGTACTAGTGCCGCTACTCCTTCTGGTGAACTGGCAAGCACCAGCGGCCTAGTACACCCTGGTCGTACATCCAGCACTGCAGTATCAAGTGGTGACGTGGCGAGTCCCATAAGTGCAGTTCAAGCTGGTGAGGTGGCAAGCACAAGTAGTGTCCCGCTGCCACCAAGAAGACTAACACAGACCCGTCGTGCCCATAGTGCCCTTCCTGCTGCATTCGCCAATCCGAATTGGGAACCCACCGCTTCTGCAGCACCCGTACTTCCCCCATTCACTGGCCAACCCGGAATTCAGGTGGAAACAGTTGACTTTACGCCACTGGATTTTTATTCGCTGTTTTTCACCGAAGATCTCTATAGATCTATTGTGGACCAAAGCAATTTGTACGCTGGTCAACACATCGCCACTATTCCCCAGTCCTCCCTTGCCAGAGATTGGAGACCAATTACGGTCTCCGAATTTAAGATCTTTCTGGGCCTTTCCCTCCTCATGGGCATAACCAAAAAGAGTGAGTTGCGGTCATATTGGCCCACTGACCCAATTCACCATATGCCCGTGTTCTCTGCCTCCATGGCCAGGGCACGATACGAGCAGATTTTGCGGTTCATGCACTTCAACGACAATGAACTCTGTTGTCCTCGTGGAGACCCTGCATACGATCGGCTCTACAAAATTCGGCCCCTCGTAAACCACTTCAACCAACGTTTTGCAGACTTGTTTACCCCCCATCAAGTTGTCTGCGTTGATGAGTCCCTGATTAAGTTTTCTGGCCGCTTGTCATTCAAACAGTACCTTCCCAGCAAGCATGCCAGATACGGGGTCAAGATGTATAAGCTCTGACAGGGTCACAGGCTATACATGTAGATTTATGGTTTATGAGGGAAAAGATAGTCACGTAGAGCTGACAAACTGCCCTGACTACATAGGAAGCGCTGGCAAGATAGTGTGGAACTTGGTGTCACCCTTATTCGGAAAGGGGTACCACTTGTACGTGGACAATTATTATACGAGCGTGCCACTTTTTAGTCACTTGTTTGATCATCAGATTGGAGCATGTGGCACCGTGCGATCTAATCGCCGGGGCTTTCCCCAGCGGCTTGTAGATTCCTGTCTTAGGCTGGGGGAGAGAGCCTGCTTGCAGTGTAATAATTTGCTTGCTATGAAGTGGAGGGACAATAAGAATGTTTTCGTTCTCACCTCCCTTCATGCAGACACGACGACCCAAATTACTACGGCGACTGGTGTTGTGGAGAAACCCCTCTGTGTCCACGAATATAACCAAAATATGGGAGGGGTGGACCTCAACGACCAGTTGTTGGCGCCGTACCTAATTGCCCGTAAGGCCAGACGCTGGTACAAAAAAGTGTCTGTTTATTTATTTCAATTGGCTTTGCTGAATGCTCATGTGCTATACAGAGCTTCAGGACGGACTGGATCCTTCCTTAAATTCCAGGAAGAGATCGTCAGAGCCCTTCTGTTTCCAGACGGTGCTCCACCTCACCTTCCCAACCCAAATGCAGTAAGCCGGCTGCATGGGAGGCATTTTCCTTATGTCCTCCAGAGTACCCCTACCCAACGAGCCCCCCAAAAAAGATGTCGTGTCTGCAGCAAGCGCGGATTTAGGCGTGACACCCGGTATTATTGTCCCTCCTGTCCTGACAATCCTGGTCTTTGCATTGGTGAATGTTTTGAACGCTACCATACACTAGTGGAGTATTAGCGTAGGGTTCAGCACGGCACAGACTAGGCACACTAACACAGGGTCTCCCAAGATGCCATCGCATTTTGAGAGACCCAAACCTGGTACAGTTAAAAGTTAAAGTTACTAAAAAAAGTGTTAAAAAAAAAAAATACAAAAAAAATAAAAAAATAAAAAAACAAAAAAAATATAAAATAAAAAAACCAAAAATAGTTGTCGTTTTATTGTTCTCTCTCTCTATTCTCTCTCTCTATTGTTCTGCTCTTTTTTATTGTATTCTATACTGCAATGTTTTATTGTTATGTTTTTATCATGTTTGCTTTATAGGTATGCAATTTTTTTATACTTTTTTATTGTTAACCACTTTTTTGTTTTCAGGTACGCCATTCAGCTGCAGAGCGGATTTATTTATCTTGACAGCAACAGCGTTTGCTCCCACGATATATAAAGCCGTGACTCCAGCGCTGTCGGAGGTGATTTCACCACCACAGTTACATACTTCAGCATATATGCCGAAGCGTGGGGGCAGCAGTGGGTGGAGGAGCAATTTGCTCCTGCCTTTTGCGGGAGGATGCCCCCATGCTTCGGCATATATATATTTTAGGTAGGCACAGGTTGCGTTAAATTTTTTATTTTTTACTATGTTTTTTTTGTATTTGCTTTGCAGGTATGGTAAGTATTACTGTTATACTGTAATGTTACTTTGTTTTTTTGTTAACCATCATTTGCTTAGCAGGTACGCCATTCAGTTGCAGCGCGGATTTATTTATCTTGACAGCAACAGCGTTTGCTCCCACGATATATAAAGCCGTGACTCCAGCGCTGTCGGAGGTGATTTCACCACCACAGTTACATACTTCAGCATATATGCCGAAGCGTGGGGGCAGCAGTGGGTGGAGGAGCAATTTGCTCCTGCCTTTTGCGGGAGGATGCCCCCATGCTTCGGCATATATAAATGGTGCATGTATGCCCATCATTAGAAGTGGGCGGATGAAGGGAGGTATTCTAATGGTGGGCATACCCACCGATCAATATCTTTTTTTCGTTCAGCCCACAGAAAAACATGGAAGACGGTGGGGGGGGGGGCATTCCCTCCCACTGCTTGTAAAAGCAGTCTAGAGGCTAATTAGCCGGTAGGATTGCTTTTACATGAAAGCCGACCGCTGGCTGAAAAGAATGATACCAAGATGATACCTAAACCTGCAGGCATCATTCTGGTATAACCACTCAAAGTCGTGAATTGCGTACCTGAAGACAAAAAATGGTTAACAATAAAGCACAGTAAACGGTAAAGTATAAAAAATTACATACCTGAAAAACAAACATGATAAAACATAATAACAATAAAACATTGCAGAATAGAATACAGTAAAAAAGAGCAGAACAATAGAGAGAGAGAATAGAGAGAGAGAGAACAATAAAACGACAACAATTTTTTTTATTTTATATATATTTTTTTTTTTTACACTTTTTTTGTAACTAACTTTTATAACAGTAACCGGTTCCAGGTTCGGGTCTCTCAAAATGCGATGGCATCTTGGGAGACCCTGTGAAAGTGCGCCTAGTCTGTGGAATGCTGTACCCTACGCTAATACTCAACTAGTGAATGGTAGCGTTCAAAACATTCACCAATGCAAAGACCAGGATTGTCAGGACAGGAGGGACAATAATAGCGGGTGTCACGCCTATATCCGCGCTTGCTGCAGACACAACATCTTTTTTGGGGGGTTCGTTGGGTAGGGGTACTCGGGAGGACATAAAGAAAATGCCTCTCATGCAGCCGACTGCATTTGGTTGGGGATGTGAATGGGGGAAGTACGGGCGCTGCAGAAGCGGTGGGTTCCCAATTAGGATTGGCGAATGCAGCAGGAAGGGCACTATGGGCACGACGGGCCTGTGTGTGTCTTCTTGGTGGCAGCGGGACACTACTTGTGCTTGCCACCTCACCAGCTTGAACTGCACTTATGGGACTCGCCACGTCACCAAGTGTTACTGCAGTGCTGGTTTGACTACGACCGGGGTGTACTACGCCGCTGGTGCTTGCCAGTTCACCAAAACGCTACCAAAAAATCTGTTGGCGATCGCAGGGATCAGGCCTGACTCTGTGAACGCTGCAGTTATGCGTTTAGAGTTTTGTAAGTGACAGTGATCGATCGATACTGCACTTGGGTGGGCTGGGCGGAGGGGCAAAACGCAGGTGCTAGCAGGTATCTGGGCTGATCCTGCTAACACTGCGTTTTTGGGAACCCTAAACTGCTGGGGACACTAGTATAGATCTGATCGGATCAGATATTGATCCGTACAGATACTATACCACTAAGGGAGGTATACGGTGCGTGCGTGGGTGTTAGCGGTACTGGCGCTAATCTGACGCTGCCTGGGGCTGGTGCTTGCCAGTTCACCAAAACGCTACCAAAAAAACTGTTAGCAATCGCAGGGATCAGGCCTGACTCTGCGAACGCTGCAGTTATGCGTTTAGTGTTTTGTAAGTGACAGTGATCGATCGATACTGCACTTGGGCTGGGCCGGGCGGAGGGGCAAAACGCAGGTGCTAGCAGGTATCTGGGCTGATCCCGCTAACACTGCGTTTTTGGGAACCCTAAACTGCTGGGGACGCTAGTATAGATCTGATCGGATCAGATATTGATCCGTACAGATACTATACCACTAAGGGAGGCGTATGCTGCGTGCGTGGGTGTTAGCGGTACTGGCGCTAATCTGACGCTGCCTGGGGCGACGCATATCACCGCCGGGCGATCAGGGGGCTAAACCTTTATTCGGTAATAAACGGCGGGTGCCCTGACACTATAAAAATAAACGAACTAACCAGCGTCACCCTTAACGGTTATACGGTGATCAGTGGTGAAAGGGTTAACTAGGGGGCAATCAAGGGGTTAAAACATTTATTAGGTAGTATATGGGGGTCCCTGACGCTATAAAACGCTGACGGCGAACCTAAATATTTACCTCACTAACTAGCGTCACCAGCGACACTAATACAGCGATCAGAAAAATGATCGCTTAGTGACACTGGTGACGGGGGGTGATCAAGGGGTTAAAACTTTATTAGGGGGGGTTAGGGGGGTATCCTAGACCTAAAGGGGGGTAATACTCACTGTCCCAATACTGTAACTGTCACAAACTGACACTATGCAGTAATCAGAAAAAAAAAAAAGTTTGTGACAGGGAGGGGGGGGGGGGTGTGATTGGGGGGGGATCGGGGGGCGATCGGGGGGGGATCGGGGTGTTTTGTGTGCCTGGCATGTTCTACTGTGTTGTGTAGTGTTTGTGCACTCACAGTGAAGTCTTCTCTCCTCGGCGCTGCAATGGAAAATACCGAGCCGAGGAGAGATGACATCATTTCCTTTGCTGCTGTTTAGCATACAGCAGCAAAGGAAGTGATCTGATTGGCCAGCGGCGATCGCGAGGGGGGGGCCACGAACGGATGGCCTCCCCCTCACCTCCGATCGCCGGGGGACCAAACGGCACCGCCTCGGGCGGCGGGGTGGGGTCCGATCGGACCCCCCACCCGCGGGAGGCATATCACGTACATGTACGTGATTTTGCCTGCCCGTGCCGCCTTGCCGACGTAAATCGGCGTGAGGCGGTCCTTAAGTGGTTAATAAGACTCGTGGCCACGCATTACAATTAGAAGAAAAGAGGTTTAACCTTAAACTACGTAGAGGGTTCTTTACTGTAAGAGCGGCAAGGATGTGGAATTCCCTTCCACAGGCAGTGGTCTCAGCGGGGAGCATTGATAGCTTCAAGAAACTATTAGATAATCACCTGAATGACCGCAACATACAGGGATATATAATGTAATACTGACACATAATCACACACATAGGTTGGACTTGATGGACTTGTGTCTTTTTTCAACCTCACCTACTATGTAACCTGCCATGACCTGTATGCACGCCCACCACACACCCGCAATGGCCTGTATGCATGCTCACCACACACCCGCCATGACCTGTATGCATGCTCACCACACACCCGCCATGACCTGTATGCACGCTCACCACACACCCGCCATGACCTGTATGCATGCTCACCACACACCCGCCATGACCTGTATGCACGCTCACCACACACCCACCATGACCTGTATGCATGCTCACCACACACCCGCCATGACCTGTATGCATGCTCACCACACACCCGCCATGACCTGTATGCATGCTCACCACACACCCACCATGACCTGTATGCATGCTCACCACACACCCGCCATGACCTGTATGCACGCTCACCACACACCCACCATGACCTGTATGCATGCTCACCACACACCCGCCATGACCTGTATGCATGCTCACCACACACCCACCATGACCTGTATGCATGCTCACCACACACCCGCCATGACCTGTATGCACGCTCACCACACACCCGCCATGACCTGTATGCATGCTCACCACACACCCGCCATGACCTGTATGCATGCTCACCACACACCTGCCATGACCTGTATGCACGCTCACCACACACCTGCCATGACCTGTATGCACGCTCACCACACACCCGCCATGGCCTGTATGCACGCTCCCCACACACCCGCCATGGCCTGTATGCATGCCCACCACACACCCGCCATGGCCTGTATGCACGCTCACCACGCACTCGCCATGGCCTGTATGCACGCTCACCACAAACCCGCCATGGCCTGTATGCACGCTCACCACAAACCCCCCATGGCCTGTATGCACGCTCACCATGCACCCGCCATGACCTGTATGCATGCTCACCATGCACCCGCCATAACCTGTATGCACGCTCCCCACACCCCCGCCATGGCCTGTATGCACGCTCACCACACACCCGCGATGACCTGTATGCATGCTCACCATGCACCCGCCATGACCTGTATGCACGCTCACCACACACCCGCCATGGCTTGTATGCATGCCCACCACACACCCGCCATGGCCTGTATGCACGCTCAGCCACACACCCGCCATGGCCTGTATGCACGCTCACCACACACCCGCCATGGCCTGTATGCATGCTCACCACACACCCGCCATGGCCTTTATGCACGCTCACCACGCACCCGCCATGACCTGTATGCACGCTCACCACTCACCCACCATGACCTGTATGCACGCTCACCACTCACCCGCCATGACCTGTATGCACGCTCACCACTCACCCGCCATGACCTGTATGCACGCTCACCACACACCCGCCATGACCTGTATGCACGCTCACCACGCAGGACTCCATTGCTTAAGAAAACGCTTGGTGAAGCTCGGTTAAAGTTTTCTGCACAACATTTAGACAAGGCTGTGAAATACGGGGAGAATATCCTCTGGTTAGATGTGACCAAACTGGAACTCTTTGGATGCCATAATACACCCCATGTTTGGAGGTCACATGGCACATCACCCCAAAAACACCCCCATACCAACAGTGAGGTTTGGAGGTGGGAACATCATGGTGTGTGGGCGGGGCTGTTGTTCAGCATATGGTACTGGTAAACTTCATATCATTGGAGGAAGGATGAATGATGATAAAAATCTGCTGCCATCTACCAGGATGATGAAGATGAAACGAGGGCGGACATCCCAGGAGAACATCTCAGGACATCTCAGGAGGACATCCCAGGAGGACATCCCAGGAGGACATCTCAGGAGAACATCTCAGGACATCCCAGGAGAACATCTCAGGACATCCCAGGAGGACATCCCAGGAGGACATCTCAGGAGGACATCTCAGGAGGACATCTCAGGAGGACATCCAAGGAGGACATCTCAGGGGGACATCTCAGGAGGACAATGATCCCAAACACAAAGGAGAAAGAAAAGAAAGCTGCTAGAATGGCCCAGCCAATCACCTGACTGGAATCCAATAGACAATCAATGGAAAGAACTAAAGATCAGAGTTCATAGAAGAGGCCCACGGAACCTTCAAGATTTGAAGATTGTTTGTGTGGAAGAATGGGCCAAAATCACACCAGAGCAATGCATGAGACTCGTTCCTCCATACAGGAGCCAACAAAGGATTTTGTATCAAGTATTAAATACATTTCAGTTAGCGGGTTCAATACTTTCTCCCTGTGTCCGTCCATTTTATTACAAAGAACTTCATTTCTGAACGTTTTTGTTTTGGTGTCTTTGTATGTATGGATTGCATGGGTTGTTACCGACATGTGGGGAAAATTTCATGTCAATATCACCTTCAATATTGAGTTGGCCCACCCTTTGCAGCTATAACAGCTTCAACTCTTCTGGGAAGGCCGTCCACAAGGTTTAGGAGGGTGTCTATGGGAATGTTTGACCATTCTTCCAGAAGAGCATTTGTGAGGTCAGGCACTGATGTTGGATGAGAAGGTCTGGCTCACAGTCTCCGCTCTAATTCATCCCAAAGGTATTCTATGGGGTTGAGGTCAGGACTCTGTGCAGGCCAGTCAAGTTCCTCCACCCCAAACTTGCTCATCCATGTCTTTATGGACCTTGCTTTGTGCACTGGTCCAAATCATTTGGTGGAGGGGGGATTATTGCCTGGGGGTTGTTTTTCAGAGGTTGGGTGTTCAGCCCCTTAGTTCCAGTGAAGGGAACTCTTAAGGCGTCAGCATATCAAGACATTTTGGACAATTTCATGCTCCCAACTTTGTGGGAACAGTTTGGGGACGGCCCCTTCCTGTTCCAACATGACTGCACACCAGTGCACAAAGCAAGGTCCATAAAAACATGGATGAGCAATTATAACCCCCAACATTGGGGTCACTGGTAGCAATTATAACCCCCAACATTGGGGTCACTGGCACCAATTATAACGCCCAACATTGGGGACAGTGATGAAAAGTCCACAGATGGACGTCTGTATTGCTAGGACCCCCCTCAGGTCACCAACCAACATCCCCGCATAGAAAACCGGGGTACGGTATCCCAAACATCATGGGGTGCTGCATAAATCTCTCTATAAATCCTGTGCTGGACCGACACCAATTATTGCCATCACCATGACGATGATAAATAAAGAACGATTACTGATTGATTTCCAATATTTCATCATAGAATTCATTCAATCTTTTCTGTTTTTAAGTATCCCCCCATAATCAAAACCTCGATCCAAAAATGATCAATAAATTAAACAACTCAACACCATTAATAAACAAATATAAAAAAAATCTAAAATCCAACATACACCCCCCCCCCCGGTGATAAACCGGTATATATATTATTACTGGGGTGATATATGTATATGTATATCTGTATATACAGTATCTCACAAAAGTAAGTACACCCCTCAGTCACATGTTTGTAAATCTTTTCTTCTATCTTTTCATGTGCCCCTGCACGTCCTACTTGGCACCCCAAGACAAACCTAACTGTTCAAGACATTTCGATAGGGGGCAGGAAGGAGGGGGAGGAGTTTAGAATCCTGGGGGAGGAGTTCTCAGGCCTGGGGGGGTTGGGAGGAGTTCACATGCCTGGGGGATGGGAGGGGGAGGAGTTCACAGGTCTGATGCCTTATTACAGGAAAAGACACATGGGGGGGATCTCAGACGTTCTCTTCCACCTTATAGAGCACTCGTGTGCACACTGTGTTTCTGGGATCAGGGATCTTTCACGTTTTAGGCGAACGTGATAACCGCTACACTACAGAAACATCCCAGGTCCCCCCGCGTCTGGTCGTGAGGTGTGGTGGAGAATGGTTGGACTAGATGATGGTGGACCAGGTGAGGAGGACAAAGAGTGTCTTGTCTACAGTCAAGCATGGTGGTGGGAGTGTCATGGTCTGGGGGTGCATGAGTGCTGCCGGCACTGGGGGGCTACAGATCATTGAGGGAATGCCAACATGTACTGTGACCTACTGAAGCAGAGCATGAACCCCTCCCTTCAGAGACTGGACCGCAGGGCAGTATTCCAACATGATAACCACCCCAAACACACCTCCAAGATCACCACTGCCTTGCTAAAGAAGCTGAGGGTAAAGGTGATGGACTGGCCAAGCATGTCTCCTCAAACAGAAGGTGGAGGAGCGCAAGGTCTCTAACATCCACCAGCTCTGTGATGTCATCATGGAGGAGGGGAAGAGGACTCCAGTGACAACCTGTGAAGCTCTGGTGACCTCCATGCCCAAGAGGGTTAAGGCAGTGCTGGAAAATAATGGCGGCCACACAAAATATTGACACTTTGGACCCAATTTGGAGATTTTCACTTAGGGGTGTACTGACTTTTGTTGCAAGCGGTTTAAACATTAACCACTTAAAGACCGCCTCACGCCGATGTACGTCGGCAAGGCGGCACGGGCAGGCAAAATCACGTACATGTACGTGATTTGCCTCCCGCGGGTGGGGGGTCCGATCGGACCCTCCCCCGGTGCCCGAGGCGGTCCCGTTTTGTTCCCCGGCGATCGGAGTGGAGGGGGAGGCCATCCGTTCGTGGCACCCCCCTCGCGATCGCCGCCGGCCAATGGGAACACTCCTTTGCTGCTGTATGCTAAACAGCAGCAAAGGAAGTGATGTCATCTCTCCTCGGCTCGGTAGTTTCCGTTCCGGCCTGAGGAGAGAAGACAGGTATGTGAGTGCACAACACACACACAGTAGAACATGCCAGGCATACAAAACACCCCCGATCCCCCCCCAATCACCCCCCCCCCCGTCACAAACTGACACCAAGCAGTTTTTGTTTTGTTTTTTCTGATTACTGCTAGGTGTCATTTTGTGACAGTTACAGTGTTAGCACAGTTACTGTTACCACCCTGTAGGTCTAGGGTACCCCCCTAACCCCCCCTAATAAAGTTTTAACCCCTTGATCACCCCCCGTCACCAGTGTCGCTAAGCGATCATTTTTCTGATCGCTGTATTAGTGTCGCTGGTGACGCTAGTTAGGGAGGTAAATATTTAGGTTCGCCGTCAGCGTTTTATAGCGTCAGGGACCCCCATATACTACCTAATAAAGGTTTTAACCCCTTGATTGCCCCCTAGTTAACCCTTTCACCACTGATCAGCGTATAACCGTTTCGGTTGACGCTGGTTAGTTTGTTTATTTTTTATAGGGTCAGGGCACCCGCTGTTTATTACCGAATAAAGGTTTAGCCCCCTAATCGCCCGGCGGTGATAAGCGTCGCCCCAGGCAGCGTCAGATTAGCGCCAGTACCGCTAACACCCACGCACGCAGCATGCGCCTCCCTTAGTGGTATAGTATCTGTACGGATCAATATCTGATCCGATCAGATCTATACTGGCGTCCCCAGCAGTTTAGGGTTCCCAAAAAGGCAGTGTTAGCAGGATCAGCCCAGATACCTGCTAGCACCTGCGTTTTGCCCCTCCGCCCAGCCCACCCAAGTGCAGTATCGATCGATCACGGTCACAAAACACTAAACGCATAACTGCAGCGTTCGCAGAGTCAGGCCTGATCCCTGCGATCGCTAACAGTTTTTTTGGTAGCATTTTGGTGAACTGGCAAGCACCAGCCCCAGGCAGCGTCAGATTAGCGCCAGTACCGCTAACACCCACGCACGCACCGTACACCTCCCTTAGTGGTATAGTATCTGATCGGATCAATATCTGATCCGATCAGATCTATACTAGCGTCCTCAGCAGTTTAGGGTTCCCAAAAACGCAGTGTTAGCGGGATCAGCCCAGATACCTGCTAGCACCTGCGTTTTGCCCCTCCGCCCGACCCAGCCCAGCCCACCCAAGTGCAGTATCGATCGATCACTGACACTTACAAAAGTCTAAACACATAACTGCAGCGTTCGCAGAGTCAGGCCTGATCCCTGCGATCGCTAACAGTTTTTTTGGTAGCGTTTTGGTGAACTGGCAAGCGCCAGCGGCCTAGTACACCCCGGTCGTAGTCAAACCAGCACTGCAGTAACACTTGGTGACGTGGCGAGTCCCAAAAGTGCAGTTCAAGCTGGTGAGGTGGCAAGCACAAGTAGTGTCCCGCTGCCACCAAAAAGACAAACACAGGCCCGTCGTGCCCATAATGCCCTTCCTGCTGCATTCGCCAATCCTAATTGGGAACCCACCGCTTCTGCAGCGCCCGTACTTCCCCCATTCACATCCCCAACCAAATGCAGTCGGCTGCATGAGAGGCATTTTTATGTCCTCCCGAGTACCCCTACCCAACGAACCCCCCCAAAAAAGATGTCGTGTCTGCAGCAAGCGCGGATATAGGCGTGACACCCGCTATTATTGTCCCTCCTGTCCTGACAATCCTGGTCTTTGCATTGGTGAATGTTTTGAACGCTACCATTCACTAGTTGAGTATTAGCGTAGGGTACAGCATTGCACAGACTAGGCACACTTTCACAGGGTCTCCCAAGATGCCATCGCATTGTGAAAGACCCGAACCTGGAACCGGTTACAGTTATAAAAGTTACAGTTACAAAAAAAAGTGTAAAAAAAAAAAAAAAAACACATACAAAAATATAAAAAAAAAAAAAATTGTTGTCGTTTTATTGTTCTCTCTCTCTCTATTCTCTCTATTGTTCTGCTCTTTTTTACTGTATTCTAGTCTGCAATGTTTTATTGTTATTATGTTTTATCATGTTTGCTTTTCAGTTATGCAATTTTTTATACTTTACCGTTTACTGTGCTTTATTGTTAACCATTTTTTTGTCTTCAGGTACGCCATTCACGACTTTGAGTGGTTATACCAGAATGATGCCTGCAGATTTAGGTATCATCTTGGTATCATTCTTTTCAGCCAGCGGTCGGCTTTTATGTAAAAGCAATCCTAGCGGCTAATTAGCCTCTAGACTGCCTTTACAAGCCGTGGGAGGGAATGCCCCCCCCCCCCCCACCGTCTTCCGTGTTTTTCTCTGGCTCTCCTATCTCAACAGGGAACCTGAGAATGCAGCCGGTGATTCAGCCAGCTGACCATAGAGCTGATCAGAGACCAGAGTGGCTCCAAACATCTCTATGGCCTAAGAAACCGGAAGCTACGAGCATTTTATGACTTAGATTTCGCCGGATGTAAACAGCGCCATTGGGAAATTGGGGAAGCATTTTATCACACCGATCTTGGCGTGGTCAGATGCTTTGAGGGCAGAGGAGAAATAAAGAGTACCTGTCACTACCTATTGCTATCATAGGGGATATTTACATTCCCCGAGATAACAATAAAAATGATTTAAAAAAAAAAAAATGAAAGGAACAGTTTAAAAATAAGATAAAAAAATAATAATAATGAAAAAAAAAAAAAAAAAAAAAAAGCACCCCTGTCCCCCCTGCTCTCGCGCTAAGGCGAACGCAAGCGTCGGTCTGGCGTCAAACGTAAACAGCAATTACACCATGCATGTGAGGTATCACCGCGAAGGCCAGATCGAGGGCAGTAATTTTAGCAGTAGACCTCCTCTGTAATTCTAAAGTGGTAACCTGTAAAGGCTTTTAAAGGCTTTTAAAAATGTATTTAGTTTGTCGCCACTGCACGTTTGTGCGCAATTTTAAAGCATGTCATGTTTGGTATCCATGTACTCGGCCTAAGATAATCTTTTTTATTCCACCAAACATTTGGGCAATATAGTGTGTTTTAGTGCATTAAAATGTAAAAAAAGTGTGTTTTTCCCCCAAAAAATGCGTTTGAAAAATCGCTGCGCAAATACTGTGTGAAAAAAAAAAATGAAACACCCACCATTTTAATCTGTAGGGCATTTGCTTTAAAAAAAAAAATAATGTTTGGGGGTTAAAAGTAATTTTCTTGCAAAAAAAAATTATTTTTTTATGTAAACAATAAGTGTCAGAAAGGGCTTTGTCTTCAAGTGGTTAGAAGAGTGGGTGATGTGTGACATAAGCTTCTAGATGCTGTGCATAAAATGCCAGGACAGTTCAAAACCCCCCCAAATGACCCCATTTTGGAAAGTAGACACCCCAAGCTATTTGCTGAGAGTCATGTTGAGTACATGGAATATTTTATATTGTGACACAAGTTGCGGGAAAGAGAAAATTTTTTATTTTTTAAATTTTTTTTTTGCGCAAAGTTGTCACTAAATGATATTTTGCTCAAACATGCCATGGGAATATGTGAAATTACACCCCAAAATACATTCTGCTGCTTCTCCTGAGTACGGGGATACCACATGTGTGAGACTTTTTGGGAGCCTAGCCGCGTACGGGACCCCAAAAACCAAGCACCGCCTTCAGGCTTTCTAAGGGCGTAAATTTTTGATTTCACTCTTCACTGCCTATCACAGTTTCGGAGGCCATGGAATGCCCAGGTGGCACAAAACCCCCCCAAATGACCCCATTTTGGAAAGTAGACACCCCAAGCTATTTGATGAGAGGTATAGTGAGTATTTTGCAGACCTCAGTTTTTGTCACAAAGTTTTGAAAATTGAAAAAAGAAAAAAAAAATAATTTTTTCTCGTCTTTCTTTATTTTCAAAAACAAATGAGAGCTGCAAAATACTCACCATGCCTCTCAGCAAATAGCTTGGGGTGTCTACTTTCCAAAATGGGGTCATTTGGGGGGGGGGGGGGGGGGTTTGTGCCACCTGGGCATTCCATGGCCTCCGAAACGGTGATAGGCAGTGAGGAGTAAAATCAAAAGTGTACGCCCTTAGAAATCCTGAAGGCAGTGATAGGTTTTCGGGGCCCCGTACGCGGCTAGGCTCCCAAAAAGTCTCACACATGTGGTATCCCCATACTCAGGAGAAGCAGCTAAATGTATTTTGGGGTGCAATTCCACATATGCCCATGGCCTGTGTGAGCAATATATCATTTAGTGACAACTTTGTGCAAAAAAAAAAATAAAAATAAAAAATTTGTCACTTTCCCGCAACTTGTGTCAAAATATAAAACATTCCATGGACTCAACATGCCTCAAAGCAAATAGCTTGGGGTGTCTACTTTCCAAAATGGGGTCATTTGGGGGGGGTTTATGCCATCTGGGCATTTTATGGCCTTCAAAACTGTGATAGGTAGTGAGGAGTAAAATAAAAAATGTACGCCCTTAGAAATCCTGAAGGCAGTGATTGGTTTTCGGGGCCCTGTACGCGGCTAGGCTCCCAAAAAGTCCCACACATGTGGTATCCCCATACTCAGGAGAAGCAGCTAAATGTATTTTGGGGTGTAATTCCACATATGCCCATGGCCTGTGTGAGCAATATATCATTTAGTGACAACTTTTTGTAATTTTTTTTTTTTTTTTCATTATTCAATCACTTGGGACAACAAAAATGAATATTCAATGGGCTCAACATGCCTCTCAGCAAATTCCTTGGGGTGTCTACTTTCCAAAATGGGGTCATTTGTGGGGGTTTTGTACTGCCCTGCCATTTTAGCACCTCAAGAAACGACATAGGCAGTCATAAATTAAAGGCTGTGTAAATTCCAGAAAATGTACCCTAGTTTGTAGGCGCTATAACTTTTGCGCAAACCAATAAATATACGCTTATTGACATTTTTTTTACCAAAGACATGTGGCCGAATACATTTTGGTCTAAATGTATGACTAAAATTGAGTTTATTGGATTTTTTTTAGAACAAAAAGTAGAAAATATCATTTTTTTTCAAAATTTTCGGTCTTTTTCCGTGTATAGCGCAAAAAATAAAAACGGCAGAGGTGATCAAATACCATCAAAAGAAAGCTCTATTTGTGGGAAGAAAAGGACGCAAATTTCGTTTGGGTACAGCATTGCATGACCGCGCAATTAGCAGTTAAAGCAACGCAGTGCCGAATTGTAAAAAGTGCTCTGGTCAGGAAGGGGGTAAAACCTTCCGGGGCTGAAGTGGTTAAATATCAGATTGATAAGAGTCTTTATAACATGAGAGAGAGATATTTTATATATATATTTATTAAAAAGAAAAAAAAATTACACACATATATATATATATATATATATATATATATATATATACACACACACACAGACAGTAAAACATATATATTTAAATACAGTATACCGTATATACTCGAGTATAAGTCGAGGCCCTAATTTACCACAAAAAAAATGGGAAAAACATATTGACCCGAGTATAAGACGAGGGTGAGAAATGCACAGCTACTGTAAGTGGAAAAAAGGGTCAACAATGCCCATTGCAGCCTCACTGTGCCCATTTGCAGCCATAGGTCCCCTGAACTTCAAACTCGGTAGTTAAGGGTTTCCTAGATGCCTCCTAGCTGCAGCCAAAATTTGGGGTCTCTGAACCCAAAGGGTCCCGAAATGACATTGCTGCAGATGGACACAGTTGACCGAATTTGGGGCCCCGTATCTCGGGGCCACTTAGTGCTAAGAACCCCAAATTTGGTGTGCAAACCCAGTGGAACTAGCACCATAACATTTCCAAAGTTGGGGTTTCTAGCACCAAGTGGCCCTGAGATATGGGGCCCCAAATATCAGTTCAGAAAATGTCAAGCACTTTTCTGCAGCAGAGAATGACATTTTCCGAACCAGTTTTGGGGCCCCGTATCTCAGGGCCACTTAGTGCTAGGAACCCCAGCTTTGGATATGTTATGGTACCAGTTCCAGTGGGTTTGCACACCAACTTTAGGATTCCTAGCATCAAGTGGCCCTGAGATACAGGGCCCCAAAGTCGGTTCAGAAAATGAAATTTTTTGCTGCAGAAAAGTGCTTGACTCGAGTATAAGTCGAGGGGGGCACAAAAAAATGTGCTGAAAAATGCGACTTATATTCGAGTATATACGGTATATACATTTTCTATCTAATATTTCATAGATGTAATAGATTGATTATGTATATACAGTATATAGGGGGGAGGGGTTTTGGTTTTTCTATATTTGAATCCAAACTGAACTTCCAGGTAAAATTAGATTTCAGTTCCATGAAGACGAGGCTGTCTGGAGTCAGAGGTCACAAAGCTCCCACACAAGGGGGGAGGGGTGATCTTATTTATCAGTCATGTATTTGCAGTTACAAACCTCCCTGAATGGTGTCTGTCAGTGACAGTTGGGAAGTGGCAGTTTATTTAATAGCTGAGCCCAATGATATTTGAAAATTGCAGCCAGCTGTCTAATATGAAGGTCCTCAGCCTTGTATTATAGCTTTGTGAATGAAGCCTCTCTGGTTCAGTTGCCCCAGGAATGTGTATATATAATTTACATTCAAATTTCCACTGACTTGGAGGATCCAGTTATTTCCGGTTATACATCTGCCCATTTCCAGCTGAACTCTCACCCGGCACTTTCCTTTGACAACGACATCACCCACAATTCTCCAACAGTTTTACCGTATTCACCATAATATACTGACCTTGTTTACCACAATATCAGCTCCCACTGTCTAACAGTTTTACCGTATTCACCATAATATACTGACCTTGTTTACCACAATATCAGCTCCCACTGTCTAACAGTTTTACCGTATTCACCATAATATACTGACCTTGTTTTACCTCCCACTGTGATGTCACAAGATGTAAACCACTTGTCTTGGTAAACAAGCTCAGTCTATTAGGGTGAATACATCTTGTGACATCACAGTGGGAGGACTGTTATATAAGGAAGTGCTGCCCTCTGCTGGGTATCATTTGTTCCTGAGCATCGCGAAGGTAGGCTCACCTTTTCTCCTCTCCTGAGTCCCGGGACAGATTTCCACCCAACATGCCCAGAATAATCCGACATCACACATTTCCCACAATTCCCTGCTTCTCATTTATTCTCATTTACAAACATATATCAAAATTTTTTTTTTTTTTATAAATTTGATGGGAAAGAAAATCCCTCCAGATCTCTCATTATTGATCATTGTTATTGGAGCGCATTGATATTACAGAGAGGATTTTATATGTTAAATATCAGATTGATAAGAGTCTTTATAACATGAGAGAGATATTTTATATATATATTTATTAAAAAGGAAAAAAAAATACATATATAAAATACATAAATATTAATATATATATATATATACATATACATACACACACACATACAGTAAAACATATATATTTAAATACAGTATATATACATTTTCTATCATTCATAGATAGATGTAATAGATTGATTATGTATATACAGTATATAGGGGGGAGGGGTTTTGGTTTTTCTATATTTTAGTCCAAACTGAACTTCCAGGTAAAATCAGATTTCAGTTCCATGAAGACGAGGCTGTCTGGAGTCAGAGGTCACAAAGCTCCCACACAAGGGGGGAGGGTGATCTTATTTATCAGTCATGTATTTGCAGTTACAAACCTCCCTGAATGGTGTCTGTCAGTGACAGTTGGGAAGTGGCAGTTTATTTTTAGCTGATCCCAATGATATTTGAAAATTGCAGCCAGCTGTCTAATATGAAGGTCCTCAGCCTTGTATTATAGCTTTGTGAATGAAGCCTCTCTGGTTCGGTTGCCCCAGGAATGTGTATATATAATTTACATTTAATTTTCTGCTGCTGCTGACACCGGGATTGGCTGATTTGTACCCGTCGGCACTGACTTAAAGGATCCCGTTATTTCCGGTTATACATCTGCCCGTTACATAAGCCCATTTCCAGCTGAACTCTCACCCGGCACTTTCCATTGACAACGACATTACCCACAATTCTCTATAGGTGGCGCTCTGAAAGCCTTTACATTTCATCAGTTTAGAGTTATCTGTGAATGGCGGCCCCAGATTGATGTCATTGGGGTGTGTGCGCCCCCTACCTCCTAATATGTGCACCCCACACACGCTTAAATAGTAGCCCCGCCCCTAATTAGTCCCACTCTGATTTAGGACCTTCAAAATGTTCCTCATTGAAATAATCTGCAACTCTTTATAAGAATTTCGGGTTTCGGGTGGGGATGGGATCGAACCTCAGTTGGCGTTCTTACTGCCATCTGTGATTTGTTTGGTAGACTTTCCCTCACTTCCTTTCCTCCTGGGATGACAGGAAGTGCGGGAAACCTTCCCAGGCAGGAAAACAAGGAAAACCTCAGAAAAGTTTGAGCCCCGCCCCCACTCCATCCAAATCCAAAAGAAAATGTTTTGGAGTGAAGTTTCGCTTTACAATCTGAACATCTACTTAACTTTTATTGTTTATTTTTATAGGTTCAAAGTGATTTTTTACCAGTGAGAGGAGAGAGGAGTTTTTAGGAGAGAGGAGATTACAAGAGAAGATAGGAGTTTTTAGGAGAGAGGAGATTACAAGAGAAGAGAGGAGTTTGGAGTTTGTAGGAGAGGAGATTTTAGGAGAGAAAAAAAGAGGAGCAAGGATGAGTATCCTTAGTGCAGCGGAGTGCGAAGAATTCCCAGAAGTGATGAGAATGATAATGGAGAATGAGAGAGACGCGAAGGAGATGAGAGAATTCCTGAACAAAGCTAGAGAAACGATGGAGGAAATTAAGAGAATAACAGAGGAGGAATGGAAGAAATGTCGTGCGAGGAAAGCAGAGCGGGAGAAAGAAAGAGAGCAGCTGACCAGAGGAGAAGCCGAGATGGAGGAGAAGAAGAAGGATGAGGAGTGTAAGGTGGAGGAGCAGACAGGCGGGGAGCTGAAGAAAGCAGAGGAGAGAGAAGGAGGAAAGGAGAGAGAACTTTCACTGGTTTTCTATGCATTGAAAGCACAGTGGAAGAAAGAAGGAAAAGAGCTGACCAGAGAAAGGAAAAGAGAACCTTTACAGAAAAGGTGGACAAGAAGAGCCGAGATAGAAAGGAAAAGAGAACTTTTACAGAAAGCTTATGCATTGAAAGCTGACTGTGAGGAAGAAGGAAAGCAGATGACCAGAGAAAGAGAAAGAGAACTTTTACAGAAAGTGCGGGCAAGAAAAGCCGAGATGGAAAGGAAAAGAGACGAGGACCAAAAGGAAGTCGGCCATGATGAAGGCGGAGACAGACAGGTAAGTACATGTTCTTGCATATAGAATATATAATGTGAAGGGGTGACATTGCCTTCCTGGAGGGTTACACATCAGTAGGAGAATATGTAGCTGGTTGGGTATAAAATATCCGTATTTTATAGACAACAGGGATTGTTGGGGGGCCTTCTCATGTCCCTCATATCCATATGGAAATCCATAGAAGTGATCAGTAGGCAGAGCTCCTCCAATGATCAGATAGATTAGATCTAGAGCAGATATAGAAGGCTGTAACCATGCAGGAAGGCAATGAATGGACTATATAGAAGGTGACCCTTCCTTCATTGGTGGATAGTTCAGGAATGAGCGGCAGGGAGGCTCCGTACCTAAAGACAATTTTTCCGAGTGAAATATAGGAAATACACCCCATAAAAGTGTTGTATTTGTGTCAGATGAAGAGGTTTAATCACGGCTAATGTTTGATTCCTTTATTATCAGGTCCCGGCTATGAAGACGGACACGTTCATTGACCAAGATTTGGATGACTTTGATGCTGACTCCGAAGCCAGTAGCGTCTCAGCCATCAAAATGTAAGTATCTTCATTACAGTTTCCTTTGTACAATGTAACATATTCATTGATGATGGTAAGATTAGGAACACGAGCAGCACCAGCCCACCCTTCTCACCAGGTCAAGGCCCCTCGGGTCAGGTTTGGAAGAAGAGAGTCATGGGAGGTAGTCTTTCTGCCATTTGGCTGTGCATAGTAACATTCATTCATTTTGTTTCCTGAATATTCTAAACTGATTTCCGATCCAGATGATCATTGCTCTGGATTATTGGACAAAGGCAAAAGTGCCGCTAATATCTTACTTGGGAGACATCAGGTCCCATGACCCTACAATATTTATTCCACTCGCCTGAAGAGACAACGCCTGGTGGGCAAACCTTATGGCAACAAAGAACCCATTGGCTAGATCAGAGGTCTCCAAACTTTCTAAGCAAAGGGCCAGTTTACTGTCCTTCAGTCCCCTGGTATCAGTGCCCCAGAATTGGTTTTAATGGGACAAATAGTGCCCCATTGTTGGTGTCAGTTGGTGGAATGGTGCCCCATCATTGGTGTCACTAAGGGGAATAGTGCCCAATTGATGGTGTCAGTTGGTGGAATAGTGCCCCAGCATTGGTGTCAGTTGGTAGAATAGTGCCCCAAGGGCCAGATAAAGACAAGCAAAGGGCCACATCCGGCCCCCAGGGTGCAGTTTGGAGACCCCTGGGCTAGATGATGATTAGAAGTGATATATGTAACTCCCAGCAGCCCACTTTATGAGGAAATAACCAGATAGCCAGATCTGCCCCATATCCAGTAGGACCATATAATATCCTTCCATCCAGACACTAACGGCAGATTATGCTGAAGGTCTAGATATTACACTAGTTGTATATTTAGGTTAGGAGTGTCTACTACAATCGAGCATTTCAATACTCCTACAGGATCTCCATTAGATGTATAGGAAGTGGAGTCAAGGCTGAAGGTTTCCAGTCAGCAGGTAGCATGTGCTTTGCTGATTATAGCTCTATAGGAATGAGTCAATAGGGGGCATGTTGGACCTCTGCAGAGAGATCAGTTTTTCCCCATAGAGAATAAGAATAATACTCCACACCGGCTGGCAGGGGACTGGCTTTAGAAAGAAAACATACTGGTAGACATTGAACACCTTCTGTTTGATGCGCCTGGAATACACTTGGCTGATTGAAATGGAGGGTTCAATTGGGCTTTCATTTTGTACAAATTAGATCTAAAATACACTGAATTGGGCAATGCGGGAAAATGTTACATACTTGAACATAAATGTATAATCCATGTACACTGCATCATTTTGTTTCCTTTCTAGTCTTACTAATCTCTTCTTTCTCTTACAGTGATATTTCTGACAAAGAGTCTGAGATAACCAAGGCCTCACAGCCCCACCATGATGCCTTTGATGATGAATCTGGTCTGAGCAGTGTCGCTATGATTGATGGAAATGGGAATCTTCCCCTGTTTGACGGATTTTGGATGAAGAGTGAGACAACCAAGGCTTCACAGCCCCGCCATGATGACCATGATGATAAATCTGGTCTGAGCAGTGTCGCTATGATAGATAGAAACGGGAATCTACCCCTTTTTGACGGATTTTGGATGAAGAGTGAGACAACCGAGGCCTCACAGCCCCGCCATGATGACCATGATGATAAATCTGGTCTGAGCAGTCTCCATATGATCCCAGGAACCGGGAATCTACCCCTTTTTGACGGATTCTGGATGAAGAGTGAGACAACCAAGGCTTCACAGCCCCGCCATGATGACCATGATGATAAATCTGGTCTGAGCAGTCTCGATATGATCCCAGGAACCGGGAATCTACCCCTTTTTGACGGATTCTGGATGAAGAGTGAGATAACCGAGGCTTCACAGCCCCGCCATGATGACCATGATGATAAATCTGGTCTGAGCAGTCTCGATATGATCCCAGGAACCGGGAATCTACCCCTTTTTGACGGATTCTGGATGAAGAGTGAGACAACCAAGGCTTCACAGCCCCGCCATGATGACCATGATGATAAATCTGGTCTGAGCAGTCTCGATATGATCCCAGGAACCGGGAATCTACCGCTTTTTGACGGATTTTGGATGAAGAGTAAGACAACCGAGGCTTCACAGCCCCGCCATGATGACCATGATGATAAATCTGGTCTGAGCAGTCTCGATATGATCCCAGGAACCGGGAATCTACCCCTTTTTGACGGATTTTGGATGAAGAGTGAGACAACCGAGGCTTCACAGCCCCGCCATGATGACCATGATGATAAATCTGGTCTGAACAGTCTCGATATGATTCCAGGAACCGAGAATCTACCCCTTTTTGACGGATTTTGGATGAAGAGTGAGACAACCGAGGCTTCACAGCCCCGCCATGATGACCATGATGATAAATCTGGTCTGAGCAGTCTCGATATGATCCCAGGAACCGGGAATCTACCCCTTTTTGATGGATTTTGGATGAAGAGTGAGACAACCGAGGCCTCACAGCCCCGCCATGATGACCATGATGATAAATCTGGTCTGAGCAGTCTCGATATGATCCCAGGAACCGGGAATCTACCCCTTTTTGATGGATGTTGGATGGACATTCATGATGTGGAATCCAATACAAGCAGCAGTTCTCCAACCAACACGTAAGTTTCTTCATTAGAATTTCCTTTGTACAATGTAACATCACCAATGATAGTGTACTGATGGTTAGGTCAGGAACACGAGCACCAGGCCAGTGTGTAAGAGGGGCACTGTGATTGGCTGGATGTTGGCGCCAAAGCACTACTTCCTGCCCCACTCCTATTCTTTTTCTAGAACACTATCCCTCCTGCGAATGGGAAACCATCCGCCATATTGTGCCCTCTCCATGCCTGAGGCCTTCACATGACATTCCTGGCCATTTTTTTTATATCCCAAGGAAGGAATGTCCACACAAGTGACTAGATTTGCTGCACTTTACTGATGGAATTCAGGGAATGGTATAAGTCACGTCACATCAACATACATTCCAGAGTCACTTGACAATACATAGTCAATCACATTTAGTGGGCGCTCCACAGTAGTCACATGTGGAAGCATATCCAGCACTTTATGCAGCCATCTCCCTCTAACAGTCTCTCCTTCCATCCGGGGACATTAGTACTCACTGCAAAAAGATCTCTGTAGTCACCTCCTTCATGGGTACATCTCTCTTGGGACATCCGTGGGAAAAGCCTCACTCAGGGAACTCTTGGTCTGTCCTAATAGGCCTTTTGCAATCCACCCTAGCCTACACCTCCATAAGGGTCAGAAAATCTACAGCTGACTCTCCTGGTGCAAGTCTACTCCTCCTCGGCCTCCTGCCCTGTCCGCAGCCTCCATGTGCTGGTTACATTTATGCTGGTGTGGGGTGCTTGGCTCCCATGTCCCAAGTGCAACTAGGGCTCCTCCCATCCTAGCTTATAACTTATAACTGGACATCACTACAGGAGGGCTCTAAAAGGGGCCTAGCACCTGATGACACTCTCTGCTGTAAAGAGACACTATTCTGGCACTGAGTCACCTAGTGGCAGACTAGCTAGGTCATGCTGGACCTCTGCAGAGAGACCAATTCTTCCCCACAGAGAATAGGAATTCCACTCCACACCTGCTGGCAGGGGACAGGCTTTTCCTTTTAGTCAGTGTAGTCAGACATCGAACACCTTCTGTTTTGATGCGCCTGGAATACACTTGGCTGATTGAAATGGAGGGTGAAATTGGGCTTTCATTTTGAACAAGAAATTAGATCTAAAATACACTGAATTGTCTTCATGGGCGACGTGAGGAAAATGTTACATATGAACATGAATGTATTATCCATGTACACTGCGCCATTTTATTTCCTTTCTTGTCTTACTAATCTCTTTTTTTTCTCTTCCAGTGCTAATTCTGACTGTAAGTCACCCTCACAGCGAGACCATGATGAGGATGATGACGAATCGGGTCTGAGCAGGCTCGCCATGGGCCCCACAATCAGGAATATAAAACACCTGGATGAAGTAAGTATCCTCTATTCTTCTTACATGGCTGAAAAGACTCACCTCTCTCTGGTTCAGTCTTTAATCACCTTAGCCCCGGAAGATTTGGCTGCTCAAGGACGAGGCCATTTTTTGCGATTCGGCACTGCGTCTCTTTAACTGACAATTGCGCGCTCGTGCAAAGCTGTACCCAAACAAAATTGACGTCTTTTTTTCCCCACAAATAGAGCTTTCTTTTGGTGGTATTTGATCACCTCTGCGGTATTTATCTTTTGCGCTATAAACTAAAAAGAGCAACAATTTTGAAAAAAGCACATTATTTTGTACTTTTTGCTATAATAAATATTCCCATTTTTTTTTTTGAAAAGCTATTTTTTTTCCTCAGTTTAGGCCGATATACCTCCGCAATACAGTGCGCGCCTCCAGCGGCGAGCCTGCGCCTGCTATCCCGCTTAAAGGAGGCGACGTGCAGCTTCGACGGCTCGCGGGATCGTGTCGACCTGCCGCCGTATAATGACGGCGGCTGGTCGGAAAGTGGTTAAAAAACAGTAACAGTTTGTTCCAGAGGAAGGCAAAAAAACTGCTGTCAGGGATCGGGGGGGGGGGGGGGGGGTCAGTTTTGTCTTATAAAGACAGATTCCTCGGTGCCCTCACACAGGCAGTTGGTGCAATTCCCTGGATCAAACTATTTCCTCTTCAGCTTAATCAGTCAAGCAATGGGAGGAATGCAGAAACTTCTACCAACCAATCAGAAATCATCTATTGCTTCAGCTGCTTTAAACTGAAGGACCTTATATGATAGATCTGTTTTATGTCATCCTGGAGCTTCTATGATAATGAATATGACTTTTTTTTTTCTTTAGTTTTGGATCGAGTGTGAGATCCCCGCTGTCCAACCATCAGATCCCATCACCAGAAGATTAGACAGCCATGATATGGAGCTTTGGATCAAGAGTGAGATGTCCTCTGTCCAACCACCAGATCGCATCAACAGAAGATTAGACATCCATGATGCGGAATTCAGTTCTCCAACCAACACGTAAGTTTCTTCATTAGAATTTCCTCTGTACAATGTAACATCACCAATGATGGTGTACTGACGGTTAGATCAGGAGGATAATCTGTAGTGATAGTAAGATTAGGAGCAGCAACAGGCCCCCCTTCCCACCAGGTCAGTCCATCTTGGGTCAGGATTGGAAAAACGGGGTCATGGGAGGTATTTTTGCTACTCTTAATGCAAAACGTTATATTGTATTCTTTGCACAAAGTTCATCTAAGATTACTCTAATGGTAAATTAATTATGTAAAGTGTTGATGTCCATGGCAACCAAACTGAAATTATCATTCAGTTGGTTTCCTGATTTGGGATCCAGATGATTATTTGATGCTCTGGATTATTGGACGAGGCCAATCACTAATAACTTACTTGGAGATGTCAAGTCCCATCACCCTATGATATTAATTCCAATCACTGGAAGAGAAAACGTCTGGTGGGGAAAAGTGACAAGAACCTCTTGGTTAGATGAGGATGATTAGTGGTGACATATGTAACTACCAGCAGATCACTTTATGAAGATATAACGAGAGAGCCAGATCTGCCACCTATGTAGTAGGACCATATAATATCCTTCCATCCAGCCATTAATGGCATTGCAGATTATGCTGAAGATCTGGACACTAATGTATTCCCCTAGGTGTATATTTGGGTGTGGGGTTAGGAGTGCCTAGTACAAACAGTGGTATGTCCTGGTGATTCGCTTTACAAGTTTTTTTAGTTAAGTTTTATACAGCCAAGAAGCCTCATTTAAAGTTAAAATGGGCTACATTGTCATGTTCCTTTTAGCCGTATGAGTAGCTATCTCTTTCCCTGAAACACAGACTAGACTCCGGCATGTGCAATATTCAGTCATGTCCATGGAGTTTTTCTTACTTTCTGGCCAGAATGTGGCAGAGGAAAGGGGGAAGCAAGACCGCAATACACCACCAAGGCTGCGGCCACACTTGCTTCCTTCTTGACCCGGCACATCAGCCCAGGCTTAGAAATGACCTCTCCCAGTCCTTCTAATGACAACATTTTACAACATCTCATAACTTTAGTAAAACAGAACAAATGATTTACCTTGTAATTTCTCTTACAGGAGTGAAGTAGCTGTGGACATGGAGCATGCATACCCAACTTCGTCCTGGCCTAACATCATGACACAACGGACACAGAATGCTGGACTATTCACACGCTTTCTGAGTTTCCTCCCGATTATCTGGAATATCATCAGACCATATTAGTAAGTATCATTACCTGTAGTTATCTAGGATAAAGAAAGGCCCTTGTCTATGAAGTACGATCTCCCATAAACTGGAGCCGTTTTGGATTAGAGTAGGGGAGAACAAAACCCTCTGGTAGCTGGAGGACATTTTGGAGGGGACCAAATCTCAGTTCATATGGAATTTCTCCAAAGTTCCAGATCTTTGATGAATGTTCCTTTCTTAGTGAATGAGGAAGGGGGGAGATTTGGGATGTTTTGTCCAGGAGGGAAAATAGTGATTAGGAAAGGTTTTCCAGCTTGCTTGGCAGTGGTTGGTCAGCCCAGTTGGGACGTCCCATTAAGTGTTCCTCTAACTTCCCTCAGGGATCCTAGTAAAGTAATGTTCTCCTTTTTGGCATTTGTACTTGGCAGTACCTAAAATGACTTCACTCATGGCACCAGCCAAACATATAGAGAGGGTTCCTATACCGAAAGCCAAAACCTCAGCCAAGTATCTTGCCAACTGCTTCTGTGGAGAAGACTGATCAGTACTACAAAACTGAGGGACGTCTTTAATGTAGATGGAAGGCCATAGTCGTGTGTAACATTCTGTAACATGTCTTTTTTTTTTCTCTTTCCACAGGACCCCTGGCTTTTTAGTTTCCGGACCCCTCACAATGTGAGCAGATGATAGGTGTGACCTGAAACTTGGATGGGCGGGCACAGGACACATCACCTGAAAATGTCAACGTCTTCCCATTCCCACAGAACAACTTTAGAAACATTATAAAAATTTCTACTCATCTTTAAAGGAGGAACTCCGTGCAAAACACAAAAAAGATGGCCTCCAAAATCCATACCAGACCTCCATCTGAGCATCCAGCCCGGCAGGCCAAGAAAGGGGGGAGGGGGGTGAGCGTTGCCCGCAAATCCCCACAACTGCCAGGTCAGGGTTGTCCCAGGAAGCGACCCTTATCCTCATTAATACAGGGACAGTGCTTTGCCAGGGGGGGAAGGGGGACCCCCCTTTGCAAATTCCACACCCCATGCCGAGGGCTTGTGGCCTGGTATGGCTTAGAAGTGCAGGAGGTGCATGCTCACCCCCTCTTTCCTGGCCTGCCAGGCTGGTTGCACGGATGGGGGTCTGGTATAGATTTTGGAGGTCTTTTTTTTGCATGGAGTTCCCCCTTTAAAGGTGAGTAGAAATTTTTATAATGTTTTTGAAGTTGTGCTGTGTGAATGGGAAGACCCAACAAATAGGAGCCAGGCTTCCACTTCCAGGTGAGGTGTCCTGCCCCCGCCCATTCATGTTTCAGGTCCAACCCAGGGGGAGGAGGAAGGAAGAAGATTGATGATGATGAGGAGGAGGATTGAAGATGAGGAGGAGGATTGATGAGGAGGATCGATGACGAGGAGGAAGGAAGAAGATTGATGATGATGAGGAGGAGGATTGAAGATGAGGAGGAGGATTGATGAGGAGGATCGATGACGAGGAGGAAGAGGAAGGAGCGCTGATGATGACGAGGAGGAAGGAGGAGTGAGGGAGGAGGATGGAGGAGTGAGGGAGGAGGAGGGGAACTTCCCTTTTTAGGTGAAGTTCATTAAGATGGGGCAGCACAGAGGCTTAGCGGTGAGCCTTGCAGCACTGGGGTCCTCGGTTCTAGACCTGACCAGGACACTATCTGCATGGAGTTTGCATGTTCTCCCTGTGCTTGCGTGGGTTTTCTCCGGGTACTCCGGTTTCCCCCCACACTACAAAGACATGCTACTTTTGCGTTGGTGGTGCAGTGGTGAGCACAGCTGCTTTCCAAGCAGATGACCCAGGTTCGATTCCCGGCCAACGCCTTCTCCAATACTTGGAGTCCCCAGAGACTGGAATTAAATGTTGAGTGCAGATTATCGATGAAATAAAATTTAAACTGAAACGAATTAAATGAATGTCGTATGTTTGTATGGATTTTATTACACACCTTAGAATAGATTTCTTGCAGGTAGGTGTGATTGTTCTGTATTCTCATTGTCAGTCAGTAGGTGGAGCACTCGGCTACTTTTCAGGTATTTTCTAGGCTCTCCCTCACAGCTTTTCTGAAGAAAGGCCACATATGTAAACACAACATAGAAATGTTATAAATGGAGTTGCAGTTCAGTGAGTAAAATAAGTATTTGCTCCCCCTACCAACCAACAATAATTCTGCCCCCCCCCCCACAGACTGGCTACAGTAGGTGCTCATGTGGTACACAGATTAGCACCACTGTAATACAGCCACATGTCCCCACATGTCCCCCCCTGTAATATAGCCACATGTCCCCCACTGTAATACAGCCACATGTCCCCCACTGTAATATAGCCACATGTCCCCCACTGTAAAAAAGCCACATGTCCCCCACTGTAATATAGCCACATGCCCCCCACTGTAATATAGCCACATGCCCCCCACTGTAATACAACCACATGTCCCCCACTGTAATATAGCCACATGTCCCCCACTGTAATATAGCCACATGCCCCCCACTGTAATATAGCCACATGCCCCCCACTGTAATACAGCCACATGTCCCCCACTTTAATATAGCCACATGTCCCCCACTGTAATATAGCCACATGTCCCCCCCTGCAATATAGCCACATGTCCCCCACTGTAATACAACCACATGTCCCCCACTGTAATATAGCCACATGTCCCCCCCTGCAATATAGCCACATGTCCCCCACTGTAATACAGCCACATGTCCCCCCCTGCAATATAGCCACATGTCCCCCACTGTAATACAACCACATGTCCCCCACTGTAATACAACCACATGTCCCCCACTGTAATACAACCACATGTCCCCCACTGTAATACAACCACATGTCCCCCACTGTAATACAGCCACATGTCCCCCACTGTAATACAGCCACATGTCCCCAACTGTAATATAGCCACATGTCCCCCACTGTAATATATCCACATGTCCCCCACTGTAATACAGCCACATGTCCCCCACTGTAATATATCCACATGTCCCCCACTGTAATACAGCCACATGTCCCCCACTGTAATACCGCCACATGTCCCCCACTGTAATATAGCCACATGTCCCCCACTGTAATATATCCACATGTACCCCACTGTAATACAGCCACATGTCCCCCACTGTAATACCGCCACATGTCCCCAACTGTAATATAGCCACATGTCCCCCACTGTAATACAGCCACATGTCCCCCACTGTAATATAGCCACATGCCCCCCACTGTAATACAACCACATGTCCCCCACTGTAATATAGCCACATGTCCCCCACTGTAATATAGCCACATGCCCCCCACTGTAATATAGCCACATGCCCCCCACTGTAATACAGCCACATGTCCCCCACTGTAATATAGCCACATGTCCCCCACTGTAATATAGCCACATGTCCCCCACTGTAATATAGCCACATGTCCCCCACTGTAATACAGCCACATGTCCCCCACTGTAATACAGCCACATGTCCCCCACTGTAATACAGCCACATGCCCCCCACTGTAATATAGCCACATGCCCCCCACTGTAATATAGCCACATGTCCCCCACTTTAATATAGCCACATGTCCCCCACTGTAATACAGCCACATGTCCCCCACTGTAATATAGCCACATGTCCCCCACTGTAATACAGCCACATGTCCCCCACTGTAATACAGCCACATGTCCCCCACTGTAATATAGCCACATGCCCCCCACTGTAATATAGCCACATGCCCCCCCACTGTAATATAGCCACATGTCCCCCACTGTAATACAGCCACATGTCCCTCACTGTAATACAGCCACATGTCCCCCACTGTAATACAGCCACATGTCCCCCACTGTAATACAGCCACATGTCCCCCACTGTAATACAGCCAAATGTCACCCACTGTAATACAGCCAAATGTCCCCCACTGTAATATAGCCACATGTCCCCCACTGTAATATAGCCACATGTCCCCCACTGTAATACAGCCACATGTCCCCCACTGTAATATAGCCACATGTCCCCCACTGTAATATAGCCACATGTCCCCCACTGTAATACAGCCACATGTCCCCCACTGTAATACAGCCACATGTCCCCCACTGTAATATAGCCAGTCCACATGTCCCCCACTGTAATATAGCCACATGTCCCCCACTGTAATACAGCCACATGTCCCCCACTGTAATATAGCCACATGTCCCCCACTGTAATATAGCCACATGTCCCCCACTGTAATACAGCCACATGTCCCCCACTGATATAGCCAGTTCACATGTCCCCCACTGTAATATAGCCACATGTCCCCCACTGTAATGCAGCCACATGTCCCCCACTGTAATACAGCCACATGCCCCCCCCTGTAATACAGCCACATGTCCCCCACTGTAATACAGCCACATGTCCCCCACTGTAATACAGCTACATGTCCCCCACTGTAATACAGCCACATGTCCCCCACTGTAATACAGCCACATGTCCCCCACTGTAATAAAGCCACATGTCCCCCACTGTAATATAGCCGCATGTCCCCCACTGTAATATAACCGCATGTCCCCCACTGTAATATAGCCGCATGTCCGATCTTTTTGCAGAAACACACTACAGTTCATTTAACCACTTGAGCCCCGGACCATTATGCTGCCTAAGGACCAGAGGTCTTTTTCCAATTTGGCACTGCGTCGCTTTAACTGCTAATTGCGCGGTCATCCAATGCTGTACCCAAACGAAATTTGCGTCCTTTTCTTCCCACAAATAGAGCTTTCTTTTGATGGTATTTGATCACCTCTGCGGTTTTTAGTTTTTGCGCTATAAACGGAAAAAGACCGAAAATTTTGAAAAAAAATGATATTTTCTACTTTTTGTTATAAAAAAAATCCAATAAACTAAATTTTAGTCATACATTTAGGCCAAAATGTATTCGGCCACATGTCTTTGGTAAAAAAAATGTCAATAAGCGTATATTTATTGGTTTGCGCAAAAGTTATAGCGTCTACAAACTAGGGTACATTTTCTGGAATTTACACAGCTTTTAGTTTATGACTGCCTATGTCATTTCTTGAGGTACTAAAATGGCAGGGCAGTACAAAACCCCCACAAATGACCCCATTTTGGAAAGTAGACACCCCAAGGAAATTGCTGAGAGGCATGTTGAACCCATTGAATATTTATTTTTTTTGTCCCAAGTGATTGAAAAATGACAAAAAAAAAAAAAAAAAAAAATATTTACAAAAAGTCGTCACTAAATGATATATTGCTCACACAGGCCATGGGCCTATGTGGAATTGCACCCCAAAATACATTTAGCTGCTTCTCCTGAGTATGGGGATACCACATGTGTGGGACTTTTTGGGAGCCTAGCCGCGTACTGGACCCCGAAAACCAATCACTGCCTTCAGGATTTCTAAGGGTGAAAATTTTTGATTTCACTCTTTACTGCCTATCACAGTTTCAGAGGCCATGGAATGCCCAGATGGCACAAACCCCCCCCAAATGACCCCATTTTGGAAAGTAGACACCCCAAGCTATTTGCTGAAAGGCATGGTGAGTATTTTGCAGCTCTCATTTGTTTTTGAAAATGAAGAAAGACAAGAAAAAACATTTTTTTTTTTCTTTTTTCAATTTTCAAAACTTTGTGACAAAAAGTGAGGTCTGCAAAATACTCACTATACCTCTCATCAAATAGCTTGGGGTGTCTACTTTCCAAAATGGGGTCATTTGGGGGGGGTTTTGTGCCACCTGGGCATTCCATGGCCTCCGAAACTGTGATAGGCAGTGAAGAGTGAAATCAAAAATTCACGCCCTTAGAAAGCCTGAAGGCGGTGCTTGGTTTTCGGGGTCCCGTACGCGGCTAGGCTCCCAAAAAGTCTCACACATGTGGTATCCCCGTACTCAGGAGAAGCAGCAGAATGTATTTTGGGGTGTAATTTCACATATTTCCATGGCATGTTTGAGCAATATATCATTTAGTGACAACTTTGTGCAAAAAAAAAAAAAAAAAATTTGTCTCTTTCCCGCAACTTGTGTCGCAATAAAAAATATTCCATGGACTCGACATGCCTCTCAGCAAATAGCTTGGGGTACAACAAAAGGAAAAGGAAAAAGGAGGGTTTGGGACTTTAAATGAGACATGCAGCTGGGAAGGGAACACAACATAATAATAGAAAGGATATCCAATGAGTGCACCGTATATGCGACCGCATCATGTTGCATAGTAACAAGTTGGTAAACAGTCAAATAAATTAAAACAAGGAAGCTTTATTGAATGGTCAAATACATAGTCTTAAAAACGTCATATAACAGCATGATGGTATGGCAGCCTATTATAGTCATAATGGTACCATAATACAAAATCATCAGACTACTATTCGCATGTAGCTGCATCATAATATCAGTAATGTCTGATGAGTGGACCATATTAGTGACAAAATAGCCTGCAATTACACATAATCATATAGTAAAACATATAAGTATACGTTCCATAAAGCTAATCCAAAATAACAAAATAACCCAGCAACAGAGCAGCATGATGTGAATCGCAATGGTGAGGTAAAAATTGGATTCAAGCTAATAGTTGTGTGTCTTCACAGTAAATAATAATAATTATAATTGGTAAAATCCAAACGGCATAATGAGTTGGAGCTGTAGGGAGGTTGTTAATGTGAATAGCATCTAAAAGCTCGACGCGTTTCATGGATCTTTCCAATCTTCAGGAGCAGATGCAAAGTAGCTATCTATAAAGAGATATATATAGGGAGATGTTCAGGGGTTAACCACAGGACAGGCAAGAGAATGTTTTTGGCAGTAAGATCTTAAAGTAGCAGTGGTAACTTTAGACCATAATGAATTACTTACAAAGAACCTAAGTAGGTGGGTGGAGGGCATCGAGGGTGTAAACCTGTCGAGGATGTAAATGTACACAATCCCGGGAGCTGAGGCGGCACCTAGAGGGCAACTGGTGTTTGTGAAGAGCTTTATAACATTGTGACAGCATGTTCATAACCTATAAAAAGTATAGATATAAAATTGCTGAATGTGATCGTATAATAGAGCAAAGGTGAGATAGAATAATTATCATTGAATGAATCTTAGTGGATAACAACGTGAACCAAAAAGAGTCTAGAAATTACAATGTTTTGAAATGTAGGAGGAGAGAAGAGAGAGTGAATATATACAGGTAGACAGATATGTAATGACCAATCCAAGGAAAAAGTATTGAAAAAGGTAAAGTTTCAATAGGTAAGCCTATACCAAAGTAAGGGGGGGGGGGGGGGGCTCTAGTAGCCGCAATAAAAAAGGTAAAATGTAACCATAGTAGTACCTGTGAATCCCCAGACACCAAATGACATTGGAATGGCCACCGGTAACAAGTGTTTGCAAGGAATGTGTGTCCAGCTAGGAGGGGTGAGTATCCCAGAGAGCCGCCAATAGGTAACCGCCAACGCCACGTGGGCGACTAAACAGAGAAGGGAGCCAGCCGTCAGAGCGGAAAACAGAACCGCCCCGCAGCTGGCGCTTCTTATAGACGCTTGGATATAGATCGCAACAGTGTCAGCGTGATGCCGTTAAAGAACGACATCACACGCAAGGCACTGGGGGCGTGGCGTCGATGCGTGGTGGGATAGCCGCCCCAACCCTCACGTCACAAGGACGAAGGGGGGAAGGGGAGGGTTCCCAGCACGCATCGCAGCTCCCGGGATTGCGAACCCCGGCAGGCAGCAACACCCAGACGCCGACCCCACCCCCTCCACAGGGTATTGTCTGCAAGGGTGTGAAAGCAAATCAGGTTTATAAATAATGATAATGGTCATAAATAAGTGCCTGCCCCTGGAGAGGCCCCAAAAATAGAACTAAAACAAAGATATTTTAAGTATTATAGGTACTAATAGTGGAAGATGCCAAAATAATAAAAAATTATAATGACAGAGCATAAGATCCTATCCACAATATAAATAAAACCTTGATAAAAAATATATAGTGACAAGCCTAAATAGCACTTACACTGGATATCACCGTTGTAAATATTATATAAAAGGTAGCATGCATGTATCCATCCCTGATAATTTGAAAACGAGGAAACTAGCTAAATGGGACTTTAAATGAGGACATTTAGAAAAATGTACCTCCATCCCCAAAATGTATACAACAAAAGGAAAAAGGAGGGTTTGGGACTTTAAATGAGACATGCAGCTGGGAAGGGAACACAACATAATAATAGAAAGGATATCCAATGAGTGCATCGTATATGCGACCGCATCATGTTGCATAGTAACAAGTTGGTAAACAGTCAAATAAATTAAAACAAGGAAGCTTTATTGAATGGTCAAATACATAGTCTTAAAAACGTCATATAACAGCATGATGGTATGGCAGCCTATTATAGTCATAATGGTACCATAATACAAAATCATCAGACTACTATTCGCATGTAGCTGCATCATAATATCAGTAATGTCTGATGAGTGGACCATATTAGTGACAAAATAGCCTGCAATTACACATAATCATATAGTAAAACATATAAGTATACGTTCCATAAAGCTAATCCAAAATAACAAAATAACCCAGCAACAGAGCAGCATGATGTGAATCGCAATGGTGAGGTAAAAATTGGATTCAAGCTAATAGTTGTGTGTCTTCACAGTAAATAATAATAATTATAATTGGTAAAATCCAAACGGCATAATGAGTTGGAGCTGTAGGGAGGTTGTTAATGTGAATAGCATCTAAAAGCTCGACGCGTTTCATGGATCTTTCCAATCTTCAGGAGCAGATGCAAAGTAGCTATCTATAAAGAGATATATATAGGGAGATGTTCAGGGGTTAACCACAGGACAGGCAAGAGAATGTTTTTGGCAGTAAGATCTTAAAGTAGCAGTGGTAACTTTAGACCATAATGAATTACTTACAAAGAACCTAAGTAGGTGGGTGGAGGGCATCGAGGGTGTAAACCTGTCGAGGATGTAAATGTACACAATCCCGGGAGCTGAGGCGGCACCTAGAGGGCAACTGGTGTTTGTGAAGAGCTTTATAACATTGTGACAGCATGTTCATAACCTATAAAAAGTATAGATATAAAATTGCTGAATGTGATCGTATAATAGAGCAAAGGTGAGATAGAATAATTATCATTGAATGAATCTTAGTGGATAACAACGTGAACCAAAAAGAGTCTAGAAATTACAATGTTTTGAAATGTAGGAGGAGAGAAGAGAGAGTGAATATATACAGGTAGACAGATATGTAATGACCAATCCAAGGAAAAAGTATTGAAAAAGGTAAAGTTTCAATAGGTAAGCCTATACCAAAGTAAGGGGGGGGGGGGGGGGGGGCTCTAGTAGCCGCAATAAAAAAGGTAAAATGTAACCATAGTAGTACCTGTGAATCCCCAGACACCAAATGACATTGGAATGGCCACCGGTAACAAGTGTTTGCAAGGAATGTGTGTCCAGCTAGGAGGGGTGAGTATCCCAGAGAGCCGCCAATAGGTAACCGCCAACGCCACGTGGGCGACTAAACAGAGAAGGGAGCCAGCCGTCAGAGCGGAAAACAGAACCGCCCCCGCAGCTGGCGCTTCTTATAGGACGCTTGGATATAGATCGCAACAGTGTCAGCGTGATGCCGTTAAAGAACGACATCACACGCAAGGCACTGGGGGCGTGGCGTCGATGCGTGGTGGGATAGCCGCCCCAACCCTCACGTCACAAGGACGAAGGGGGGAAGGGGAGGGTTCCCAGCACGCATCGTCCCAAACCCTCCTTTTTCCTTTTGTTGTATACATTTTGGGGATGGAGGTACATTTTTCTAAATGTCCTCATTTAAAGTCCCATTTAGCTAGTTTCCTCGTTTTCAAATTATCAGGGATGGATACATGCATGCTACCTTTTATATAATATTTACAACGGTGATATCCAGTGTAAGTGCTATTTAGGCTTGTCACTATATATTTTTATCAAGGTTTTATTTATATTGTGGATAGGATCTTATGCTCTGTCATTATAATTTTTTATTATTTTGGCATCTTCCACTATTAGTACCTATAATACTTAAAATATCTTTGTTTTAGTTCTATTTTTGGGGCCTCTCCAGGGGCAGGCACTTATTTATGACCATTATCATTATTTATAAAACCTGATTTGCTTTCACACCCTTGCAGACAATACCCTGTGGAGGGGGTGGGGTCGGCGTCCTGGGTGTTGCTGCCTGCCGGGGTTCGCAATCCCGGGAGCTGCGATGCGTGCTGGGAACCCTCCCCTTCCCCCCTTCGTCCTTGTGACGTGAGGGTTGGGGCGGCTATCCCACCACGCATCGACGCCACGCCCCCAGTGCCTTGCGTGTGATGTCGTTCTTTAACGGCATCACGCTGACACTGTTGCGATCTATATCCAAGCGTCTATAAGAAGCGCCAGCTGCGGGGCGGTTCTGTTTTCCCGCTCTGACGGCTGGCTCCCTTCTCTGTTTAGTCGCCCACGTGGCGTTGGCGGTTACCTATTGGCGGCTCTCTGGGATACTCACCCCTCCTAGCTGGACACACATTCCTTGCAAACACTTGTTACCGGTGGCCATTCCAATGTCATTTGGTGTCTGGGGATTCACAGGTACTACTATGGTTACATTTTACCTTTTTTATTGCGGCTACTAGAGCCCCCCCCCCCCCCCCCCTTACTTTGGTATAGGCTTACCTATTGAAACTTTACCTTTTTCAATACTTTTTCCTTGGATTGGTCATTACATATCTGTCTACCTGTATATATTCACTCTCTCTTCTCTCCTCCTACATTTCAAAACATTGTAATTTCTAGACTCTTTTTGGTTCACGTTGTTATCCACTAAGATTCATTCAATGATAATTATTCTATCTCACCTTTGCTCTATTATACGATCACATTCAGCAATTTTATATCTATACTTTTTATAGGTTATGAACATGCTGTCACAATGTTATAAAGCTCTTCACAAACACCAGTTGCCCTCTAGGTGCCGCCTCAGCTCCCGGGATTGTGTACATTTACATCCTCGACAGGTTTACACCCTCGATGCCCTCCACCCACCTACTTAGGTTCTTTGTAAGTAATTCATTATGGTCTAAAGTTACCACTGCTACTTTAAGATCTTACTGCCAAAAACATTCTCTTGCCTGTCCTGTGGTTAACCCCTGAACATCTCCCTATATATATCTCTTTATAGATAGCTACTTTGCATCTGCTCCTGAAGATTGGAAAGATCCATGAAACGCGTCGAGCTTTTAGATGCTATTCACATTAACAACCTCCCTACAGCTCCAACTCATTATGCCGTTTGGATTTTACCAATTATAATTATTATTATTTACTGTGAAGACACACAACTATTAGCTTGAATCCAATTTTTACCTCACCATTGCGATTCACATCATGCTGCTCTGTTGCTGGGTTATTTTGTTATTTTGGATTAGCTTTATGGAACGTATACTTATATGTTTTACTATATGATTATGTGTAATTGCAGGCTATTTTGTCACTAATATGGTCCACTCATCAGACATTACTGATATTATGATGCAGCTACATGCGAATAGTAGTCTGATGATTTTGTATTATGGTACCATTATGACTATAATAGGCTGCCATACCATCATGCTGTTATATGACGTTTTTAAGACTATGTATTTGACCATTCAATAAAGCTTCCTTGTTTTAATTTATTTGACTGTTTACCAACTTGTTACTATGCAACATGATGCGGTCGCATATACGGTGCACTCATTGGATATCCTTTCTATTATTATGTTGTGTTCCCTTCCCAGCTGCATGTCTCATTTAAAGTCCCAAACCCTCCTTTTTCCTTTTGTTGTATACATTTTGGGGATGGAGGTACATTTTTCTAAATGTCCTCATTTAAAGTCCCATTTAGCTAGTTTCCTCGTTTTCAAATAGCTTGGGGTGTCTACTTTCCAAAATGGGGTCATTTGGGGGGGTTTTGAACTGTCCTGGCATTTTATGCACAACATTTAGAAGCTTATGTCACACATCACCCACTCTTCTAACCACTTGAAGACAAAGCCCTTTCTGACACTTATTGTTTACATGAAAAAATTATTTTTTTTTGCAAAAAAATTACTTTGAACCCCCAAACATTATATATTTTTTTAAAGCAAATGCCCTACAGATTAAAATGGTGGGTGTTTCATTTTTTTTTTTCACACAGTAATTGCGCAGCGATTTTTCAAACGCATTTTTTGGGGAAAAAACACACTTTTTTTAATTTTAGTGCACTAAAACACGCTATATTGCCCAAATGTTTGATGAAATAAAAAAGATGATCTTAGGCCGAGTACATGGATACCAAACATGACATGCTTTAAAATTGCGCACAAACGTGCAGTGGCAACAAAATAAATACATGTTTAAAAGCCTTCAAAAGCCTTTACAGGTTACCATTTTAGATTTACAGAGGAGGTCTACTGGAAAAATTACTGCACTCGATCTGGCCTTCGCGGTGATACCTCACATGCATGGTGCAATTGCTGTTTACGTTTGACGACAGACCGCCGCTTGCGTTCGCCTTAGCGCGAGAGCAGGGGGCGACAGGGGTGTTTTTTTTTTTTTTTTTTTTTCTTTATTATTTTTTTGCTTTTTTAATCTTACTTTTAAACTGTTCCTTTCATATTTTTTTTTTTAATCATTTTTATTGTTATCTCGGGGAATGTAAATATCCCCTATGATAGCAATAGGAAACAAAGAATTTTGCCCGTGGGACTTTAAATGAAGTGTCCATGGTGATCACATATGAATAAAAAGAGTATAGTAGTAACAAAATTTATTGGAATATATAACATCCAGTATAGATCATACATATAGGTGACAGTTTCATAGAAACAACAACATGATAAAAAGGTCCAAAAACCATGACCATCAAGTACCTGACAAGTAGGTATCGGATTACTAGCTTTAACTTCATGACATTGTTCAATTACATATTATACTTCATATACTCTTTACTTGTTATTACAGACATCAGATATACACATCAGCCCCTGATGAAGCGAGGAGAGCTCGCGAAACGCGTCGGGTTAGAGATGTATTATGTATATCTGTACTCTTTATACTTTGATGTTATGTCATGATGGTCATGGTTTTTGGACCTTTTTATCATGTTGTTGTTTCTATGAAACTGTCACCTATATGTATGATCTATACTGGATGTTATATATTCCAATAAATTTTGTTACTACTATACTCTTTTTATTCATATGTGATCACCATGGACACTTCATTTAAAGTCCCACGGGCAAAATTCTTTGTTTCTTTATGCAATATAGGGATGGAGGTGCCTCATGTTAGGGAGCAGCTCTCAGACTTTCTCTTTTTTCTATTGAACCCAGGTGGAAGACACCACATGCCCTCAGTCTGTTGCTGCTCCTAGATCCATTTTATGAATACATTAATAAATATACATATATACTTGACTACCCATTTACAATATGACATGTTTATTCATAGGTGACCCCCCTCCTCTGCTTGCGGACCTGGCTCCATGTGTGTGGCTCCGGGCGTGGGGGTGGCGGATCGTTTCCCCCGGGAGCTGCGATGCACAAATGGGGTTTACTTTCCCCTGCTGTCTCCGCCTCTCCATCCCAGAAGGGGCGGAGCCACCAGTGCATCGGCGTCATGCCGTGTGCTTCTGTGAGAGACTTCTGCATTGCGATGTCCCCACTTCCGTGGCACTGTCAACATCCGGATGGTGGGCGGATGCCTCTGCTGTGTTCCGCCGCACGCTGGCGGGCGCGGTGGGAGCGGCTTCCTCCTCACCGACGTTTGTATGACGTTGGGGGCGGAGGCAACGGCGGACGTCCGGGTATTTAGGCGGGGGTTCTGGCATGGTCAGTCTTCTCTTTGCTTGGCTTTTTTCGTGCACTGGTGAGAGACCATACCGGTAGGCATCACTATTATACCCATATTTATACATGTTACTTCACCAATGCACCCATTATCCATAGGTACACCTTGAACACATCACTTGCTACTTCTTTATTTCTGCTCACCCAATACAATATTTAATACTCTATTTACTTCACTGTTTATCTGTATCCCTTTCCACTTCACTCTTGCATTTTCTCTTGTCCCTTTTCTTTGCTAACTTCCCTCATTCTTTTCTTTTTTTCTCTCTTTTCTTATTTCTGTTTTCTTTCCCCCTTTTCCTTTTCTTCTATTATTTTCCCCCCCCACTTTTTCTTTCTCACTTCCTTCCCCTTCACATTACACCTCCCCATGTTCTGCAGGACACTCCTGTATCTCTTGTACCCTAGCCTACTATGCTATATTTTCATTACAATATTAACCATTTAATTCTTTAAATACACATATTCATGTACTTTAGTACTATATACATGCTACGTAGGACTTTCAGGTGATTAAGTAGACCTTAACTAATTAATATATTTACATCTATACATTTTATTATAGAGGTTTTGCCCTGCTAGATTCATGGGTTACACGTGGGCTGACATCATTTTTACTTTTTTCCTGTTCCTTGTTCTGTTTTTACTTTCTTCTTTCTTCTTTTTTATGCCCTGCTGTTCACCCAGCACCCACCATACTCAAGCACATTATTGCATACATTTTTGGATATGGCTATTGCCACTATCTTAGATATATACATATTTTTGTTTATACTCTATTACAGTGGGTACGCTCTTCAACTATTATGGGTGCCAGTCGGGTCCATCTTTCCTTTCTCTTCTTCATGCATTTACCATGCCTGCCCTGTGCCTTATCCTGGACCTCCGCGTCGTGGTCTCCTCCCCCTCAGCTCCCGGGGGAGATGCATTCCCGCCGCCCCCTGCCTGGGGCCGCCCTCTTTGGGGTCAAGTACCTGACAAGTAGGTATCGGATTACTAGCTTTAACTTCATGACATTGTTCAATTACATATTATACTTCATATACTCTTTACTTGTTATTACAGACATCAGATATACACATCAGCCCCTGATGAAGCGAGGAGAGCTCGCGAAACGCGTCGGGTTAGAGATGTATTATGTATATCTGTACTCTTTATACTTTGATGTTATGTCATGATGGTCATGGTTTTTGGACCTTTTTATCATGTTGTTGTTTCTATGAAACTGTCACCTATATGTATGATCTATACTGGATGTTATATATTCCAATAAATTTTGTTACTACTATACTCTTTTTATTCATATGTGATCACCATGGACACTTCATTTAAAGTCCCACGGGCAAAATTCTTTGTTTCTTTATGCAATATAGGGATGGAGGTGCCTCATGTTAGGGAGCAGCTCTCAGACTTTCTCTTTTTTCTATGATAGCAATAGGTAGCGACAGGTACTCTTTTTTGAAAAAATTGTGGTCTATTAGACCCTAGATCTCTCCTCTGCCCTCAAAGCATCTGACCACACCAAGATCGGTGTGATAAAATGCTTCCCCAATTTCCCAATGGCGCTATTTACATCCGGCGAAATCTAAGTCATGAAATACTCGTAGCTTCCGGTTTCTTAGGCCATAGAGATGTTTGGAGCCACTCTGGTCTCTGATCAGCTCTATGGTCAGCTGGCTGAATCACCGGCTGCATTCTCAGGTTCCCTGTTGAGACAGGAGAGCCAGAGAAAAACACGGAAGACGGTGGGGGGGGGGGCATTCCCTCCCACGGCTTGTAAAAGCAGTCTAGAGGCTAATTAGCCGCTAGGATTGCTTTTACATGAAAGCCGACCGCTGGCTGAAAAGAATGATACCAAGATGATACCTAAACCTGCAGGCATCATTCTGGTATAACCACTCAAAGTCGTGAATGGCGTACCTGAAGACAAAAAAATGGTTAACAATGGTTAACAATAAAGCACAGTAAAGTGTAAATAATTACACACCTGAAAAACAAACATGATAAAACATAATAACAATAACAATAACAATAACAATAAAACATTGCAGAATAGAATACAGTAAAAAAGAGCAGAACAATAGAGAGAGGGAATAGAGAGAGAGAGAACAATAAAACAACAACTATTTTTTTTTATTTCATATTTTTTTTTTTTTTTACACTTTTTTTGTAACTAACTTTTATAACGGTAACCGGTTCCAGGTTCGGGTCTCTCAAAATGCGATGGCATCTTGGGAGACCCTGTGAAAGTGTGCCTAGTCTGTGCAATGCTGTACCCTACGCTAATACTCAACTAGTGAATGGTAGCGTTCAAAACATTCACCAATGCAAAGACCAGGATTGTCAGGACAGGTGGGACAATAATAGTGGGTGTCACGCCTATATCCGCGCTTGCTGCAGACACGACATCTTTTTTGGGGGGGTTCGTTGGGTAGGGGTACTCGGGAGGACATAAAGAAAATGTCTCTCATGCAGCCGACTGCATTTGGTTGGGGATGTGAATGGGGGAAGTACGGGCGCTGCAGAAGCGGTGGGTTCCCAATTAGGATTGGCGAATGCAGCAGGAAGGGCACTATGGGCACGACGGGCCTGTGTGTGTCTTCTTGGTGGCAGCGGGACACTACTTGTGCTTGCCACCCCACCAGCTTGAACTGCACTTATGGGACTCGCCACGTCACCAAGTGTTACTGCAGTGCTGGTTTGACTACGACCGGGGTGTACTAGGCCGCTGGCGCTTGCCAGTTCACCAAAACGCTACCAAAAAAACTGTTAGCGATTGCAGGGATCAGGCCTGACTCTGTGAACGCTGCAGTTGTGTGCTTAGTGTTTTGTAAGTGACAGTGATCGATCGATACTGCACTTGGGTGGGCTGGGCTGGGCCGGGCGGAGGGGCAAAACGCAGGTGCTAGCAGGTATCTGGGCTGATCCCGCTAACACTGCGTTTTTGGGAACCCTAAACTGCTGGTGACGCTAGTATAGATCTGATCAGATCAGATATTGATGCGATCAGATACTATACCACTAAGGGAGGTGTACGGTGCGTGCGTGGGTGTTAGCGGTACTGGCGCTAACCTGACGCCTGGGGCTGGTGCTTGCCAGTTCACCAAAATGCTACCAAAAAAACTGTTAGCGATCGCAGGGATCAGGCCTGACTCTGCGAACGCTGCAGTTATGCGTTTAGTGTTTTGTGAGTGACAGTGATCGATCGATACTGCACTTGGGTGGGCTGGGCTGGGCCGGGCGGAGGCACAAAACGCAGGTGCTAGCGGGTATCTGGGCTGATCCCGCTAACACTGCGTTTTCGGGAACCCTAAACTGCTGGGGACGCTAGTATAGATCTGATTGGATCAGATATTGATCCGTACAGATACTATACCACTAAGGGCGGTGCATGCTGCGTGCGTGGGTGTTAGCGGTACTGGCGCTAATCTGACGCTTCCTGGGGCGACGCATATCACCGCCGGGCGATCGGGGGGCTAAACCTTTATTCGGTAATAAACGGCGGGTGCCCTGACACTATAAAAAATAAACAAACTAACCAGCGTCACCCGTAACGGTTATACGGTGATCAGTGGTGAAAGGGTTAACTAGGGGGCCATCAAGGGGTTAAAACATTTATTAGGTAGTATATGGGGGTCCCTGACGCTATAAAACGCTGACGGCGAACCTAAATATTTACCTCCCTAACTACCGTCACCAGCGACACTAATACAGCGATCAGAAAAATGATCGCTTAGCGACACTGGTGACAGGGGGTGATCAAGGGGTTAAAACTTTATTAGGGGGGGTTAGGGGGGTATCCTAGACCTAAAGGGGGGTAATACTCACTGTCCCAACACTGTCACTGTCACAAACTGACACTATGCAGTAATCAGAAAAAAAAAAAAAAAAAAAAACTGCTGGTGTCAGTTTGTGACAGGGGGGGGGGGGGATCGGGGGGCGATCGGGGGGGGGGGATCGGGGTGATTTGTGTGCCTGGCATGTTCTACTGTGTGTGTAGTGTTTGGTGCACTCACAGTGAAGTCTTCTCTCCTCGGGCCGGAACGGAAATTACCGAGCCGAGGAGAGATGACATCATTTCCTTTGCTGCTGTTTAGCATACAGCAGCAAAGGAATGATTCCATTGGCCGGCGGCGATCGCGAGGGGGGGGCCACGAACGGATGGTCTCCCCCTCATCACCGATCGCCGCTGGACAAAAGACGACCGCCTCGGGCACCGGGGGGGGGTCCGATAGCCACATGTCCCCCACTGTAATATAGCCACATGTCCCCCACTGTAATATAGCCACATGTCCCCCACTGTAATATAGCCACATGTCCCCCACTGTAATATAGCCACATGTCCCCCACTGTAATATAGCCACATGTCCCCCCCACTGTAATATAGCCATATGTCCCCCACTGTAATATAGCCACATGTCCCCCACTGTAATACAGCCACATGTCCCCCACTGTAATATAGCCACATGTCCACCACTGTAATATAGCCACATGTCCCCCCACTGTAATATAGCCATATGTCCCCCACTTTAATACAGCCACATGTCACCCACTGTAATACAGCCACATGTCCCCCACTGTAATACAGCCACATGTCCCCCACTGTAATACAGCCGCATGTCCCCCACTGTAGTACAGCCGCATGTCCCCCACTGTAATACAGCCACATGTCCCCCACTGTAATACAGCCACATGTCCCCCACTGTAATACAGCCACATGTCCCCCACTGTAAAATAGCCACATGTCCCCCACTGTAATACAGCCACATGTCACCCACTGTAATACAGCCACATGTCCCCACTGTAATATAGCCAGTCCACATGTCCCCCACTGTAATACAGCCACATGTCCCCCACTGTAATACAGCCACATGTCCCCCACTGTAATACAGCCACATGTCCCCCACTGTAATATAGCCACATGTCCCCCACTGTAATATAGCCAGTCCACATGTCCCCCACTGTAATACAGCCACATGTCCCCCACTGTAATACAGCCACATGTCCCCCACTGTAATATATCCACATGTCCCCCACTGTAATACAGCCACATGTCCCCCCCTGTAATACAGCCACATGTCCCCCACTGTAATACAGCCACATGTCCCCCACTGTAATACAGCCACATGTCCCCCACTGTAATACAGCCACATGTCCCCCACTGTAATACAGCCACATGTCCCCCACTGTAACATAGCCAGTCCACATGTCCCCCACTGTAATACAGCCACATGTCCCCCACTGTAATACAGCCACATGTCCCCCCCTGTAATATAGCCACATGTCCCCCACTGTAATACAGCCACATGTCCCTTACTGTAATACAGCCACATGTCCCCCCCTGTAATACAGCCACAGTGTCCCCCCCTGTAATACAGCCACAGTGTCCCCCACTGTAATATAGCCAGTCCACATGTCCCCCACTGTAATACAGCCACATGTCCCCACTGTAATACAGCCACATGTCCCCCACTGTAATATAGCCACATGTCCCCCACTGTAATACAGCCACATGTCCCCCACTGTAATACAGCCACATGTCCCCCACTGTAATACAGCCACATGCCCCCACTGTAATACAGCCACATGTCCCCCACTGTAATATAGCCACATGTCCCCCACTGTAATACAGCCACATGTCCCCCACTGTAATACAGTCACATGTCCCCCACTGTAATATAGCCACATGTCCCCCACTGTAATACAGCCACATGTCCCCCACTGTAATATAGCCAGTCCACATGTCCCCCACTATAATACAGCCACATGTCCCCCACTGTAATACAGCCACATGTCCCCCACTGTAATACAGCCGCATGTCCCCCACTGTAATATAGCCACATGTCCCCCACCGTAATACAGCCACATGTCCCCCCCTGTAATATAGCCACATGTCCCCCACTGTAATACAGCCACATGTCCCTTACTGTAATACAGCCACATGTCCCCCCCTGTAATACAGCCACAGTGTCCCCCACTGTAATATAGCCAGTCCACATGTCCCCCACTGTAATACAGCCACATGTCCCCACTGTAATACAGCCACATGTCCCCCACTGTAATATAGCCACATGTCCCCCACTGTAATACAGCCACATGTCCCCCACTGTAATACAGCCACATGTCCCCCACTGTAATACAGCCACATGCCCCCACTGTAATACAGCCACATGTCCCCCACTGTAATATAGCCACATGTCCCCCACTGTAATACAGCCACATGTCCCCCACTGTAATACAGTCACATGTCCCCCACTGTAATATAGCCACATGTCCCCCACTGTAATACAGCCACATGTCCCCCACTGTAATATAGCCAGTCCACATGTCCCCCACTATAATACAGCCACATGTCCCCCACTGTAATACAGCCACATGTCCCCCACTGTAATACAGCCGCATGTCCCCCACTGTAATATAGCCACATGTCCCCCACCGTAATACAGCCACATGTCCCCCCCTGTAATATAGCCACATGTTCCCCACTGTAATATAGCCAGTCCACATGTCACCCACTGTAATACAGCCACATGTCCCCCACTGTAATACAGCCACATGCCCCCACTGTAATACAGCCACATGTCCCCCACTGTAATATAGCCACATGTCCCCCACTGTAATACAGCCACATGTCCCCCACTGTAATACAGCCACATGTCCCCCACTGTAATACAGCCACATGTCCCCCACTGTAATATAGCCAGTCCACATGTCCCCCACTGTAATACAGCCACATGTCCCCCACTGTAATATAGCCACATGTCCCCCACTGTAATACAGCCACATGTCCCCCACTGTAATATAGCCAGTCCACATGTCCCCCACTGTAATACAGCCACATGTCCCCCACTGTAATACAGCCACATGTCCCCCTCTGTAATACAGCCGCATGTCCCCCATTGTAATATAGCCGCATGTACCCCACTGTAATACAGCCACATGTCCCCCATTGTAATACAGCCACATGTCCCCCACTGTAATAAAGCTACATCTCCCCCACTGTAATATAGCCAGTCCACATGTCCCCCACTGTAATATAGCCACATGTCCCCCACTGTAATACAGCCACATGTCCCCCACTGTAATACAGCCACATGTCCCCCCCTGTAATATAGCCACATGTCCCCCACTGTAATATAGCCACATGTCCCCCACTGTAATACAGCCACATGTCCCCCACTGTAATACAGCCACATGTCCCCCACTGTACTACAGCCACATGTCCCCCACTGTAATACAGCCGCATGTCCCCCACTGTAATACAGCCGCATGTACCCCACTGTAATACAGCCGCATGTCCCCCACTGTAATACAGCCACATGTCCCCCACTGTAATGCAGCCGCATGTCCCCCACTGTAATACAGCCACATGTCCCCCACTGTAACATAGCCAGTCCACATGTCCCCCACTGTAATACAGCCACATGTCCCCCACTGTAATACAGCCACATGTCCCCCACTGTAATACAGCCACATGTCCCCCCCTGTAATATAGCCACATGTCCCCCACTGTAATACAGCCACATGTCCCCCACTGTAATACAGCCACAGTGTCCCCCACTGTAATATAGCCAGTCCACATGTCCCCCACTGTAATACAGCCACATGTCCCCACTGTAATACAGCCACATGTCCCCCACTGTAATATAGCCACATGTCCCCCACTGTAATACAGCCACATGTCCCCCACTGTAATACAGCCACATGTCCCCCACTGTAATACAGCCACATGCCCCCACTGTAATACAGCCACATGTCCCCCACTGTAATATAGCCACATGTCCCCCACTGTAATACAGCCACATGTCCCCCACTGTAATACAGTCACATGTCCCCCACTGTAATATAGCCACATGTCCCCCACTGTAATACAGCCACATGTCCCCCACTGTAATATAGCCAGTCCACATGTCCCCCTCTGTAATACAGCCACATGTCCCCCACTGTAATACAGCCACATGTCCCCCACTGTAATATAGCCACATGTCCCCCACCGTAATACAGCCACATGTCCCCCCCTGTAATATAGCCACATGTTCCCCACTGTAATATAGCCAGTCCACATGTCACCCACTGTAATATAGCCACATGTCCCCCACTGTAATACAGCCACATGTCCCCCACTGTAATACAGCCACATGTCCCCCACTGTAATATAGCCACATGTCCCCCACTGTAATACAGCCACATGTCCCCCACTGTAATATAGCCAGTCCACATGTCCCCCACTGTAATACAGCCACATGTCCCCCACTGTAATACAGCCACATGTCCCCCTCTGTAATACAGCCGCATGTCCCCCATTGTAATATAGCCGCATGTACCCCACTGTAATACAGCCACATGTCCCCCATTGTAATACAGCCACATGTCCCCCACTGTAATAAAGCTACATCTCCCCCACTGTAATATAGCCAGTCCACATGTCCCCCACTGTAATATAGCCACATGTCCCCCACTGTAATACAGCCACATGTCCCCCACTGTAATACAGCCACATGTCCCCCCCTGTAATATAGCCACATGTCCCCCACTGTAATATAGCCACATGTCCCCCACTGTAATACAGCCACATGTCCCCCACTGTAATACAGCCACATGTCCCCCACTGTACTACAGCCACATGTCCCCCACTGTAATACAGCCGCATGTCCCCCACTGTAATACAGCCGCATGTCCCCCACTGTAATACAGCCACATGTCCCCCACTGTAATACAGCCGCATGTACCCCACTGTAATACAGCCGCATGTCCCCCACTGTAATACAGCCGCATGTCCCCCACTGTAATACAGCCGCATGTCCCCCACTGTAATACAGCCGCATGTCCCCCACTGTAATACAGCCGCATGTACCCCACTGTAATACAGCCGCATGTACCCCACTGTAATATAGCCACATGTCCCCCACTGTAATATAGCCAGTCCACATGTCCCCCACTGTAATACAGCCACATGTCCCCCACTGTAATACAGCCACATGTCCCCCACTGTAATATAGCCACCTATCAGTGCCCATCACTGCCACCTCATCAGTGCCCATCACTGCCACCTATCAGTGCTCATCACTGCCACCTCATCAGTGCTCATCACTGCCACCTATCAGTGCAACCTATCAGTGCCCATCACTGGCACCTATCAGTGCTCATCACTGTCACCTATCAATGCCCATCACTGCCACCTATCAGTGCTCATCACTGCCACCTATCAGTGCCCATCACTGCCACCCATCAGTGCCTATCACTGCCACCTATCAGTGCTCATCACTGCCACCTATCAGTCCTCATCACTGCCACCTATCGGTGCTCATCACTGCCACCTATCAGTGCCCATCACTGCCACCTATCAGTGCCCATCACTGCCACCTATCAGTGCTCATCACTGCCACCTATCAGTCCTCATCACTGCCACCTATCAGTGTTCATCACTGCCACCTATCAGTGCCCATCACTGCCACCTATCAGTGCCCATCACTGCCACCTATCAGTGCCCATCACTTCCACCCATCAGTGCTCATCACTTCCACCCATCAGTGCCCATCACTGCCACCTATCGATGCCCATCACTGCCACCTATCAATCCTCATCACTGCCACCTATCGGTGCTCATCGCTGCCACCTATCAGTGCTCATCACTGCCACCTATCAGTGCTCATCACTGCCAGCTATCAGTGCCCATCACTGCCACCTATCAGTGCCCATCACTGCCACCCATCAGTGCCCATCACTGCCACCCATCAGTGTCCATCACTGCCACCTATCGGTGCTCATCACTGCCACCTATCAGTGCCCATCATTGCAACCCATCAGTGCCCATCACTGCCACCTATCAGTGCCCATCACTGCCACCTATCGGTGCCCATCACTGCCACCTATCGGTGCTCATCACTGCCACCTATCAGTGCTCATCACTGCCACCTATCAGTGCTCATCACTGCCACCTATCAGTCCTCATCACTGCCACCTATCGGTGCTCATCACTGCCACCTATCAGTGCTCATCACTGCCACCTATCAGTGCCCATCACTGCCACCTATCAGTGCCCATCACTACCACCTATTAGTGCCCATCACTACCACCTATCAGTCCTCATCACTGCCACCCATCAGTGCTCATCACTGCCACCTATCAGTGCCCATCACTGCCAGCTATCAGTGCCCATCACTGGCACCCATCAGTGCCCATCACTGCCACCTATCAGTGCCCATCACTGCCACCTATCAGTGCTCATCACTGCCACCCATCAGTGCTCATCACTGCCACCTATCAGTGCCCATCACTGCCACCCATCAGTGCCCATCACTGCCACCTATCAGTGCCCATCACTGCCAGCTATCAGTGCCCATCACTGCCACCCATCAGTGCCCATCACTGCCACCTATCAGTGCCCATCACTGCCAGCTATCAGTGCCCATCACTGCCAGCTATCAGTGCCCATCACTGGCACCCATCAGTGCCCATCACTGCCACCTATCGGTGCTCATCACTGCCACCCATCAGTGCTCATCACTGCCACCTATCAGTGCTCATCACTGCCACCTATCAGTGCCCATCACTGCCAGCTATCAGTGCCCATCACTGCCACCCATCCGTGCCCATCACTGCCACCCATCAGTGCTCATCACTGCCACCTATCAGTGCTCATCACTGCCACCCATCCGTGCCCATCACTGCCACCCATCAGTGCTCATCACTGCCACCCATCCGTGCCCATCACTGCCACCCATCAGTGCTCATCACTGCCAGCTATCAGTGCCCATCACTGCCACCCATCCGTGCCCATCACTGCCACCCATCAGTGCTCATCACTGCCACCCATCAGTGCTCATCACTGCCACCTATCGGTGCTCATCACTGCCACCCATCAGTGCTCATCACTGCCACCTATCAGTGCTCATCACTGCCACCCATCAGTGCTCATCACTGCCACCTATCGGTGCCCATCACTGCCACCTATCAGTGCTCATCACTGCCACCCATCAGTGCTCATCACTGCCACCTATCGGTGCCCATCACTGCCACCTATCGGTGCTCATCACTGCCACCCATCCGTGCTCATCACTGCCACCTCATCAGTGCTTATCACTGGCACCTATCAGTGCTCATCACTGCCACCTATCAGTGCCCATCACTGCCACCTATCAGTGCCCATCACTGCCACCTATCGATGCCCATCACTGCCACCCATCGGTGTCCATCACTGCCACCCATCAGTGCCCATCACTGCCACCTATCAGTGCTCATCACTGCCACCTATCAGTGCCCATCACTGCCAGCTATCAGTGCCCATCACTGCCACCCATCAGTGCCCATCACTGCCACCTATCAGTGCCCATCACTGCCAGCTATCAGTGCCCATCACTGCCAGCTATCAGTGCCCATCACTGGCACCCATCAGTGCCCATCACTGCCACCTATCGGTGCTCATCACTGCCACCCATCAGTGCTCATCACTGCCACCTATCAGTGCTCATCACTGCCACCTATCAGTGCCCATCACTGCCAGCTATCAGTGCCCATCACTGCCACCCATCCGTGCCCATCACTGCCACCCATCAGTGCTCATCACTGCCACCTATCAGTGCTCATCACTGCCACCCATCCGTGCCCATCACTGCCACCCATCAGTGCTCATCACTGCCACCCATCCGTGCCCATCACTGCCACCCATCAGTGCTCATCACTGCCAGCTATCAGTGCCCATCACTGCCACCCATCCGTGCCCATCACTGCCACCCATCAGTGCTCATCACTGCCACCCATCAGTGCTCATCACTGCCACCTATCGGTGCTCATCACTGCCACCCATCAGTGCTCATCACTGCCACCTATCAGTGCTCATCACTGCCACCCATCAGTGCTCATCACTGCCACCTATCGGTGCCCATCACTGCCACCTATCAGTGCTCATCACTGCCACCCATCAGTGCTCATCACTGCCACCTATCGGTGCCCATCACTGCCACCTATCGGTGCTCATCACTGCCACCCATCCGTGCTCATCACTGCCACCTCATCAGTGCTTATCACTGGCACCTATCAGTGCTCATCACTGCCACCTATCAGTGCCCATCACTGCCACCTATCAGTGCCCATCACTGCCACCTATCGATGCCCATCACTGCCACCCATCGGTGTCCATCACTGCCACCCATCAGTGCCCATCACTGCCACCTATCAGTGCTCATCACTGCCACCTATCAGTGCCCATCACTGCCACCTATCAGTGCCCATCACTGCCACCCATCAGTGCCCATCACTGCCACCTATCAGTGCTCATCACTGCCACCTATCAGTGCCCATCACTGCCACCCATCAGTGCCCATTACTGCCACCTATCAGTGCTCATCACTGCCACCTATCAGTGTACCTCAATGAAGGAGAAAATTACCTGTTTGCAAAATGTTATAACAAAATATAAAAAAATATAATTTTTTGCTTCAAAATTCGATCTTTCTAAATTTTTTTTAACAAATAATAAAAACCGCAGATTATTAAATACCCCCAAAAGAAATGTCCTGTGTGTAGAGTGTCACATGACCGAGTAATTGTCATTCAAAGTGTGAGAGCGCTGAGAGCTGAGGATTGGCTGGGCAGGAAGGGGGAGGGGAGTGACCGGTAAGCGAGAGGTTAACTGACAATTGCGCGGTCGTGCGACGCGGTACACAGATAAAATCGTCTTTTCCCCACAAATAGAACTTTCTTTGGTGGTATTCGATCATCTCGGAGATTTTCATGTTTTTGCTCTATAAACAAAGAAAGAGACAATTTTGAAAAAGAATAAATAAATAATAAATATTTTAAACTTTTTTCTATAAAACATCCAAACAAAATATATATCAGTATCAGTAATCTGATACATGAAAAAAATCCCAATAATTGAATATTGATCGGTTTGCGCAAAAGTTATCACATCTACAAACTACGGGAAATGTTTATGGAATTTTATTATTTTTGTTATATTTTTTTTTTTACTAGTAATGGCGGCGATCAACGATTTTTAGCGGGACTGCGACATTGCGGCGGACAAAACTGACACTTTTTGGGGACCAGTGACACCAATACAGTGATCAGTGCTGGAAAAAAACGCACTGTCACTGTACTACTGACACTGGCAGGGAAGGGGCTGATCGAAGGGTTACCTGTGTTCCTAGGAGGTGTGTACTAACTGTGTGGGGGGAGGGGCTTTGTGTGGGGGGAAGACAGAGTACCATGTCCTTGGGGGGTGTGTACAAACTGTGTGGGGGGAGGGGCTTTGTCTGGGGGGGAGGGGCTTTGTCTGGGGCGAAGACAGAGATCTGTGTTCCTGGGCGGGGGGGGTGTACAAGCTGTGTGGGGGGAGGGGCTTTGTGCGGGGGAAGACAGAGATCCGTGTTCCTGGGGGGGGGGGTACTAACTGTATGGGGGAGGGGCTTTGTGTGGGGGGAAGACAGAGATCTGTGTTCCTGGGTGGTGTGTACAAGCTGTGTGGGGGGAGGGGCTTTGTCTGGGGGAGGGGCTTAGACAGAGATCTGTGTTCCTGTGGGGTGTACTGTGTGGGGGGAGGGGCTTTGTCTGGGGGGAGGGGCTTGGTGTGGGGGAGGGGCTTTGTGTGGGGGGAAGACAGAGATCCGTGTTCCTGGGGGGGTGTACTGTGTGGGAGGAGGGACTTGGTGTGGGAGGAGGGGCTTGGTCTGGGGGGTAGACAGAGATCCGTGTTCCTGTTATCAGAGACACAAGACCAGCAGAACGGCGCTCTGCCTGGTTTACATAGGAAGATCTCCAGACCCTCCCCCTCAGGAATGATAGGCGGGTGTGTCGGATCCTCTGATTGGCTCCAGCCATGACGGGGCGTGGTCACCCAGAAGAGGCGATGACGTGGAGGGATGTCATGTGACCTGTAGGAGGCGTGGCCCCGCACTACATATATACATGGGGGGTGGGGCTCATCCCAGTGCAAATTAACCTCTTCACCTCCAGGAGATTTACCCCCCATCCTGACCAGGCCATAGTTTGCGATTCGCGTCGCTGTAACTGACAATTGCGCGGTCGTGTGACGTTCTACACAAATACAATCGATGTCTTTTTTCCCCACAAATAGAGATTTCTTTCGGTGATTTTCGATCATCTCCGACATTTTTATAGACATAAGAAGACGCCGCTGAGGAAGGGCGGTGGGCGGGGCTTCATCCCTGAGGCTTGTCTCTGATTGGCGGGTTGGTCGTACACGGAGGAGGGAGAGGGAAGGCGGGGTGTAACGTACCTCGGGTGCTGATTGGCCGGAATGACCCGGCGGTGATCTCCTCCAGGAACTCCTATGGATGTAGAACGGCGAATTCTTCATCGGAGCCCCGCTGGTCCGAGGCGGCCGGTGATTGGCGGAACGTTCGGGCGGGAATTACCTCAGCCCCAGGGGAGGTGCGCTGTCATTGGACGGGACCTGAGAGTGGCGCCTCATTGGTGGAGTCCGGAGTGGAGCTGCGCTGTTGTTGGGCGGAAATCAGCGCTCGTCACGATTGGACAGAACTTAGAGTGTGGGCGGAGCCCATTGGTAGAATACAGCCCGAGTGGTCCTGCCGTGTGATTGGTGAGTCGCAGCGCGTTATCAGCCGCTGATTGGTGGAGATCTCTCCCTCATCTTCTCCCCGCCTGGGCGCCAAATGGAGTCTGTGAGAGAAGTATACAGTCCTCAGGGGCCCCTATACAGTCCTCAGGGGCCCCTATACAGTCCTCAGGGGACCCTATACAATCCTCCACAGGGGCCCCTATACAGTCCACAGGGGCCCCTATACATTCCTCCTCAGGTGCCCCTATACAGTCCTCAGGGGCCCCTATACAGTCCTCAGGGGCCCCTATACATTCCTCCACAGGGGCCCCTATACATTCCTCCACAGGGGCCCCTTTACAGTCCTCAGGGGCCCCTATACATTCCTCAGGGGCCCCTATACAATCCTCCACAGGGGCCCCTATACAGTCCTCATCAGGGGCCCCTACACATTCCTCCCCAGGGGCCCCTATACAGTCCTCCACAGGGGCCCCTATAAGTCCTCCACAGGGGCCCCTACACAGTCCTCCTCAGGGGCCCCTATACAGTCCTCCACAGGGACCCCTATACAGTCCTCACTACAGGGGCCCCCATATATTCCTCCACATGGGCCCCTATACAGTCCTCCTAAGGGGCCCCTATACAGTCCACCACAGGGGCCCCTTTACAGTCCTCCATAGGGGCTCCCACACAGTCCTCAGGGGTCCCTACACATTCCTCCACAGGAGCCCCTATACAGTTCTCAATACAGGGGCCCCTATACAGTCCTCCACAGGGGCCCCTATACAATCTTCATTACAGGGGCCCCTACACCTTAGGTCTGCCACATGACAGGGGCCATCAGAAGTTTACAGCCATGACAGAGGCCACCATAGGTCTTCTACCATGACAGGGGCCACCATAGGTCTTCTACCATGACAGGAACCACCATAGGTCTTCTACCATGACAGGAACCACCATAGGTCTGCCACCATGACAGGAACCACCATAGGTCTGCCACCATGACAGAGGCCACCATAGGTCTTCTACCATGACAGGAACCACCATAGGTCTTCTACCATGACAGGAACCACCATAGGTCTGCCACCATGACAGGAACCACCATAGGTCTGCCACCATGACAGAGGCCACCATAGGTCTTCTACCATGACAGGAACCACCATAGGTCTTCTACCATGACAGGAACCACCATAGGTCTGCCACCATGACAGGAACCACCATAGGTCTGCCACCATGACAGAGGCCACCATAGGTCTTCTACCATGACAGGAACCACCATAGGTCTTCTACCATGACAGGGGCCACCATAGGTCTTCTACCATGACAGGAACCACTATAGGTCTGCCACCATGACAGAGGCCACCATAGGTCTTCTACCATGACAGGAACCATCATAGGTCTGCCAACATGACAGAGGCCACCATAGGTCTGCCACCATGACAGGAACCACCATATGTCTGCCACCATGACAGGAACCACCATAGGTCTGCCACCATGACAGAGGCCACCATAGGTTCTCTACCATGACAGGAACCACCATAGGTCTGCCACCATGACAGGAACCACCATAGGTCTGCCACCATGACAGAGGCCACCATAGGTCTTCTACCATGACAGGAACCATCATAGGTCTGCCACCATGACAGGGGCCACCATAGGTCTTCTACCATGACAGGAACCACCATATGTCTGCCACCATGACAGGGGCCACCATAGGTCTTCTACCATGACAGGAACCATCATAGGTCTGCCACCATAACAGAGGCCACCATAGGTCTTCTACCATGACAGGAACCATCATAGGTCTGCCACCATGACAGGGGCCATCATAGGTCTTCTACCATGACAGGAACCATCATAGGTCTGCTACCATGACAGGGGCCACCATAGGTCTGCCACCATGACAGAGGCCACCATAGGTCTGCAACCATGACAGGAACCACCATATGTCTGCCACCATGACAGGAACCACCATAGGTCTGCCACCATGACAGGGGCCACCATAGGTCTTCTACCATGACAGGAACCATCATAGGTCTGCCACCATAACAGAGGCCACCATAGGTCTTCTACCATGACAGGAACCATCATAGGTCTTCCACCATGACAGGGGCCATCATAGGTCTTCTACCATGACAGGAACCATCATAGGTCTGCTACCATGACAGGGGCCACCATAGGTCTGCCACCATGACAGAGGCCACCATAGGTCTGCCACCATGACAGGAACCACCATATGTCTGCCACCATGACAGGAACCACCATAGGTCTGCCACCATGACAGGGGCCACCATAGGTCTTCTACCATGACAGGAACCATCATAGGTCTGCTACCATGACAGGGGCCACCATAGGTCTTCTACCAAGACAGAGGCCACCATAGGTCTGCCACCATGACAGGAACCACCATAGGTCTTCTACCATGACAGGAACCATCATAGGTCTGCTACCATGACAGGAACCACCATAGGTCTGCCACCATGACAGGAACCACCATAGGTCTTCTACCATGACAGAGGCCACCATAGGTCTGCCACCATGACAGGAACCACCATAGGTCTTCTACCATGACAGGGGCCACGATAGGTCTGCCACCATGACAAGAACCACCATAGGTCTGCCACCATGACAGAGGCCACCATAGGTCTGCCACCATGACAGGAACCACCATAGGTCTGCCACCATGACAGAGGCCACCATAGGTCTGCCACCATGACAGGAACCACCATAGGTCTGCCACCATGACAGGCACCACCATAGGTCTGTCACCATGACCGGAACCACCATAGGTCTGCTACCATGACAGGGGCCACCATAGGTCTGCCACCTTATGTGCCATCATAAGTTTGCCACCATGACAGGGGACACAATAGGTCTGCCACCATGACAGGGGCCATCAGAAGTTTACAACCATGACAGGGGCCATCATAGGTCTGCCACCATGACAGAGGCCACGATAGGTCTGCCACCATGTCGGGCCACCATAGGTCTGCCACCATGACAGGAACCACCATAGGTCTGTTACCATGACAGCGGCTACCATAGGCCTGCCACCATGACAGGAACCACCATAGGTCTGCCACCATGACAGGGCCCACCACAGGTCTGCCACCATGATAGGAACCACCATAGGTCTGCCACCATGACAGGGCCCACCATAGGTCTGCCACTATGACAGGAACCACCATAGGTCTGCCACCATGACAGGGACCACCATAGGTCTGATACCTTGATAGGAACCACCATAGGTCTGCCACCAAGACAGGACCCACCATAGGTCTGCCACCATGACGGGGGCCACCATAGGCCTGCCACCATATCAGGAACCATCATAGGTCTGCCACCATGACAGGGGCCACGATAGGTCTGCCACCATGACAGGGGCCATCATAGGTCTGCCACCGTGACAGGAACCATCATAGGTCCGCCACCATGACAGGGGCCACCATAGGTCTGCTACCATGATAGGGGCAAACATAGGTCTGCCACCATGACAGGAACCACCATAGGTCTGCCACCATGACAGGGGCCATCATAGGTCTGCCACCATGACAGGAACCACCATAGGTCTGCCACCATGACAGGGGCCACCATAGGTCTGCCACCAAGACAGGAACCACCATAGGTCTGCCACCAAGACAGGAACCACCATAGGTCTGTCACCATTACAGGGGCCACCATAGGTCTGCCACCATGACAGGAACCATCATAGGTCTGCCACCATGACAGGGGCCATCATAGGTCTGCCACCATGACAGGGGCCATCATAGGTCTGCACCATGACAGGAAACAACAATGGGTCTGTCACCATGACAGGGGCCACCATAGGGCTGCCACCATGACAGGAACCACCATAGGTCTGCCACCATGACAGGGGCCATCATAGGTCTGCCACCATGACAGGAACCACCATAGGTCTGCCACCATGACAGGGGCCACAATAGGTCTGCCACCATGACAGGAACCACCATAGTTCTGCCACCATGACAGGGGCCACCATAGGTCTGCCACCATGACAGGAACCACCATAGTTCTGCCACCATGACGGGGACCACCATAGGCCTGCCACCATGACAGGGACCACCATAGGCCTGCCACCATGACAGGGACCACCATAGGCCTGCCACCATGACAAGGGCCACCTTAGGTCTGCCACCATGACAAGGGCCACCATAGGTCTGCTACCATGACAGGGACAATTCCTCTGCTCCCATAGATCTGCGGCAGAGACAGTTCCTCCTCGGCAGTGACAGTTCCTCCACAGCATTAACAGCCCCCCACAATCAGAAGTCAATAGCCCCCCACCCTTACATCACAGTGCACCCCTTTGCTTTCTGCTGCTGCCAGGGAGAAGTTTAGGGTGGAGCTGGTAAGCAGAAAGTTCAGGGTCTGGAGGAGGTCCAGAGGTGGGCTGGAGTCCAGGAGAGGGGGAGACAAGGGGAACCTGCAGCCGCACAGAGAAGCGCAGGATCTGTAGGAGGAGTTCTGTCCTCCTCTCTGCTGCCGACTGCTGAGACAATGTGGCGGCTGCACGGAGAAGCACAGTATTTGTTTTTTTTAAATGCTATTCAGTAGCCAAATTTGACTTAGTTTCAGTCTACTATACAGCAAGGCTTAGGTTGGCTGCAGAAGAAGCAGCCAATCTGTTATGCAGCAATGCATGGAGCATGCTGATAGGAGGAGAAAGCAGAGAGATAAGCGAATCAATGAGCTGAAGCTTTTCTCACTGCCCAGTGACTGGAGAGGTGGAAATACAAAGTCTTTGTCAGGTGAAGCAGCCCCGAAGGGGGGGGGGTTGTATTCAGTTCTCATTGCCGCTCTCACATGTGCGTTCTCCACCATTGCTGCGTCTCACCACAATCTCCTCTGTCTAAAGATTGCTCCGGACATGAGATACGACCCGTCCCGCAGTCAGACGCCCGCCACGGTCACAGTGTACGTCCGATCTGCATCAAGACCCCCCCAGCAGAACAAGCTTCTTATGAAGCGCTATAAAGAGGAAACGCACAACAGCACTGCTGTGAAACGCCCCCGAGGACTGTGCCTGGTCATACAGCGCCAGGAGATGACCGCCTTCTTCCAACTCTTCGGTAAGTGTCTCCGTATTTCTGTCCTCCATTACTTCAAAAAAATGTTTTCTTTTTTTTGCAGAAGAGTTATTTATAGTGACAAGTAACCAAGAAAGCTTTGGGTGCCGCTCCAGATCTCCATCCCAAACTCCGGTGAGGGTGCCGGCATGAAGGGGGCGGGGAGGGAGCCCGTCCCGGCTCTATGCACCCACCAAAGGCAAAGGAAACCCAAATCGCTGCGCTCCAAGAAAGTCCATGAATGAAAGCAGCTTCAGCCCAACTCCATGCAGGGCACAGCCCCCCAACGCGTTGCGTCCCTTCCACAAGGCTTAGTTATCCATTTAAAGACCCCCCCAGGATTGTGAGCGGGTACCAATAAAAATTTGAAAAAATGGCATAGGGTCCCCCCTCCTTACCCCCTCAGGCCTTTTTTGGCACTTTTTTTGACAGTTGCGGCTTCGCAGCCAGGCCGCACTGTCTGTCCTGAGTGGTCCGGACCTATGACGTGTCCCAGATGAGTGCAGGAAAGGAGGGGTAGATCCTGGGCCATCCGATTGAAAGTGGGAGCGGGTACCTGTCAAAACTAGGTACACGCCCCCTCCCCCCCCAAATGTGGCAGGGGAGGAGTATAGGAGTATTTAAAGCGTAACTTCCCCTTTTGGGTGGAGATTCGCTTTAACAGCCGATAACTCATCAGCTGTCAGCGGGTTTTCCCGCTGATAGCTGAATGTAAACAAAAGAATTGGCAGCAATTAAAATTTCAGAAAAAAACAGCGTGGGGATCCCCCCCCCCCCCAAATCCATACCAGGCCCTTCGGTCCCCCCAAAATTCCGTACCAGACCCTTATCTGAGCGTGTAGCCTGGCAGGCCAGGAAAAAGGGTGGGGACGAGCGAGCGCATCCCTCCCCCTCTTCCGGAACCATACCAGGCCACAACAAGGGAAGAGGGGTGCTTCATGGTAGGGGGGACCCCACACCATTTTTTCAGATCTTTATTGGTACCCGCTCTTGTTTCCACAATCCTCACCTAGGAGATAATGGCGTCCCTTGCCCATTCCTGCAGCCTCCTGGAGCACGTCACATGTCCCAGAAGGCTACAGGAGCAATCACAAAATTCCTCGTCAGCTCATGCATGCACGGTGGGGAGCCGGCTGTATCCAAGATGGCGGGGCAAGAGACCCGCCGTGGTGATTGGAACCGGCTGTGGGAAAAGAGCGCTGGATCCCAGGCAGAGATAAGTACCTGAAGTCAGCAGCTACAGTACTGTGTATCCACTTGCCGACCGCAATACATATATATATATATGTTACAGCTTGTAAATGGTTTACCGGGATTATCCATAAAGCTGGCAGATTCATCGTCCCACTCGCTGGTCACCCGTCGCTCTCCGGCGTCTCGGGCTTACCGTTTTCACTGGTGAGCCCGGGAAATGATTCGACATTTTGCATAGCTGGCCATAGAGATGAATAGAGACCAGATCGTCTCTGATCACCTCTATAACCTTGGAGGACCGGAGCGACGTCATGAAGTCATTTCTAGTCTGAGGCCGAAGAAAACTGTTATGCTCTTTTGCTTTACAAAAAAAAGTCTATATATTTTTTTTATCTTTTGCTTGTAAAGGTAGAGGAGAGATTTGGGGTCCCAGATCTCCCCATAAAGAGGACCTGTCATCTCTTATTTCTATTACATGAGATCTCCCCATAAAGAGGACCTGTCATCTCTTATTTCTATTACATGAGATCTCCATAAAGAGGACCTGTCATCTCTTATTTCTATTACATGAGATCTCTCCATAAAGAGGACCTGTCATCTCTTATTTCTATTACATGGGATCTCCATAAAGAGGACCTGTCATCTCTTATTTCTATTACATGAGATCTCCCCATAAAGAGGACCTGTCATCTCTTATTTCTATTACATGAGATCTCCATAAAGAGGACCTGTCATCTCTTATTTCTATTACATGAGATCTCTCCATAAAGAGGACCTGTCATCTCTTATCTCTATTACATGAGATCTCCATAAAGTGGACCTGTCATCTCTTATTTCTATTACATGAGATCTCCATAAAGAGGATCTGTCATCTCTTATTTCTATTACATGAGATCTCCATAAAGAGGACCTGTCATCTCTTATTTCTATTACATGAGATCTCTCCATAAAGAGGACCTGTCATCTCTTATTTCTATTACATGAGATCTCCATAAAGAGGACCTGTCATCTCTTATTTCTATTACATGAGATGTCTCCATAAAGAGGACCTGTCATCTCTTATTTCTATTACATGAGATCTCCATAAAGAGGACCTGTCATATCTTATTTCTATTACATGAGATCTCTCCATAAAGAGGACCCATTCCAACCGTATAAAGAGTCTTATTCTTCAATTTTCACTTTAATGTGTATTTTATTATATGTGTCCAAACATTTGTACTTCCATTACAGATGATGACTTAATTCAAGATTTCCTGTGGATGGATTGCTGCTGTATAATAGCCGACAAGGTAACCTTTTTATAGTGGCACTATTATTTAAAAAACAATATGTATATATATATATATATATATATAATACATAAGCTATAGCACCACATGAAATATAGTTTTATCATGTCTAGAATGTATTGCAGATTAAATGGGTTGTACTCTGACCCCCCCTGTAATACTGGCAGGCCAATAGCTCATCCTTTGTCTATGAAGTCATCCTATAGCACAGCGGTCCCCAAACTTTATGGCCCCAGGAACCAGTTTCATGGTAGCCAATTTCCCTGGGGGGGGCACAGGGTCAACAGGCTGGGGGAGGGTGGTGGATGGGTCGGGGGATGGGATATTCACAAAGTCTGTCCTCAGCCCCCTTCACACCACAACCCCCCCTTTACAGCACAGTCCCCCATTTATATCAGTGTCCACAGTCCCCCTTTACATCACAGTTGCCCCTTTAAAGCAGTCCCACAGTGTCCTCAGTCCCCCTTCACATCACAGCCCCTGTTTACATTAATGTAACGGGGAGTGCTCTGTAAAGGGGGCACTGTAATGTATAGGGGGAACTGTAACAGAGCCCCTTTACAGTGCAGCCCCCTTTATATTACAGTGCCCCCTTTTTACAGTGCAGTCACCTTTATATCACAGCCCCCCTTTACATTACAGTGCCCCCTTTACATCACAGCCCTCCTTAACATTACAGTGCCCCCTTTACAGTGCAGTACCCTTTACATCACAGCCCCCCTTAACATTACAGTGCCCCCTTTACAGTGCAGTCCCCTTTACATCACAGCCCCCCTTTACATTACAGTGCCCCCTTTACATAACAGTGCCCCCCTTTACAGTGCAGCCCCCTTTATATTACAGTGCCCCCTTTTTACAGTGCAGCCCCCTTTACATCACAGCCCCCCTTTACATTACAGTGCCCCTTTACATCACAGCCCCCTTTACATTACAGTGCCCCCTTTACATCACAGCCCTCCTTAACATTACAGTGCCCCCTTTACAGTGCAGTACCCTTTACATCACAGCCCCCCTTAACATTACAGTGCCCCCTTTACAGTGCAGTACCCTTTACATCACAGCCCCCCTTAACGTTACAGTGCAGTACCCTTTACATCACAGCCCCCCTTTACATTACAGTGCCCCTGCAGTCTGCCCCCTCCTCTCCTTTCCTCTCTAACATCAATCTCTGCCTCTCCTGCTCAGGGCTCCTACCTGCAGGGCAGAGGCTGGTAACAGTCCGTGTGTCCTCTCCCGGCTCCTTCGCCTGCCCAGCTGACCATGCCATCCTATCAGCAGGGCAGGGGGCGGGAAGAGCTCTCCATTCCGATCTGCAGCTCCTCCCGCCCCCCTGCCCTGCTGATAGGATGACGTTGTCGGCCGAGCGGGCGGGTGGAGCAGCCGGGAGAGGACACACAGGCGTATGCTGTGGTAGCCCTGTGCGGACCGCACTTACCGCTCATCTCCTGCTGTGTGGCCTGCTCAGCAACAACAATAAGGCAAAGCCAACGCATTTCTGGGATTCATCTGGGCATGGCGAATGGAGAAAAAAGAAAACCCATACTAGACTGATAACCCGGAGCCCTCCAGAATTATTTCATACATAACAATTCAGTATATGTTTCCTTTCTTCAGCATTTGTTATGTTCTGTTGAAGGGGAATCTGCTGATTCCCAACATGGATTGGATTTAAATGTATGTAACTCTTATTCACTTTTATTGAAATTAATTTTATTATTTTTTTTGGACTCTATGTCACACTTCTGGGAACTCTCATGCATACTAGTTGTTGTGATGAAACGCGTTGATCTGTGGCTGATACTCCCTGGGAGAGCCGCCTAAAATCTTATTCCAGATCTCACACCTCACACCTCTCCTCCCACCCGCCGATCTGTGACATCACTAAAGGGCTATATATATAAAAAAAAAAGAAAACTGGGGACAAAAAAATAAAGATTCTAAAAATAATTGGAACTGAACCCAAAAAGTTTGGAAAAAAAGATGCTCTGCAGCAGACAGCTTGCCCTGAGGATGGTATAATCCAGGGGTTGTCCAAACTTTGACCTTCCTGGGCCACATAGGAAAGGAGAGGACCAGTCTTGGGCCGCACACACGGTATCTCAGAAAAGTAAGTACACCCCTCACATGTGTGTAAATCTTTTCTTGTATCTTTTCATGTGACAACACTGAAGAAATGACACTTGTCTACAATGTAAAGTAGTGAGTGTACAGCTTGTATAACAGTGTAAATTTGCTGTCCCCTCAAAATAACTCAACACACAGCCATTAATGTCTAAACCGCTGGCAACAAAAGTCAGTACACCCCTAAGTGAAAATCTCCAAATTGGGCCCAATTAGCCATTTTCCCTCCCCCGGTGTCATTTGACTCGTTAGTGTTACAGGCTGGGTTCACACTGGTGCGACACGACAGCCGTCCTACTTTGGATCCGACTTTGCCCTGCGACATGAAGCCGGCATGTGTCCGACTTTCAATGAACGGGGATCCGACTTGGATCCCCGCCAATGCCCGGCACTGTGTTTGGTATGAATCTTGAGGGGGAACTCCGCGCCAAATTTTAAATAAAAATCCGGCATGGGTTCCCCCTCCAGGAGCATGCCAGGCACTTGGGTCTGGTATGGACCTTGAGGGGAACCCCCTACGCCGAAAAAGCGGCGTGGGGGGGTCCCCCCAATCCATACCAGACCCTTATCCGAGCACGCAGCCCGGCCGGACAGGAATGGGGGTGGGGACGAGCAAGCGCCCCCCCCCCCCCCTCCTGAACCGTACCAGGCCGCATGCCCTCAACATGGGGGGGTTGTTGCCTTGGGGGAGGGGGGCGCACTGCGGCCCCCCCACCCCAAAGCACCTTGTCCCCATGTTGATGAGGACAAGGGCCTCTTCCCGACAACCCTGGCCGTTGGTTGTCGGGGTCTGCGGGCGGGGGGCTTATCGGAATCCGGGAGCCCCCTTTAATAAGGGGGCCCCCAGATCCCGGCCCCCCACCCTATGTGAATGAGTATGGGGTACAGCGTACCCCTACCCATTCACCTAGGAAAAAAGTGTCAATTTAAAATAAAACACTACACAGATTTTTAAAGCATTTTATTAGACAGCTCCGGGGGTCTTCTTCCGACTTCGGGGGTCTCTCCGGTTCTTCTCCACGCTCTCCGGATCTTCTGCCGGGCTCCTCCGCTCTCTTCTGCTCTTTTGCCGCTCTTTTGCTAAAGCGGAGGAGCCCAGTCTTCAATCTTCTGCCTTCTGCCTTCTGCCCTCTTCTCCTGATGTTGACACGACGCTCTCTGGGGCTAGAATGCTCTCTGTGCGCTCTGCTCTGACTTATATAGGCGGTGACCCCGCCCCCTTATGCCGTCACAGTCCCTGGGCATGCTGGGACTATGATGGCATAAGGGGGCGTGGTCATCGGGTGATGACCACGCCCCCTAAAACGTCACAGTCCCAGCATGCCCAGGGACTGTGACGGCATAAGGGGGCGTGGTCACCACCTATATAAGTCAGAGCGGAGCGCTCAGAGAGCATTCCAGCCCCAGAGAGCGTCGTGTCAACATCAGGAGAAGAGGGCAGAAGGCAGAAGGCAGAAGATTGAAGACCGGGCTCCTCCGCTTTAGCAAAAGAGCGGCAAAAGAGCAGAAGAGAGCGGAGGAGCCCGGCAGAAGATCCGGAGAGCGCGGAGAAGAACCGGAGAGACCCCCGAAGAGAAGAAGGCAGCAGACCGGGCTCCTCCGCTATGGCAAAAGAGCAGAAAATAGCGGAGGAGCCCGGCAGAAGACCCGGAGAGCGCGGAGAAGAACCGGAGAGACCCCCGAAGTCGGAAGAAGACCCCCGGAGCTGTCTAATAAAATGCTTTAAAAATCTGTGTAGTGTTTTATTTTAAATTGACACTTTTTTCCTAGGTGAATGGGTAGGGGTCTGCTGTACCCCATACTCATTCACATAGGGTGGGGGGCCGGGATCTGGGGGCCCCCTTATTAAAGGGGGCTCCCGGATTCCGATAAGCCCCCCGCCCGCAGACCCCGACAACCAACGGCCAGGGTTGTCGGGAAGAGGCCCTTGTCCTCATCAACATGGGGACAAGGTGCTTTGGGGTGGGGGGGCCGCAGTGCGCCCCCCCTCCCCCAAGGCAACAACCCCCCCATGTTGAGGGCATGCGGCCTGGTACGGTTCAGGAGGGGGGGGGGCGCTCGCTCGTCCCCACCCCCATTCCTGTCCGGCCGGGCTGCGTGCTCGGATAAGGGTCTGGTATGGATTTTAGGGGGGACCCCACGCCGATTTTTTGGCGTAGGGGGTTCCCCTTAGATCCATACCAGACCTAAGGGCCTGGTATGCTCTTGCAGGGGGAACCCATGCCGGATTTTTATTTAAAATTTGGCGCAGAGTTCCCCCTCAAGATCATCTGAGCACAAGTCGCGTGCCGAAGTCGGATCATGCAAGACGGCAATCCGACTTTGATCCGACTTCAATGATAGTCAATAGGCTGAAGTAGGATCAAAGTCGGACCAAAGTAGTACAGGGAGCATTTCTAAAGTCGGAACGACTTGTATCGGACCAGTTAGGACGGCTCCCATAGGGAAACATTACATTTCACACGTCATGCGACATGAGCTCCCAATGTCGGAGCGTTTGTCGGACCAGTGTGAACCCAGCCACAAGGTCTCAGGTATGAATGGGGAGCAGGTGTGTTAAATTTGGTGTTATCGCTCTCACTCTCTCATACTGGTCACTGGAAGTACAAAGTGTCATTTCTTCAGTGTTGTCACATGAAAAGATAGAATAAACTATTTACAAAAATGTAAGGGGTGTACTTACTTTTGTGAGATACTGTAAAATACACTAACAATCAGGGGGGGGGGGGAGCTGATGAGCAGAAAAAGTCTCCTTACTTTTTTTATTATAAAAGTAAAAGAGGGCGACATACAAGGAGTGTGATATCTGACATTGATATCTGCGATTCTCAATGAATTCTCAGGGTGCTCTTCGGATATTTTGCCCTCCTGTGATTTATCCTTGAAAATAGTCGCTGACAAATATCGGTGGTGCCGGAAACTGATGACAGAAATAAGGCGTGATTGTGAAGAGTGGGGGAAGATAAAACGTATAAAAGTCTAAAAAAGAAACCCTCTCACATTCTGCTTTGGCCACATGTGTTCGCTGACTGTAAACGCATTTTTACCAAAAATCCCCCCCCCCCCCCCCCCAAAAAAAAAAATCTACATTCTTAAAAAAGTTTACGATTTTGTGCTGGGCCACATTTGTAGCTGTCTGGGGCCGCAGGTTGGACACCCCGGGTATAATTTATAACCAGCTTTAAAATATCTCTAATCCTAAGAACAAATATGTAATGTATCTTATCCTACTAGTCCCTCAATGTTTTGGCTGCATTCGTATTCTTTCTTCATTTCATTCATTTTTCATCTACTGACCTGCCTGTAACACCGCCCCCCCCATTTCTCTATAACATAGCGGGGGGGGGGTACAAACTGATCATGTCAGCACTGATCACTGACTCACTGCCCGCTCCCAGCACAGAGACCGAGCTGTCAGTCTGTACAAATGACTGCGAGTCGGCATAGACTGGCTCCTGATCATGTGACCTCTGTGGCCCCATTCACACCTCAGTGTTTTGTAGCTTATCCATTATTCTCTATGGAGATGGTTCACGTCTCCCCTACAAGTCACCTGAAGGTCAATGCGTTATTGAAGCGTTTTCTTTTTGTTCCATAGAAATGCATTGAAACGCTTGATTTGGGCATTTTAGCACGTTTTTGAGTGTTTTTCTGTGCAAATGCAATGACTATATAATAAATAAATACATAAAATACATCAATAATGATAGATTAAAAAACCTTAATCCTAATATTGACCCCCTTACCCTAACATTAACCCCTAATCCTACCCTAATCCTTACCCCTAACCCTAATAGTAACCCCTAATATTTACCCCTAATATTTACCCCTACCCCTAATAGTAACCCCTAATCCTAACCCTAATCCTTACCCCTAACCCTAATAGTAACCCCTAATCCTAACTCTAATATTTACCCCTAATATTTACCCCTACCCCTAATAGTAACCCCTAATCCTAACTCTAATATTTACCCCTAATATTTACCCCTACCCCTAATAGTAACCCCTAATCCTAACCCTAATATTTACCCCTACCCCTAATAGTATCCCCTAATCCTAACCCTAATAATAACCCCTAATCCTAATATTTACCCCTAACTCTAATAGTAACCCTTAATCCTAACCCCTAACCCTAATAGTAACCCCTAATCCTAACCCTAATATTTACCCCTAACCCTAATAGTAACCCCTAATCCTAACCCTAATATTTACCCCTAACCCTAATAGTAACCCTTAATCCTAACCCCTAACCCTAATAGTAACCCCTAATCCTAACCCTAATATTTACCCCTAACCCTAATAGTAACCCCTAATCCTAACCCTAATATTTACCCCTAACCCTAATAGTAACCCTTAATCCTAACCCTAATATTTACCCCTAATAGTAACCCCTAATCCTAACCCTAATATTTACCCCTAATCTTAACCCCTAACCCTAATAGTAACCCCTTAATCCTTACCCCTAACCCTAATATTAACAATAATATTTACCCCTAATCCTAATAGTAACCCCTAATCCTAAACCTAATATTAACTCGTAACCCTAAAATTGACTCCTTACCCTAATGTTAACCCTAATCCTTACCCTAATATTGACCCATAACCCTAATAATAATCCCTGATCCAAATCCTAATAATAAACCCTAAACCTGATAGTAACTTCTAATCCTAACCCCAATATTAACCCCTAATCCTAACCCCTAATATTGACCCATAACCCTAATAATAACCCCTAATCCTAACCGTAATAGTAACCCCTAATCCTTACCCCTAACCCTAATCCAAATCCTAATATTAAACCCTAAACCTGATAGTAATTTATAATCCTAATTTTTACCCCTAATCCTAATAGTAACCCCTAATCCTAACCCTAATAATTACCCCTAACCCCTAATCCTAATATGAACCCCTAATCCTAATATTAACCTCTAATCCTAATATGAACCCCTAATCCTAATATGAACCCCTAATCCTAATATGAACCCCTAATCCTAATATGAACCCCTAATCCTAATATTAACCCCTAATCCTAACCCTTATATTTACCCCTAACCTCTAATCCTAATATTAACCTCTAATCCTAATATTAACCTCTAATCCTAATAGTAACCCCTAATCCTTACCCTAATATTTACCCCTAACCTCTAATCCTAATAGTAACCCCTAATCCTAACCCCTAACATTGACCCCTAACCTAACAAAATAAATACATCTAATTAAGTTAATTAATAAAATAAGCTCTAATCATAACCTTTAACCCTTAACCTCTTTTAAAAAAAAAAAGATTAAAAAATGAATGAATAAATAATAATAAATGAAAGCAGATGAAAAAGCTGAAAAACAGCAACAAATGATGAAACATGATATTTTTCTCTATTGGCTCATTTAAAAAAAATGCTAAAGCTCAAAAATGTACAGAAACGCTCAAAAACGGATATACAAATGCCCAAAAAAGCGCAGGTGTGAATGCAGCCTATGACAGCTAATCACAGTGGTCACATGATCTGCTGATCCCTCTCCCCCCCCCCCCCCCCCAAGGCATAGAGACCCTATTAAAGGAACGCCAGGGCTGGATAGGAAGGGGTTCAATTGATGCGCACAGCACACAATGGTAATTTGGGTCCAGCCTTTGTGTGATATTCGGATACTGTACTATGTATCATTATGTATCCTTTATAGGGGCGCTGAGACTAATATAGATGGTCATTATAAGTTGCCGGGTAGAATAGAAGGGTAGAGAGCTGCTGAAGTGTCTTCCATGTGTGTGCGGATTGTATACTAATGACGGCGTGTTTTCTCTATTTGTGTGCAGTACCTCTTGGCAATGACATTTGTTTATTTTAAGAGAGCCGGATTCGGTATAAATGAGTACACTAGAGCGCATTTCTTTATAGCTTTGTAAGTACCATCTACATTCATGTCATGGGTGTGGTTTATTTATTTGTTCAATGACTTTTTATTACGATGTATACAAGTGTATATATAATATATATAATGTATATAAGTAATGAAGACATCACAATGCTACATATTCTGTACATATGAGTGCAGTTCAGTATACAAAGACGACGTTCATAGCAAATCAGATAAGAGAAGGCTGTAGGAAGCTAAATAAAGTGGAACCTTCAGTCATTTTTTTTATCTTTCCGTCTATTAAATCTTCTGCTCTTGTTTTATCTTTGGATAGGAAAACATTTTTTTTTCTGCCAGTAAATCCCTTATACAGCCCACTTCCTGTTTCCTGTCTGGTCATTAGACTAGGATTATGACATCATCACACACAGCTCTCTCTCTCTCTCTCTCTCTCTCTCTCTCTCTCTCACTTGAGAGAGTTTGCCAGGAAGTAAGGGGGGGTGAGCCATAAGAGGGCCAATGAGAGCTGCAGAGTTGGAGGTGTGCCTCAGTGTAAATCCAGGAAGTGAAAAGGCAGCAGCTTCAGCTGCCCACAGTTAAAATGGCTGCAGCCAGACTCGGCGGAGGGAGATTTCTGCAGCATATTTGGCAAATACAGAATCCCAGTATATATAAAATAATATGCAAAGTGGTTGGAGGGAAGCTTCAGAATGGCAAATTTATGTGAGCAGACTGCAGTTCCTCTTTAAGCACCGCTGTATAATCCAAAAGATCTCAACCATCAAGTCTGTCTGGGATTGGGCGGTCACACCAACTATTGATTGGATTTGGATTTCTCTTTGTTTACTTTCCATTTTGTTGATTGAAATATAAAAAAAAAATGAACACTTCGATTTGTGAAGCAAATTCTTACTTTACAGCATTTCTTCACACCTGCCTAAAACTTCTACAGTATGAAATGCATGAGCCAGCGTCCAATGAAAACCCAGAAAAAGCCTCGGCGCTCACCAACTTATATAGAAAATGTGACAATATCTAGCAAGTAAGAGTTGCAGCCGCCCACTGAGATCTTCCCACACCACAAATCACACTTAAAAACTATCATATATTTGTATGGTATTTATTTGATATTTAAAGTATACAGTGTCTGGAAAAAGTATTCATACCCCTTGAAATTCCCCACATTTTGTTACAACCAAAAACGTAAATGTATTTTATTGGGATTTTCTGTGATAGACCAACACAAAGTGTCACATAATTGTGAAGTGGAAGGAAACAGATAAATGATACAAATAAATATGTGAAAAGTGTGGGGGGAGGGGCATTTGTATGGCGCCCCCCGGAGTCAATACTTTGTAGAACCCCCTTTCTCTACAAGTCTTTTTGGGGATGTCTCTACCAGCTTTGCACATCTAGAGAGGGACATTTCTGCCCATTCTTCTTTGTAAAATATCTCAAGCTCTGTCAGATTGGATGGAGAGCGTCTGTGAACAGCAATTTTCAAGTCTTGCCACAGATTCTCAATGGGATTTAGGTCTGGACTGTGACTGGGCCATTCTAACACATGAATGTGCTTTGATCTAAACCATTCCATTGTAGCTCTGGCTGGATGTTTCGGGTCGTTGTCCTGCTGGAAGGTGAACCTCCGCCCCGGTCTCAAGTCTTTTGTAGACTCTAACAGGTTTTCTTCTAAGATTGTCCTGTATTTGTCTCCATCCATCTTCCCATCAACTCTGACCAGCTTCCCTGTCCCTGCTGAAGAAAACCATCCCCACCACATGATGCTGCCACCACCATGTTTCACGGTGGGGATGGTGTGTTCAGGGTGATGTGCAGTGTTAGTTTTCCCCACACATAGCGTTTTGCTTTTAGGCCATAAAGTTGAATTTTGGTCTCATGTGACCAGATCACCTTCTTCCACATGTTTGCTGTGTCCTCCACATGGCTTCTCACAAACTACAAACAGGACTTCTTATGACTTTCTTTCACCAATGTCTTTCTTCTTGTCACTCTTCTATAAAGGGCAGATTTGTGGAGAACACGACTAATAGTTGTCCTGTGGACAGATTCTCCCCCCTGAGCTGTGGATCTCTGCAGCTCCTCCAGAGTTACCATGGACCTCTTGGCTCTTCTCTGATGAATGCTCTCCTTGCCCGGCCGGTCAGTTTAGGTGGACGGCCATGTCTTGGTAGGTTTGCAGTTGTACCATACTCTTTCCATTCTCCGATGATGGATTGAACAGAGCTCCGTGAGATCTTCAAAGCTTGGGAGATTTTTTTATAACCTGACCCTGCTTTATACTTCTCCACAACTTTATCCCTGACCTGTCTGGTGTGTTCCTTGGCCTTCATGATGCTGTTTGTTCACTAAGGTTCTCTAACAAACCTCAGAGGGCTTCACAGAACAGCTGTATTTATACTGAGATTAAATGACACACAGGTGGACTCTATTTACTAATTAGGTGACTTCTGAAGGCAATTGGTTCCCCTAGATTTTAGTTATCAGAGTAAAGGGGGCTGAATACAAATGCCCCTCCCCCACACTTTTCACATATTTATTTGTATCATTTATCATTTTCCTTCCACTTCACAATTATGTGACACTTTGTGTTGGTTTATCACATAAAATCCCAATAAAATACATTTATGTTTTTGGTTGTAACATGAGAAAATGTGGAAAATTTCAAGGGGTATGAATACTTTTTCAAGGCAATGTAACTGAAGGAAGAACTTTTTTTCTTTAGTTTTGGATGGAGTGGAGAGGGGTTAGACCCCCCCATTAGGGAGATTCACACTCTCTATTTGTCCTGTTTACTGATATCATTGAAAGTTGAAGAAAATCCCACATTTTGGGTTGTCCCCAGAAAAGTAATAGAGGGGAAATCTTCCAATGGGGACACTAGTCCTGGTGACCTGAGGGAGGGGGTGTCGGGGGGGGGGGGAATTCCCTTAGAGTGATACTAAAGTTTTGTTTTTGTTTAAAAATAACAAACAAGCAGTTGGTTTTGCACAGGGCAGCCCCGATCCATCTCCTTCTCGGGCCCCTCTTGGGAGCTCCTGGCCCCCCCCCCTCCTGTTGAGTGCCCGAGACGTGTATCCATTCAGACATGGAGCCGCGGTGTGGCCCTGCCCCCTCTCTCTCTCCTTATTGGCTAACTAACTTTGATTAACAGCAGCGGGAGCCAATGGCGCCTCTGCTGTGTCTCATCCATTCAGAAGGGAGAGTCCCGGACGGCCGAGGCACTGGTGCACATCGCTGGATGGAGAGGGGGCTCAGGTAAGTATTAGAGGGGCTGAGAGAGGGCTGCAGCACACAGAAGGTTTTTTTTATTTACGTGTTTATTGTACATGAACACAACGTCCAAATTTAGTTTGATTAGTACAGTTTTCATCTGAAAAAAAAAATCGGAAGAGCAAGATTAACGAATGAATACATTACAATACAATGCAACACGTTACATCACTTCCCAAGTCGTATTCTATTGTACGAGAATTTTCATAAATTGAGTATCCTCTTCACTTTCAATATGCAACAAAAAAATGCACAATCATTCTTCCGATATTCTCATCATGTGTACCAGGCTTAAAACATGACCCCATGTCTGCTACTGAGGTCGATCGCCTTCACCATCACAGGAGTCAGCTCTTAATATGATATTAAAGGCAAGGTTTTTTTTTGTTTTTTTTAAATAACGGACATGTTACAGACATGTTATAGACATGTTATAGACATGTTATACTTACCGGCTCTGTATTGGTTTTGCACAGAGCAGCCCTGATCCTCCTCTTCTCGGGCACCCCCCCCCCCTTGCCGGCACTCCTGACCCCCGCTCAGTGCCCCCAGAGCAGACAGCTTGCTATGGGGGCCTTCTCCTGAGCGCCTATTCACACACACAGAGCCATGGCTTGACCCCGCCCCCTCTTTCCTCTCATTGGCCGATGGCTCCCGCTGCTGTCTTAGCCAATGAGGAGGGAAAGTCCCGGAGAGCCGAGGCTGTCATTGCACATCGCCGGATCGCGATGGAGCTCAGGTAAGTAGTCGGGGGTGGGGGGGGGGGGGTGCTGTACAGAGAAGGTTTTTTTTTTACCTTCATGCATAGAATACATGAAGGAAGAAAATCTTACAACCTCTTTAACTGCCATTTGCAGATTGAAGCTCATCCCCTTTATCTGCAGATGAATGAAACAAAAGATACAAAAGTAACAATGTTGCATTTTATTTGTTTCAGAAGGTCATTTTTCCACTTTAACCACTTCAGCCCCGGAAGAATTTACTCCCTTAATGACCAGGCCATTTTATTTTATGCAATAAAGCACTGCGTTACTTTTTAACTGACAATTGCGCGGTCATGCAAAGCTGTACCCAAATAAAATGTATGTCCTTTTTTTCCCCACAAATAGAGATTTCTTTTGGTGGTATTTGATCACCTCTGCGGTTTTTATTTTTTGCGATATAAACAAAAAAAAGCGACAATTTTGAAAAAAAAAATTTTTTTTAACTTTTTGCTATAACACGTATTCCCAAAAAATATATAAAAAAAACCCAAATATATTCATCAGTTTTAGGCCGATATGTATTCTGCTACATAGTTTTGATAAATAAAATCCTAATAAGCGTATATTGATTGGTTTGTGCAAAAGTTATAGCGTCTACAATATAGGGGATAGATTTATAGCATTTTTATTATTTTTTATTTTATTTTACTAGTAATGGCGGCGATCTGCGATTACTACTAGGACGGCGGACAGATCGGACACTTTTGACACTTTTTTTTGGGACCAAATATCCACTGATCACTGTATAAATGACACTGAGATGGAAGGAGTTAAACCTGGGGGGCGATTAAGTGTTCCCTAGGGAGGTGTTTCTAACTGTGGGAGGGGGGGCTGACAGGGAATAGAGAGAGATTGCTGTTCCTAATCACTTTGTTTACACTGGCAGATCCCCGTTCTGGCTCTATGTGGAGCGATCACAGGTACCGATACAGCGATAAATCCGCCCTGTGGCAGGTCAGCAAGTGGTTAAGCCACTTTAGCCCTCATTCACATTGAAGTGATTGGTCATGCGATTTGACGGGTCAAATCGCATGACAAGTCGCAGCCTATTTCCAGCAGTGGCACTGTTCCGGCGTCACACCGATGTGCAAAAGAAGTTTCTGCACTACTTTTGTCGATTTTCGGGTGCCACTACAATGGACATCTGTGCATGAAGCTCCACAGATGTCTTTCAAGGGGGAATAAACACTGAGCTCAGAGCTATTGCATCTCAGAGGAGAGGAAGCCAGTGTAAGGGGGTTTGAATCAGATAAAAAGTTCACTCCTGTGATGGAGGAGGTGAGCGGTAATGACGAGGCCTCACTGAGCAACGTCCTGGGAGTATTCCAGTCAGGCTACAGGAGGTGTGGAAATGTCCTACACCTATAGTAAGGACCAGGGATGGCCCGTCCATTGTGGGCACACAGGTGCCGCCCCCCCATCCATGCCACCGCCCTCCCTATCCATGCCACCAACCCACCCATCCATGCCACCGCCCTCCCTATCCATGCCACCACGCATCCATGCCACCGCCCTCCCTATCCATGCCACCAACCCACCCATCCATGCCACCGCCCTCCCTATCCATGCCACCACCCATCCATGCCACCGCCCTCCCTATCCATGCCACCAACCCACCCATCCATGCCACCGCCCTCCCTATCCATGCCACCACCCATCCATGCCACCGCCCTCCCTATCCACGCCACCACCCATCCATGCCACCGCCCTCCCTATCCATGCCACCAACTCACCCATCCATGCCACCGCCCTCCCTATCCATGCCACCACCCATCCATGCCACCGCCCTCCCTATCCACGCCACCACCCATCCATGCCACCGCCCTCCCTATCCATGCCACCAACCCACCCATCCATGCCACCGCCCTCCCTATCCATGCCACCACCCATCCATGCCACCAACCCACCCATCCATGCCACCGCCCTCCCTATCCATGCCACCACCCACCCATCCATGCCACTGCCCCACCCATCCATGCCACTGCCCCACCCATCCATGCCACCACCCACCCATCCATGCCACCGCCCTCCCTATCCATGCCACCACCCATCCATCCATGCCACCGCCCTCCCTATCCATGCTACAGCCCTCCTTATCCATGCGTCTGGCCCCTTTCAGGACAGTGGGCGCATGAATTTCTATGGCGGGGGAGTGTTTTTTGAAGCACCTGATAAGAGCCAGAGGCTTCAGAATAGGGTGGGCTCGGGACACAGAGCATTGCGTCCGGAGCCCACCCAGGTGTGTTGCAAGAGCGATCCGGTCAATCGGGAAGCAGGTCTGATACCCGTCACCCGATTGTCTGAAAGGACAGGCGATCCTATTGGATGCCTAGGAGGAGGGGGAGGAGACGCACTAGGGAAGCGAGGAGGAGAGGACACAGGAGCCGTTGCCCGATGCCCGCCGCAGCCTGATGTCCGCTGATGCCCCGATCCCCACCGATGTCCGATGTGCCCGCCGCTGCCAGATGTGCCTGCCCCCTGTGATTGCCCCGTGATTGTGCCTGATAGGGTAAGTACCGGTGGACTGGCAGATAGCGAGGGGGTGGGTGGAGAGTTGAGGTGCCGTGGGGGGGTGGTTTTTGTTTTTCCGCCCCCCCAACAAGAAAACACCAGCCGCCACTGGTAAGGACATTATCCATCTTTGGTCAGATCTGCATAGTTTGTTTTTATTCATAAACACCCCTCTACCTTTATAGGAAGTAATTTTGTAAAGGTGAACTAACCCTATAGAATTCCATGATGACCATAACTAATCTGGAAAATACCCCCCCCCCCCCCCCACTCCTAACACCTGTTCTGCCTTAAAGAGTATATATATGAAGTTGACCAGACGTGTGTAAGGTGAAGCATGATCCCGGAATGAAGGCTTTCCTTGTTCTTTATTGTTTAGATATCTGGCAAACACGGTGGAAGAAGACAATGAAGAAGCCAAATACGAGATCTTCCCCTGGGCACTAGGAAAGAACTGGACGCGGCTCTTCCCAGACTTCCTGAGAGCGAGGGATGAGCTGTGGTCGCGCATCCAGCACCGAGCGTCCGTCAGCCGGCGTTGCTGTGATGAGGTCAGTCGATTCTACAAACACGTTTAACAAGGGAACGGGATCGAGTTTATCGTTTACATTCTTCTGAATGAGAGGCGAAATCAACTCCACAACTGCCCAGAGCGATCGATCAGGATTCATCCTCCCGGTGTAACGAGGAATTTACTGGCTGAGCGAGAGATCGCTATCTCCGGTTTTTATGAATCCATCGCATGGAGTTCAACTTGGGTTGCCACCTCATCCCTTTAAACCCGAACACATATTAACCCTTCAATACCGGGGGGCACTTCCCGCACCTTCCTGCCCAGGCCAATTTTCAGCTTTCAGCGCTGTCACTTTTTAAATGACAATTGCGCGGTCATGCTACACTGTAACCAAACTACATTTTTATCATTTTGTTCCCACAAATAGAGCTTTCTTTTGCTGGTATTTGGTCACCTCTGCATTTTTTACTTTTTGCTAAACGAATAAAAAAAGACCGAAAATTTTGAAAAAAAAAAAAGTTTTTCTTTGTTTTTGTTATAAAATTTTATAAATAAGTAAGTTTTGTCCTTCACTGATGAGCACTGATAAGGCGGCACCGATGAGGCGGCACTGATGGGCATTGATAGGCGACACTGACAGGGCACTGAAAGGCTGCACTGATGGGTATTTATGGGTGGCACTGATAGACGGCACTGATAGACGGCACTGATGAGCACTGATAGACGGCACTGAAAGGCAGCACTAATGGGCATCGATGGGCAATGATGGCTGGCACTGGATTTCATTGATAGGCATCACTGGCAGGCATTTTACAATGGTACTGATTGGTAGCTGCCTGGGCACAGATTGGCATTTCCCTGGTGGTCCAGTGTGGTGGCCATCCCTGGTGGTCCTGGGCGGGTATCCGGAGAGCAGCCAATCGGCTCTCCTCTACTCGCATCTGTCAGACGCGAGTGAGGAAAAGCCAATCAACGGCTCTTCCTGTTTACATCGTGTTTAGCTGCGATTGGACACGGCTGATCACGTGGTAAAGAGTCTCCGTCAGAGACTCTTTACTTAGATCGGAGTTGCGGAGTGTCCGACTGACACGCCGCAACAACGATCGCCGCGATGCTCGCCCCCGGGGGTGCGCAGCGGCTTCATATCCTGGCGACGTCATAGTACATCCGGTCAGGATATCGCAACCACTTTTCCAACGTCATAATGCTATACGGCGGGCGGCAAGTGGTTAATTACATGGGTACTGAGGCTGATTTAATGCAGATAAGGCACCAAGTGAGGTTAATTACCACCTTTAATAAGCCACAAAACCCGTGTAATTCATATGTGTTCAGGTTTATGGCCTGTACACACGATCCGAATATCGTACGGCAGATCGTACGGCCGTTTTCGCTTAATAGTCGCAAGTAGAAATTGAATAGGTAGATAAAGTCATGAAAATTCTCGTATGACAGAAAAAAAAAATCGGAAGTGATGTCACGTGTTGTAATGTATTTGTATTGTATTTTCGAACGACAACTATACTGACTAAACGAAAATCGTACGATCTGGAATCGTACGAGGAAAATTTCCATGCTAGTCCGATCAAATAATATCGGATGAACTGTCGTGATCGGATCTCGAAAGTAGTGTACACACGATCCGAAAATCGTACGATTCTTCCTCAGACGACCGTTTTCGTCCGATGTTCGGATCGTGTGTACATAAACTTCCCTCTGTTATCCTATGTGCACACATTGGACGTTTTTGGACATTTATCAGCAGAGGAGTTTATGGGCTGTTGTCTGAACACCCTAAAATCGCTTTCAGGAGCTGTTTTTCTGACCACAAAAAAAGTTTAAAAACGTTAAACACGCATTAAACGCTCAAAAACGTGCCACCTCATCGGTGCCGCCTTATCAGTGCCCATCAGTGAAGGAGAAAACTTACTTATTTACAAAATTTTATAACAAAAACAAAGAAAAACTTTTTTTTTTTTTTTCAAAATTTTCGGTCTTTTTTTATTCGTTTAGCAAAAAGTAAAAAATGCAGAGGTGATCAAATACCAGCAAAAGAAATCTCTATTTCTGGGGACAAAATGATAAAAATGTAGTTTGATTACAGTGTAGCATGACCGCGCAATTGTCATTTAAAAAGTGACAGCGCTGAAAGCTGAAAATTTTTTTTTTCTTAAAAAAAAAAAGCGCTAATAAACGCTATTGCAAAAACGTTAAAAAACGTTGAAAGACTCACTGTGAAGCTACTGGCTTTTTTATAACGTTATTTTAACGTCCGGTGTGTATGGAGCCTTAAAGGGATGAGGTGGCAATACACCATACAATTTTCTTATTCAATTTCCTTTAGATTTACCTTCAACTATGTAAGTACAAGGGTCGGCCTGATTGCGCACAAAAATTGAAAGTGTTTAGATCTGACCTCATATTTATATGGTTTTGGTAAATCTAAAGAAAATCTATAGAAGAAAATGGTATAAATGTATGGCCAGCCTAAGTTCAACTACTATAGGGATTGCTATGAGCCGAAAGTACAAGGACCATTTACATTTTTCTAAAACAACGTATATTTTTAGACTTGCTAGTAAATGACAAAGCTAATGTTGGATTGGAAACTCATATACAGTGGGGGGGGGGGGTAACGATCGTCTCCCCTGCAGATTGTGTAAGTTTTGCCCCCTTACATAGAAATGAAGGGTCTATAATTTTTATCATAGGTGTATTTTATATGATAGAGACTGAATATCAACCAAAAATCCAAAAAAATCACACAATACAAATGTTATAAATGGAGTTGCAGTTCAGTGAGTAAAATAAGTATTTGATCCCCAAGCAAAACATGACTTAGTAGTTGGAGGAGAAACCCTTGTTGGTGATCACAGAGGTCAGACGTTTCTTGTAGGTGGTGATCAGTTTCCACACATCTCAGGAGGGATTTTGTCTTCTTTACAGATCTTCTCTAAATCCTTAAAGGGGTTGTAATCCCTCGTACATCCTATGCATTAAGGTGTAAAAACACCTGGCAGTGATCTCCACCCCCCGTTTTACTTACCTGAGCCCTAGAACTTGACCTGTCCCTCTGGAGGGGATTCTCGGCTCTTGATTGGATAGATTGATAGCAGCGCAGCCATTGGCTCCCGCTGCTGTCAATCAAATCCAATGACACGGGGGGCGGGGCCGAGTCATACATTCGGCGGCTACGGACGAATTGGCTATGGACGGCTATGGGCAAACTTACACAATCTACAGGGGATCAAATCATTATTCTCCCCACTGTAAGTTCCAAGTCTCAGAAGATTTATTAGACTATAATAAATAAACGACAGCCAGGCAGTATAGCTTTGTCTCACATAGCTCTGACCCAAGCATTTCTGCATGTTTTACTGGGACTGTTAGGCTGCATTCACACTTGTGCGACTTGCCATACGACTTCGGACACATAAAGTCGCATGACAAGTCGCAGCCCATTGGTTTCAATGGAACCCGTTCAAATCTATGCGGCTTAAAGTCACAACGACTTGGAAAAGGTTCTGGCACTACTTTGATGAGACTTGAATGCCAGAGAGTGTAAAAGTCACATCAAAGTCGCACTGAAAATCGCACGACTTTGGAGTTGCACAGCTGTGAACGGAGTCCTCTGAGAAAAACTATAAAATACAATCAGATTCTCCTGTCACTAAGAATAACTCTGCAATTAACTCCACTCTGCTAGTGCCATCCCTTTATATACCACCCCTGTGCTAGTACTATCCCTTTATATACCACCCCTGTGCTAGTACTATCCCTTTATATACCACCCCTGTGCTAGTACTATCCCTTTATATACCACCCCTCTGCTAGTACTATCCCTTTATATACCACCCCTGTGCTAGTACTATCCCTTTATATACCACCCCTCTGCTAGTACTATCCCTTTATATACCACCCCAGTGCTAGTACTATCCATTTATATACTACCCCTGTGCTAGTACTATCCCTTTATATACCACCCCTGTGCTAGTACTATCCCTTTATATACCACCCCTGTGCTAGTACTATCCCTTTATATACCACCCCTGTGAAAGTACTATCCCTTTATATATGGACCTCTCTTGTTGGCTCCAACTTGTCTAGCATACACACAGTCACACAAATGTTGGCCAACAATTACGAACGTAGTGACATACAAGACGTACGGCGAGCCGATAAAAAGGAAGTTCAATAGTCATGCGCCACCCTTTGGGCTCCTTCTGCTAATGTCATGTTTGGTGAGCATTGATTCCGAGCATGCGTGTTTGTACTTCGGACTTTTGTCCGACGGACTCGTGTACACACGATCGGAAAGTCCGACAACACACATTTGTTGGCGGAAAATTTGAGAACATGCTAGCCAACATTTGTTGGCGGAAAGCCCGACAACAATTGTCCGATGGAGCATACGCACGGTCGGACTTTCCGCCAACAAGCTCACATCCAACATTTCCCGTTGGAAAATCTGATCGTGTGAACGCGGCATAAGTCTCTCAAAGACTTCAACCAACACAAATCTGCCCTCCAAAGATACAATTCTTGCCTCCACACTGCCAAGCAGACCTATTTCATCACTCTCATTAACACCTTCTCATCCAGTCCCTTCAACTCTCTACTTCGTCCTCCACCACCTCCACCCACTAACTCACTCACTGCCCAGGAGATCGCTAACCACTTCAAAAATAAGATTGATGCAATTCGTGATGAAATCTCCACTCTACAGGTATCTCCCCCAGTTAACACCCCACGTCAACAGGTACAGTTAACACTCCCCCTATTCAAATCTGCCACTATAGACGAAGTTGCTAAACTCCTTTCCAACGCCCGCCTAACCACCTGTCCCCTGGACCCTATTCCCTCTCAAATACTAGTGTCACCATCTGACCCCATCCTACACTCTCTAACCCACATCTTCAATCTCTCCCTCACCTCTGGCATCTTCCCCAATGCTCTAAAAGAAGCACTGGTCACCCCCATACTTAAAAAGCCGTCCTTGGACCCTGCCAGTCCTAACAATCTACGCCCTATCTCCTTGCTCCCCTTTTCCGCTAAACTCCTTGAACGCCTGGTTTACAACCAACTGAGTGACCACCTCATAAAGAATTACCTTCTTGATCCCCTTCGGTCTGGATTTTGCCCTCAACACTCCACAGAAACTGCTCTTCTGAAACTCACAAATGACCTACTAACCTCAAAAACCAACGGACTCTATTCTGTACTCCTTTTTCTGCCTGTGATACGGTTGACCACCCCCTCCTCCTCCAAAAACTTTACTCCCTCGGTCTCCATGACTGTGCTCTTCAGTGGCTCTCATCCTACCTATCCCAACGCACCTTCAGTGTCACTTACAATTCTACTTCCTCCTTTCCTCTTCCCTTCTTGTTGGGGTCCCCCCCAAGGTTCTGTTCTTGGACCTCCCTTATTTTATATCTACACCTCCTCCCTGGGTCAGCTGATAGCCTCTCACGGCTTTCAATATCATTTCTACGCTGATGACACCCAAATATATCTCTCCACCCCTCAACTCACTCCATCAGTCTCCTCACGCATCACTAACTTACTAACCGACATATCTGTATGGATGTCACACCACTTCCTCAAACTCAACTTGTTCAAAACTGAGCTTATAATATTTCCTCCCCCACGTGCCTCTTCCCCCCGACTTCTCTGTCAAGAGCAATGGCACAACCATCCACCCGTCCACACATGTCAGTGTTCTAGGTGTTATCCTGGACTCTGAACTCTCCTTTTGGCCCCACATCCAATCACTTTCCAAAGCTTGCCGCCTCAACCTCCACAACATCTCCAAACTACGTCCCTTTCTAACCAATGAAACCACAAAGCTCCTGATTCACTCGCCTCGGTTACTGCAACTCCCTTCTCATTGGCTTACCTTTATATACACAATCCCCTTTTCAGTCCATCATGAATGCTGCTGCCACCAGACTCATCCACCTTACAAACCGCAATTTTGTTTATAAGTGTTTTTACAGATGCCCTATTTTTTAACATTACAAAACTTAAAAATGATAGCAAATGATTAAAAAACACTAACAAAATTTTAAAAAACTTGTAATTGCTTGCTATGCTTCATAGACCATTTATATATTCCTAATGAGCATGATCCAATCCAATACACCACTAGCATTGCTGTTAGCCAAAACACAGTATAATTAGAATTTGACCTAATATGTTGTTAGATTTCAACCATATGACCCCACCATTGAACTTCACCCCCGACTTGATCAAACATAGTTGCATGAAATTTAGGGTTGGGGTTAGGGTTTTAGTTTCCTATTTTAGGAAAACTAAAAGTTTAGGGTTAGGGGGTTAGGGTTAGTGTTTTCCCCTTGAAGAACAAGTTTAGGGTTATGGTAAGTCTTATGGTTTCCCGTTAGGGTTAGGGTTTCTGGTTAGGGTTTCCCATTAGGGTTAGGGGGTTATGGTTAGTGTTAGGGTTTTCACCTTGAAAAACAAGTTTAGGGTTATGGTAAGTCTTATGGTTTCCCGTTAGGGTTAGGGTTTCCGATTAGGGTTAGGGGGTTATGGTTAGGGTTTTCACCTTGAAAAACAGGTTTAGGGTTATGGTAAGTCTTATGGTTTCCCGTTAGGGTTTCCGATTAGGGTTAGGGGGTTATGGTTAGTGTTAGGGTTTTCACCTTGAAAAACAAGTTTAGGGTTATGGTAAGTGTTATGGTTTCCGGTTAGGGTTTCCCATTAGGGTTAGGGGGTTATGGTTAGGGTTTTCCCCTTGAAGAACAAGTTTAGGGTTATGGTAAGTGTTATGGTTTCCAGTTAGGGTTAGGGTTTCTGGTTAGGGTTTCCTATTAGGGTTAGGGGGTTATGGTTAGGGTTTTCACCTTGAAAAACAAGTTTAGGGTTATGGTAAGTCTTATGGTTTCCCGTTAGGGTTAGGGTTTCCGATTAGGGTTAGGGGGTTATGGTTAGGGTTTTCACCTTGAAAAACAGGTTTAGGGTTATGGTAAGTCTTATGGTTTCCCGTTAGGGTTTCCGATTAGGGTTAGGGGGTTATGGTTAGTGTTAGGGTTTTCACCTTGAAAAACAAGTTTAGGGTTATGGTAAGTGTTATGGTTTCCGGTTAGGGTTTCCCATTAGGGTTAGGGGGTTATGGTTAGGGTTTTCCCCTTGAAGAACAAGTTTAGGGTTATGGTAAGTGTTATGGTTTCCAGTTAGGGTTAGGGTTTCTGGTTAGGGTTTCCTATTAGGGTTAGGGGGTTATGGTTAGGGTTTTCACCTTGAAAAACAAGTTTAGGGTTATGGTAAGTCTTATGGTTTCCCGTTAGGGTTAGGGTTTCCGATTAGGGTTAGGGGGTTATGGTTAGGGTTTTCACCTTGAAAAACAGGTTTAGGGTTATGGTAAGTCTTATGGTTTCCCGTTAGGGTTTCCGATTAGGGTTAGGGGGTTATGGTTAGTGTTAGGGTTTTCACCTTGAAAAACAAGTTTAGGGATATGGTAAGTGTTATGGTTTCCGGTTAGGGTTTCCCATTAGGGTTAGGGGGTTATGGTTAGGGTTAGGGTTTTCCCCTTGAAGAACAAGTTTAGGGTTATGGTAAGTGTTATGGTTTCCAGTTAGGGTTAGGGTTTCTGGTTAGGGTTTCCTATTAGGGTTAGGGGTTTATGGTTAGTGTTTTCACCTTGAAAAACAAGTTTAGGGATATGGTAAATGTTATGGTTTCCTGTTAGAGGGATTAGGGTTAGGGTTTCTGGTTAGGGTTTCCCATTAGGATTAGGGGGTTAGGGTTAGGGTTATGGTAAGTGTTATGGTTTCCCGTTAGGGTTTCCCATTAGGGTTAGGGGGTTATGGTTAGGGTTAGGATTTTCCCCTTGAAGAACAAGTTTAGGGTTATGGTAAGTCTTATGGTTTCCCGTTAGGGTTTCCGATTAGGGTTAGGGGGTTATGGTTAGTGTTAGGGTTTTCACCTTGAAAAACAAGTTTAGGGTTATGGTAAGTGTTATTGTTTCCTGTTAGGGTTTGCCATTAGGGTTAGGGGTTATGGTTAGGGTTTTCCCCTTGAAGAATAGGTTCAGGGTTATGGTAAGTGTTATGGTTTCCCGTTAGGGTTTCTGCCTAGCTTTAGGGTTTCCCATTAGGGTTAGGGGGTTAGGATTTTCCCCTTGAAGAACAAGTTTAGGGTTATGGTAAGTGTTATGGTTTCTGGTTAGTGTTAGGGATTCCCATTAGGGTTGGGGGTTAGAGTTAAGGTTTCCCCTTAAAGAACAAGTTTAGGGTTATGGTAAGTGGTATGGTTTCCCGTTAGGGTTTCTGGTTAGGGTTGGGTTTCTCATTAGGGTTAGGGGGTTATGGTTAGGGTTAGGGTTTTCCCCTTGAATAACAAGTTTAGGGTTATGGTAAGTGTTATGGTTTCCAGTTAGGGTTAGGGTTTCCTATTAGGGTTAGGGGGTTATGGTTAGGGTTTTCACCTTGAAAAACAAGTTTAGGGATATGGTAAGTGTTATGGTTTCCTGTTAGGGGGATTAGGGTTTCTGGTTAGGGTTTCCCATTAGGATTAGGGGGTTAGGGTTATGGTAAGTGTTATGGTTTCCCGTTAGGGTTTCCCATTAGGGTTAGGGGTTATGGTTAGGGTTTTCCCCTTGAAGAATAGGTTTAGGGTTATGGTAAGTGTTATGGTTTCCCATTAGGGTTAGGGTTTCCGGTTAGGGTTTCCCATTAGGGTTAGGGGGTTATGGTTACAGTTTTCAACTTGAAGAACAAGTTTAGGGTTATGGTAAGTGTTATGGTTTTCAGTTAGGGTTTCTGGTTAGGGTTAGGGTTTCTGGTTAGGGTTAGGGTTTCCCATTAGAGTTAGGGGGTTATGGTTAGGGTTAGGGTTTTCCCCTTGAAGAACAAGTTTAGGGTTATGGCAAGTGTTATGGTTTCCTGTTAGGGTTTCTCATTAGGGTTAGGGTTTCCCATTAGGGTTAGAGGTTATGGTTAGAGTTTTCCCCTTGAAGAACAAGTTTAGGGTTATGGTAAGTGTTATGGTTTCCCTTTAGGGTATCTGGTTAGGGTTTCCCATAAGGGTTAGGGGGGTAATAGTTAGGGTTTTCCCCTTGAAGAACAAGTTTAGGATTATGGTAGGTGTTATGGTTTCCCGTTAGGGTTTCTCATTAGGGTTAGGGTTTTCCCCTTGAAGAACCCGCCAGTCACAATAAAAATCGCTGATCGCCGCCATTACTAGTAAAAAAAACCAAAATTATTAATAAAAATGCCATAAAACTATTCCCTATTTTGTAGACGCTATAACTTTTGCGCAAACCAATCAATAAACGCTTATTGCGATTTTTTTTTTTTTTTTACCAAAAATATGTAGAAGAATACGTATCGGCCTAAACTAAGGAAAAAAAAAATTTATATATATATATTTTTTGGGGATATTTATTATAGCAAAAAGTAAAAAATATTGCTTTTTTTTTCAAAATTTGTCGCTCTTTTTTTGTTTATAGCGAAAAAAGTAAAAACCGCAGAGGCGATCAAATACCACCAAAAGAAAGATCCATTTGTGGAGAAAAAAAGGACGTCAATTTTGTTTGGGAGCCACGTCGCACGACCGCGCAATTGTCAGTTAATGCGACGCGGTGCCGTTTTGCAAAAAAACGCTCTGGTCTTTGGCCAGCCAAATGGTCCGGGGGGTTTAAGTGGTTAAAAATTAAATATATTTAAAAAATTGCAATTAAATTTTGCATAAAAAAGACAAAATAAATAAATAAAAAAAATGAAATTACATATACAGCTTATAAAAAAAAATAAAACAAAAAAATATACTAATCATATGCAATTTAAAAATTAAATATATTAAAAAATTAGCATTTCTTCCTCACATATGCGCGTTATGAGATCCATAGTAAAAGCACCGAAATTGAGGTAGAATCAAGTACACTGCAGCTCTCTCATCTGCTGCTACTTACTCTGGTCTCACAGAATGGCTGAAATAGTTAAATAATACTGTTTTTTTTGTGCTTTGGGAGGGTCCTATGATGTTATCTTAAATAAACACTCCTTGACGCAAACGCGGCAAAACAGGCATTTTTAAACTCCGGTTTGAAGCTGTAAAAAAAATTGTTCAGAGAAGGTTGCCTCAGCATCCCGTGTACATTAAGCCTAAAAGATCCATCTTCCTGTGCTTCATATAGGCCTATTGCCCTTTTAAATTTAGATTTTAAGATTCTGACAAAGCCTATTTCTAAGCGATTACAACCGTTGTTGTCTAATATCCTTGACTCCGATACACATGTGAATTTGAGGAGATTATATACCAATACTCATGCCTCACATCTTAATATAGGTTCTAAGCATAGGCGTGCGCACAGGGTGTGCCGGGTGTGCCTGGGCACACCCTAATCACCTCATGTGCATTAGCATTATCCAGGAGCAGCACCAGGTGGGTGGTTGGGGATGCCAGTGGCCAGTGTAAATGCCCCCATTATATTAAAGTCTAGGTTCAACTTTAGGAACATGTTACACTCGTATTTAGGGTGTACCGTAATATGCTCTCAATCAACTGTCTCCCACCATCAGAACCCCCTTCCTGTGACAGCAGGTGGCGTTCATGTGTGTTTGAACTTTGGGGTGCACACCTATGGTTCTAAGGATATTGCCTCCTTAGATATAGAGAAGGCTTTTGACACGTTGGAGTGGCCCTTTTTGTGGGAGGTACTCCACAGAATGGACTTTTCCGATGGTGTTTATAAAATGGTTGCAGGTTTTGTATAGAAATCCAGCCGTTGCAGTGAAGATGGGGGGAGGATTATCAAACGCCTTCTCATTGTTTAGGGGAACCCGGAAGGGCTGCCCTCTTTCTCCGTCCCTTTTTGCTATGGAGCCTGTGGCAGAAGCTCTACATACCCCCCCCCCCCCCCCCCCCAATATTAAGGGATTGGGTGGTTGGAGGAGAGGGTAGCCCTGTACACAGACAACCTTTTATTAGTTTTTAAATGATGCTGGACCCTCTCTTCAAGGGGTTCTGAAGATATTGGACTCCTTTTCAATAGTTCCAGGGCTGAAGGTAAATTGGAGTAAGTCTATGTTGTTCCCAATAGATATGGAGAACCGCAATACGGCCTTGAAGGATACCCCACAGCAATGGGTGGAGAACCTCAAATATTTAGGAGTTGTAATTTCCCACCAAGCTTCAGAATTTACCTCTTTGAATCTGACTCCGATATTGGGAGACATTGGATCAAAACTGAAACCATGGAAGTCTTTACCATTGTCTTTATTGGGACGAATTAATCTTTTAAAAATGAAAATTATACCAAAATTCATGAACTTATTTAGACTTTCTCCCCAGTGGCTTCCTATGTCCTTCTTTACAAAATTAAATCAACTTTTTTCATCGTTTCTATGGGAAACAAAGAGCCCCAGGTATAAACTAACCACCCTGATGCACCCTTGTGAACAGGGAGGTCTAGCCTTTCCGGACTTATATAAATATTTTTTGGCCACCCAGCTGGTTACGGCCACATGGTGGGTAAATCCTGATTTATATATCTCCTGTTACCCGTCTGGAAGTGGCAGTAGTAGGCTCCATGGATGCTCTTAAGGCTCTTCTATTTAGGGGTCTTAGGGCACCATATTTGTTGACTCCTTCAATGCTTACTACTATGCGAGCCTGGGAGGCCGGTCTTAGATGTGAGCATTACCCGAAAGATGCTTTTTCTCCAAACACACCTTTATGGTTTGATCCCACCCTTCCTCAATTTAGACACCGGAGCCTATTGCCTGGACTAAATATAATATAAAAATACTCTCCCGGGTGATTACCGATCACAAACTATCCACTTTTTCTATACTAACTTCGACTTTTAATGCTCCAAATTCCCATTTATTTAGATATTTTCAGCTTCATCGCACCTTTTATACACAATTCCCACAGGACAGTTTAAAGATTGAACAATCTGCTTTAGAACTAGCGCTTAGGTCCGAGTGTTTGGATAGGCCTACCTCCAGATTGTATTCTCACCTTATATTAACCACTTCAATACCGGGGGGCACTTCCCCCCCTTCCTGCCCAGACCAATGTTCAGCTTTCAGCGCTGTTGCAGTTTGAGTGACAATTGTGCGGTCATACAACACCATACCCAAACTAAATCTTTATCATTTTGTTCCTTTCTTTTGGTGGTATTTGATCACATCTGCGTTTTTCATTTTTTGCTAAACAAATAAAAAAAGACCGAAAATTTTGAAAAAAATAAAAGTTTTGCTTTTGTTTCTGTTATAAAATTTTGTAAATAAGTAAGTTTTCTCTTTCACTGATGGGCACTGATAAGGGGGTACCGATGAGCAGGCACTGACGATGGGCACTGATATGCGGCACTGATGTCCACTGGTAGGCGGCACTGATGGGTGGCACTGATATGCAGCACTGATGGGCATTGAGAGGCGGCACTGATAGGCACTCATGGGTGGCACTGGTGGGCACTTATGGGCACTGATAGGCGACACTGATGGGCACTTAAAGGCTGCAAAGATGGGTTTTTATGGGTGGCACTGATAGGCGGCACTGATGGGTGGCACTGATATGCAGCACTGATGGGCATTGAGAGGTGGCACTGATAGGCACTCATGGGTGGCACTGGTGGGCACTTATGGGCACTTATGGGCACTTAAAGGCTGCAAAGATGGGTTTTTATGGGTGGCACTGATAGGCGGCACTGATGGGTATTGATACGCGGCACTGATATGAGGCACTGATAGGCATCCCTGGTGGCACTGGCAGTGGTAGGCATTGTGAGTGGGCACTGATTGGCAGCTGCCTGGGCACATATTAGTATTTCCCCGGGGGTCTAGGGGGGGCATACCCGGTGGTCCAGTGTGGATGGCCATCCTGGTGGTCCTGGGAGGCATGATGGTGGTCCTGGGTGGGATCCGAGGGGGGCTGTGCTAATAAACAATCAGCACAGACCCCCCCCTGTCAGGAGAGCAGCCAATCGGCTCTCCTCTACTCGCGTCTGACAGACGCGAGTGAGGAAAAGCCGATCACCGGTTCTTCCTATTTACATCGTGATCAGCCGTGATTGGACACGGCTGATCACGTGGTAATGAGTCTCTGTCAGAGACTCTTTACCTAGATCGTTGTTGCGGAGTGTCAGACTGACACACCGCAACAACGATCGCCGTGGTGCGCGCCCCCGGGGAGCGCGCAGCGCCTTAATATCCTGAGGACGTCATATGACGCCCAATCAGGATATTGAAACCACTTTGCCGCCGTCGTTCTGCTATATGGCGGGCGGCAAGTGGTTAATCTCTATCTTGCCATTGGAGGCTCTTAGAGCTGGGTGGGTGCGAGATATACCAGATCTGGATAAGGAGGATTGGAGGGGTGTGCGGGGATTTCCTTCTGCGATCTTTGATATCTTTGAGAGATCGAATGATTCAATCTGAATTGATACATAGAGCACATATCAAGCCATACAGACTTAAAAAGATAAATCCTGTGTGCTCTTCAGATTGTTGGAGATGTGGAGGAACTCAGGGGGATTTTACACACATCATCTGGACTTGTCCATATATAGTTATTTTTTGGAAGGAAGTGGTGGATTTATTGAATTCTATCACCTCTGTTCCTTTACCAATCTTAATGTCTGTTTGTTTATTGGGTTTGGTACCGACTATTCTTCCCACAGCATCTGAGCGAGTGTTTGCTAATATAACATTATTCTACGCAAGGAAATCCATTGAATTGCATTGGAAGAAGCCTCGGTCTCCTACGCTCTCATATTGGAAACAATCGGTAAATAATAATCTTCCATTATATAGAGATACGGATATGAACAGGGGTTGTCCTAGTAAGTATGATAAGGTGTGGGCCAAGTGGTTGGATAAACCGCTTACAGCATCAAATGGCCACGGGGGCCGCTACCCATAACATATGAACTTTTATGATTATAGGTTTGGATACATTGCGGAGAGAAGGAACTAATGCTTGTCTCTCTTTTTTTTTTTTTGTTACACTGGATTTTGAACTTGTTTTTATTCATATTTTCAGTTCAATGTGTATGTTTTTTTTTTGTTGTGATTTGTGTTGTTTGTTTGTTAAGATAATTAATAAAAAAAAATTCTAAAAAAAAAAAATGTATATAGTGGATCAAAAATTTTTTTTTTTTTTGCTCTGCACCTGTCTAGTTCTATTGTAAGCTGCAGAGAGTACCAACATTACCTCTTATAATAATGTATATCAATAATATAAAACCGGCAGGTCTACCTTCCAGCGTTTACTTCCCTCTCGCTTCCTCTGCAGGTGATGGCGATCGCTCCGACGCACTACATCTGGCAGCGAGAACGCTCTGAACAGCATAGCGGTGCAGTGAGAAACTACAATCCGGATGAATCTAATTTTCCCCGCGGCCCTTCAGCTACACCTCCAGACTGCTTCGTGTGCGGAAAAAAAGGACGCCTCGTGGCCCTGGGATTATCCGGCTCCTCGTCATCCTCATCTGACACTTCACCCATGGAAAAAAAAGTACCACAGGGTTCTCCAAAACCAACAGCCGACCCACAACCGTCCTGCCACTACTTCCAAGGTTTGCCCCTCTCTGTGAAATATTTACACTAGGCGGTGTAGCAATTTATCGTAAATGTTTTTTTTTTTTTAATTATTTCAATAAGTTTGTGTTTATTAAAAGTGGTCAGTGTTTTCCTGAGCCTAGATCAGGGATATGCAATTAGGAGACCTCCAGCTGTTGCAGAACTACAAGTCCCATGAGGCATAGCAAGGAAAGTCTCATGTGTTCCGTCAGATTGGGCGACCCGTCAAAACTTGTAACGCAAGTGACGTTCCGTCGCGGCCATCTTGGTACACCCCGCTCTCGCCCACACTAACCCTGCAGTCTTAGGTCGCCAAGCAGACATCTTTTTGCACCCACCAAAATGTTGCATTTCACACATATTTTTACCACTAAACTGAGTTTATAACGTGAAATACAGTATTTAGAAGTCCGTAACACCGTTTTGATGTTGAATTTTAAAAGTGTTCTGTCAGATTTGCAAATCTGTGAGATCAGCAGGTTTTGCCGCTGCTTTTAAAATTCAACTTCAAAACAGTGTCACAGCTTTCTAAATACTGTATTTCACGATATAAGCTCAGTTTAGTGGTAAAAATAAGTGTGCAAGGTTTTGGTGGGTGTAAAAAGAGGTCCTCTTGGCAACTTCAGACTGTAGGCTTAGTGTGGGTGAGTGCGGGGTGCACCAAGACGGCTGTGACGGAACGTCACTTTTGTTAAGAATTCTGACGGGTCGCCTAATCTGATGGAACACAAGCATGACTCCCAAAGGCAGAGGTACGATGGGACTTGTAGTTCCGCAACAGCTGGAGGGCCCACAGGTTGGACAGCCATGGCCTAGAAGCTGGAGAGGGTTTAAAAATTGGGAACACGTGTGCTTTCTAAATGATCACTCCCCCTTTCACACACACATGCAAAATGAAATACCAATACAGATGTCAAATTGTGGCCTTCAGCTACCAGGCAGTATTTACAGCCACTGTTGTATGCCCCGTATACTACCATACATGCATAGACGCCCGCAGCAGATTCTCTAAGGCCTGGTGGAGGAGGAGGGGACTACAGCAGGGAGTACCAGGTGACACCATGTGAGGCCTGTATTGTCCAGTGGTCCCTGGGTAGGGAGGAGGGGACCACGGCAGGGAGTAACAGGTGACACCATGTGAGGCCTGTATTGTCCAGTGGTCCCTGGGTAGGGAGGAGGGGACCATGGCAGGGAGTACCAGGTGACACCATGTGAGGCCTGTATTGTCCAGTGGTCCCTGGGTAGGGAGGAGGGGACCATGGCAGGGAGTACCAGGTGACACCATGTGAGGCCTGTATTGTCCAGTGGTCCCTGGGTAGGGAGGAGGGGACCATGGCAGTGAGTACCAGGTGACACCATGTGAGGCCTGTATTGTCCAATGGTCCCTGGGTAGGGAGGAGGGGACCACGGCAGGGAGTACCAGGTGACACCATGTGAGGCCTGTATTGTCCATTGGTCCCTGGGTAGGGAGGAGGGGACCATGGCAGGGAGTACCAGGTGACACCATGTGAGGCCTGTATTGTCCAGTGGTCCCTGGGTAGGGAGGAGGGGACCACGGCAGGGAGTACCAGGTGACACCATGTGAGGCCTGTATTGTCCAGTGGTCCCTGGGTAGGGAGGAGGGGACCATGGCAGGGAGTACCAGGTGACACCATGTGAGGCCTGTATTGTCCAGTGGTCCCTGGGTAGGGAGGAGGGGACCATGGCAGGGAGTACCAGGTGACACCATGTGAGGCCTGTATTGTCCAGTGGTCCCTGGGTAGGGAGGAGGGGACCATGGCAGTGAGTACCAGGTGACACCATGTGAGGCCTGTATTGTCCATTGGTCCCTGGGTAGGGAGGAGGGGATCAGGGCAGGGAGTACCAGGTGACACCATGTGAGGCCTGTATTGTCCAGTGGTCCCTGGGTAGGGAGGAGGGGACCATGGCAGGGAGTACCAGGTGACACCATGTGAGGCCTGTATTGTCCAGTGGTCCCTGGGTAGGGAGGAGGGGACCATGGCAGTGAGTACCAGGTGACACCATGTGAGGCCTGTATTGTCCAATGGTCCCTGGGTAGGGAGGAGGGGACCACGGCAGGGAGTACCAGGTGACACCATGTGAGGCCTGTATTGTCCATTGGTCCCTGGGTAGGGAGGAGGGGACCACGGCAGGGAGTACCAGGTGACACCATGTGAGGCCTGTATTGTCCATTGGTCCCTGGGTAGGGAGGAGGGGACCACGGCATGGAGTACCAGGTGACACCATGTGAGGCCTGTATTGTCCATTGGTCCCTGGGTAGGGAGGAGGGGACCATGGCAGGGAGTACCAGGTGACACCATGTGAGGCCTGTATTGTCCATTGGTCCCTGGGTAGGGAGGAGGGGACCATGGCAGGGAGTACCAGGTGACACCATGTGAGGCCTGTATTGTCCAATGGTCCCTGGGTAGGGAGGAGGGGACCACGGCAGGGAGTACCAGGTGACACCATGTGAGGCCTGTATTGTCCAGTGGTCCCTGGGTAGGGAGGAGGGGACCATGGCAGGGAGTACCAGGTGATACCATGTGAGGCCTGTATTGTCCAGTGGTCCCCGGGTAGGGAGGAGGGGAGTACCAGGTGACACCATGTGAGGCCTGTATTGCCCAGTGGTCCCCGGGTAGGGAGGAGGGAACCACGGCAGGAAGTACCAGGTGACACCATGTGAGGCCTGTATTGTCCAGTGGTCCCTGGGTGGGGAGTACCAGGTGACACCATCTGAGGCCTGTATTGACCATTTGACAGTTCGCACTGTGATATGCAAAGATCTGGGGGTGTCATTAACTTTCTATTGACACCCACAGCGGTCCGCATAGGGCAGTGTGAACTGCCTGCGAGTTCTATGCGATGCGAGAACCGGCACTGGAATCGCACTGGTGTGAACCGGCACTCCGACAAGAAAAGCATCAACATCAGTACATTTGATTCATCATCATATCAATTTTAGAGGGATTTATCCACTTGACCTCCAGAAGATTGAGGCTCGATTCACATTGGTGCGATGCGGGAAACCCTGCCAATCCAGTGCGGGTTCCCGCATCGCACCCGAATCGCTGGCGGTTCACACTGCCCTTTGCGAACCGCTGCGGGTGTCAATACAAAGTTAATGAACCCTCCAGATCGGTTCGCAGATCGCAGTGTGAACTGTGAATTCGGACAGGAATCAGATGGCATTGGGTGGGAACACCCAATGTGATCCTATTGTGGTGCAGAAAAAAATAAAGGATCCTGCACGAGTTTGGTCCGAATGCGATGTAAACTCAGCTACGTGGTTTGTATGGCTGAATTCGCATTGCACAGAAATCGCATGAGATCTGCACAGCAATGCGGTCTGGCATCACACAAGTGTGAACCGGCCCTTTACCCTCCCCCCCAATAAGTTTATATTGATTGGTTTGCATGCAAGTTATAGCGCCTAAAAAAAATGGGATATGTACTGAAATTTTTTTAATGGGGGGCGATCAGCGGCTTATAACAGGATGGCGTACAATCTCATACCAACTGCCACTGACATCGCCAATTACATTATTACAGTGATCAGTGGTAATAATATGCACTGTCACTGTACTAATGACACTGGCTGCGAAAGGGTTAAACAACAGGGGCGATCAAAGGGTTAAATAAGATCTGGTTATTTTCTTTCCCTGCTTAGCAACAAGATCTCCGGTCACTGAACACAGCTCTGTGTTCCGTGAAGCTCTGAACCACCGGCGATCAATGACTGGCCGGGACCCGGTGATCGGCATGTACTGTAACGAATCACAGCACAGCTGGGCAGGCGCGCACGTCCTCTGCCAGGAAATGCAGAGTCACATATATACATGCACTTTAACGAATTGAAAAAATAAAAAATAAAAAAAATCGACCCCACCCCCCGGCCAGGTGCCGTCACTAAGGCCCCTCCCTTTTCACACTGGTTCGCTTCAAAACTGCCAATAAAATGCTGAGCTCTTTTGAAATGGTTTTGGCAGCGTTTGCGGTATGGTTCGTAAAAGGTCACGTGACTCAAAAACTGCACTGAGGCGTATTTGTAGCGCTTCCCATTCATTTTAAATGGAGAGGGGCATTTTTGAGGCGCTTTTATTAGTTCCCCGAAGATGCTGAAGGCAAGATTTTTTTTTTTTACTGCACCGCCAGCACACCAGTACCCGCCCCAGTATGAAAGCATTCCCCGCCCCACTATGAAAACATTCCCCGCCCCACTATGAAAACATTCCCCGCCCCACTATGAAAACATTCCCCGCCCCACTATGAAAACATTCCCCGCCCCAGTATGAAAACATTCCCCGCCCCACTATGAAAGCATTCCCCGCCCCACTATGTAAACATTCCCCGCCCCAGTATGAAAACATTCCCCGCCCCACTATGAGAACATTCCCCGCCCCACTATGAAAACATTCCCCGCCCCACTATGTAAACATTCCCCGCCCCAGTATGAAAACATTCCCCCCCTAGTATAAAAACATTCCCCGCCCCACTATAAAAACATTCCCCGCCCCACTATAAAAACATTCCCCGCCCCACTATGAAAACATTCCCCGCCCCACTATGAAAACATTCCCCGCCCCACTATGAAAACATTCCCCGCCCCACTATGAAAACATTCCCCGCCCCACTATGAAAACATTCCCCGCCCCACTATGAAAGCATTCCCCGCCCCACTATGAAAACATTCCCCGCCCCAGTATGAAAACATTCCCCGCTCCAGTATGAAAACATTCCCCGCCCCAGTATAAAAACATTCCCCCCCCACTATGAAAACATTCCCCGCCCCACTATGAAAACATTCCCCGCCCCACTATGAAAACATTCCCCGCCCCACTATGAAAACATTCCCCGCCCCACTATGAAAACATTCCCCGCCCCACTATGAAAGCATTAATTTATTTTAATGGGAAGCATTTTTCTTGATCTTTTCAGGCACTTTTTTTTTTTTTAATGCAAAAGCGCTTAAAAAGATCTTCAAGAGTGAAAGGACTCTAAAAGCTTAGGAAACATTCTGATTGGTGTTCAGTTATATTTTCTACAACATCCCAGTGAAATTGATGTCTATTTGTGCGCTTTTCAGTTAACCAGGAAAATGTGACGGGAAGACGCTTATCATCCCAAGACAAGTCCATGGAGTGGTTCTCACACAGCGAGTAGATTCGGCCGCAGCCTGTGAAATAATGAAGAAGGTTACAGAATATTTATAGTAGTTGTAGTAAAAGTTTGAATCTAAAAAAGTATTATTGGAATGATTTTACTGTATGAAGCAATCCTGAATTAGAACCCATGTAAAGGCATCGGGTGTAGAGGGGGTGAGAGAACCTGGATGGAGCAGAGTTACCCCTTTGCCCTTTACTTCTGCCCCTCATTTTCCCTCCTATTATTCCCTCATACCCACCCATTCTCTTGCCCCCTATGCCCTACCCTACCCAATCCCCCCTCTCTTCCATTATCCCCCCATTCCCTTGCCCCCTATGCCCTACCCTACCCAATCCCCCCTCTCTTCCATTATCCCCCCATTCCCTTGCCCCCTATGCCCTACCCCACCCAATATCCCCTCTTCCATTATCCCCCCATTCCCTTGTCCCCTATGCCCTACCCCACCCAACCCCCCCTGTTCCATTATCCCCCATACCCCCCCATTCCCTTGCCCCCTATGCCCTACCCCACCCAATCTCCCCTCTTCCATTATCCCCCCATTCCCTTGCCCCCTATGCCCTACCCCACCCAATCCCCCCTCTATTCCATTATCCCCCCATTCCCTTGCCCCCTATGCCCTACCCCACCCAATCCCCCCTCTCTTCCATTATCCCCCCATTCCCTTGCCCCCTATGCCCTACCCCACCCAATCCCCCCTCTATTCTATTACCCCCCCATACCCACCCATTTCCTTGCCCCCTATGCCCCTACCCCACTCAATCACTCCTCTCTCCTATCTTCCCTACATGGCACCCCCAGTTTTTTATAAAACACATACATTGGGGACAATGATCCCTCCAGACACACCGCACCTCTAATCATACAAAAGTTCTTCCTGATGGGAATAGCATTAGCACTTTATTATTATCCTGTTATGACTCTGATCACACGGGCGATACACGGCAATCCCATATACTGTGCCGACTATCGCAGTCATATCCTTGTTTATTGTCAGTGTATGAACCTTGTTCTCCTGAATAAAGACCATACAGAAAGAAGAAGTCACAGATTTATTGGGGTCACTGTGTGCTGCATATTGTAAAAAAATGGAGCTATGTACACATAATAGTAATAATAATACTAATATACATAATAAAGACCTCCACATCAGCTGGAATCTTCTGGATCTGTTGGGGGTGCCGGGTTATATTTCCTCAGGTGCACAAGAAAGGCTGGAAAATAAATATCAATCCTGCTGAATGGTAATAGTCATTCATAGTCACAGCCAATCAATAACAGAGTTCACAGCCAATCAATAACAGAGTTTACAGCCAATCAATAACAGAGTTTACAGCCAATCAATAACAGAGTTTACAGCCAATCAATAACAGAGTTTACCGCCAATCAATAACAGAGTTTACCGCCAATCAATAACAGAGTTCACAGCCAATCAATAACAGAGTTCACAGCCAATCAATAACAGAGTTCACACCAATCAATAACAGAGTTCACACCAATCAATAACAGAGTTCACACCAATCAATAACAGAGTTCACACCAATCAATAACAGAGTTCACACCAATCAATAACAGAGTTCACACCAATCAATAACAGAGTTCACAGCCAATCGATAACAGAGTTCACAGCCAATCAATAACAGAGTTCCCAGCCAATCAATAACAGAGTTCACACCAATCAATAACAGTTCAAGTTTGGCAATCTCTGTAATGGGCACACACTGGGAATGGTGAGGACTAACGTTCCGCCTGACGCAGAGACCGCCTCCTCATGTCCAACCTGGAGACGAGAGCCAGGCATGGAAAGTAGTGACACACCGATACCAATACCAATACCTTTCCTCGCCGATACCAATTACCGATACCTATTTTTAGTGTCACCTGACATTTTTTTTTTTTTTTTGTTTAGTCTAATGAAAAATGATTTCCATTTCTTTATAAATTATGGAGAACAATTCTTCTGTAGCTTTGAAATCATACCTCTTCAGCGCAATTTCAATGCCGCAGATCAGTGCGATTTGGACCTCTGACTTCATTGCTACTTGCGACTTTTTTTTTAACCACCCCTGACCCCCCCCCCCCTTCATAACTGAGGCCATTTTTTTTCTTTTTGCCACTACGTTATTTTAATTGACCATTGCGCGGCGCTGTACCCAAACTAAATTGATGTAATTTTTTCCCCACAAATAGAGCTTTCTTTTGGTGGTATTTGATCACCTCTGCGACTTTTATTTTTGTTTGCGCTATAAACAAGGAAAAAAAAAAAGACTGACAATTTTACAAAAAAATACATATATAGTGGGGATGGAAAGTATTCAGACCCCCTTACATTTTTCACTCTTTGTTATATTGCAGCCATTTGCTAAAATCATTTGAGTTCATTTTTTTCCTCATTAATGTACACACAGCACCCCATATTGTACACACAGCACCCCATATTGTACACACAGCACTCCATATTGTACACACAGCACTCCATATTGTACACACAGCACCCCATATTGTACACACAGCACCCCATATTGTACACACAGCCCCCCGTATTGTACACACAGCCCCCCATATTGTACACACAGCACCCCATATTGTACACACAGCACCCCATATTGTACACACAGCACCTCATATTGTACAGACAGCACCCCCCATTTTGTACACACAGCCCCCCATATTGTACACACAGCCTCCCGTATTGTACACACAGCCCCCCGTATTGTACACACAGCACCCCATATTGTACACACAGCACCCCATATTGTACACACAGCACCCCATATTGTACACACAGCACCTCATATTGTACACACAGCACCCCATATTGTACACACAGCACCTCATATTGTACACACAGCCCCCCATATTGTACACACAGCTCCCCATATTGTACACACAGCACCCCATATTGTACACACAGCACCTCATATTGTACACACAGCCCCCCATATTGTACACACAGCACCCCATATTGTACACACAGCACCTCATATTGTACACACAGCCCCCCATATTGTACACACAGCCCCCCATATTGTACACACAGCACCCCATATTGTACACACAGCACCCCGTATTGTATACACAGCACCCCCATATTGTACACACAGCACCCCATATTGTACACACAGCCCCCCATATTGTACACACAGCACCCCGTATTGTATACACAGCACCCCATATTGTACACACAGCACCCCATATTGTACACACAGCACCTCATATTGTACACACAGCCCCCCATATTGTACACACAGCCCCCCATATTGTTTACACAGCACCCCATATTGTACACACAGCACCCCATATTGTACACACAGCACCCCGTATTGTACACACAGCACCCCATATTGTACACACAGCACCTCATATTGTACACACAGCCCCCCATATTGTACACACAGCACCCCATATTGTACACACAGCCCCCCATATTGTACACACAGCCCCCCATATTGTACACACAGCACCCCATATTGTACACACAGCCCCCCATATTGTACACACAGCTCCCAATATTGACAGAAAAACACAGAATTGTTGACATTTTTGCAGATTTAATAAATAAGAAAAACTGAAATATCACATGCTCCTAAGTATTCAGACCCTTTGCTCAGTATTTAGTAGAAGCCCCTTTTGATGAGTCTTTTTGGGAAAGATACAACAAGTTTTTCACACCTGGATTTGGGGATCCTCTGCCATTCCTCCTTGCAGATCCTCTCCAGTTCTGTCAGGGGGGGATGGTAAACGTTGGTGGACGGCCATTTTTAGGTCTCTCCAGAGATGCTCAATTGGGTTTAAGTCAGGGCTCTGGCTGGGCCATTCAAGAACAGTCACTGAGTTGTTGTGAAGCCACTCCTTCGTTATTTTAGCTGTGCGCTTAGGGTCATTGTCTTGTTGGGAGGTAAACCTTCGGCCCAGTCTGAGGTCCTGAGCACTCTGGAGAAGGTTTTCGTCCAGGATATCCCTGTACTTGGCCGCATTCATCTTTCCCTCGATTGCAACCAGTCGTCCTGTCCCTGCCGCTGAAAAACACCCCCACAGCATGATGCTGCCACCACCATGCTTCACTGTTGGGACTGTATTGGACAGGTGATGAGCAGTGCCTGGTTTTCTCCACACATACCGCTTAGAATTAAGGCCAAAAAGTTCTATCTTGTTCTCATCAGACCAGAGAATCTTATTTCTCACCATCTTGGAGTCCTTCAGGTGTTTTTTAGTAAACTCCATGCGGCTTTCATGTGTCTTGCACTGAGAAGAGGCTTCCGTTGGGCTACTCTGCCATAAAGCCCCGACTGGTGGAGGGCTGCAGTGATGGTTGACTTTCTACAACTTTCTCCCATCTCCCGACTGCATCTCTGGAGCTCAGCCACAGTGATCTTTGGGTTCTTCTTTACCTCTCTCACCAAGGCTCTTCTCCCCCGATAGCTCAGTTTGGCCGGACGGCCAGCTCTAGGAAGGGTTCTGGTCGTCCCAAACGTCTTCCATTTAAGGATTATGGAGGCCACTGTGCTCTTAGGAACCTTAAGTGCAGCAGAAATGTTTTCTGTAACCTTGGCCAGATCTGTGCCTTGCCACAATTCTGTCTCTGAGCTCCTCAGGCAGTTCCTTTGACCTCATGATTCTCATTTGCTCTGACATGCACTGTGAGCTGTAAGGTCTTATATAGACAGGTGTGTGGCTTTCCTAATCAAGTCCAATCAGTATAATCAAACACAGCTGGACTCAAATGAAGGTGTAGAACCATCTCAAGGATGATCAGAAGAAATGGACAGCACCTGAGTTATATATATGAGTGTCACAGCAAAGGGTCTGAATACTTAGGAGCATGTGATATTTCAGTTTTTCTTTTTTAATAAATCTGCAAAAATGTCAACAATTCTGTGTTTTTCTGTCAATATGGGGGGGCTGTGTGTACAATATGGGGGGCTGTGTGTACAATATGGGGTGCTGTGTGTACAATATGGGGGGCTGTGTGTACAATATGGGGAGCTGTGTGTACAATATGGGGTGCTGTGTGTACAATATGGGGTGCTGTGTGTGCAATGTGGGGTGATGCGTGTACAATATGGGGAGCTGTGTGTACAATATGGGGGGCTATGTGTACAATATGAGGTGCTGTGTGTACAATATGGGGTGCTGTGTGTACAATATGGGGTGATGTGTGTACAATATGGGGGGCTGTGTGTACAATATGGGGTGCTGTGTGTACAATATGGGGTGCTGTGTGTACAATATGGGGTGCTGTGTGTACAATATGAGGTGCTGTGTGTACAATATGGGGTGCTGTGTGTACAATATGGGGGCTGTGTGTACAATATGGGGTGCTGTGTGTACAATACGGGGTGCTGTGTGTATAATATGGGGTGCTGTGTGTACAATATGGGGTGCTGTGTGTACAATACGGGGTGCTGTGTGTATAATATGGGGTGCTGTGTGTACAATATGGGGTGCTGTGTGTACAATATGGGGTGCTGTGTGTATAATATGGGGTGCTGTGTGTACAATATGGGGTGCTGTGTGTACAATATGGGGTGCTGTGTGTACAATATGGGGTGCTGTGTGTACAATATGGGGGGCTGTGTGTACAATATGGGGGGCTGTGTGTACAATATGGGGTGCTGTGTGTACAATATGGGGGGCTGTGTGTACAATATGGGGGGCTGTGTGTACAATATGGGGTGCTGTGTGTACAATATGGGGAGCTGTGTGTACAATATGGGGGGCTGTGTGTACAGTATGGGGGGCTGTGTGTACAATATGGGGTGCTGTGTGTACAATATGGGGTGCTGTGTGTACAATATGGGGTGCTGTGTGTACAATATGGGGTGCTGTGTGTACAATATGGGGGGCTGTGTGTACAATATGAGGTGCTGTGTGTACAATATGGAGTGCTGTGTGTACAATATGGGGTGCTGTGTGTACAATATGGGGTGCTGTGTGTATAATATGGGGTGCTGTGTGTACAATATGGGGTGCTGTGTGTACAATATGGGGTGCTGTGTGTACAATATGGGGTGATGTGTGTATAATATGGGGGGCTGTGTGTACAATATGGGGTGCTGTGTGTACAGTATGGGGGGCTGTGTGTACAATATGGGGTGCTGTGTGTACAGTATGGGGGGCTGTGTGTACAATATGGGGTGCTGTGTGTACAATATGGGGTGATGTGTGTATAATATGGGGGGCTGTGTGTACAATATGGGGTGCTGTGTGTACAATATGGGGGGCTGTGTGTACAGTATGGGGTGATGTGTGTACAATATGGGGTGCTGTGTGTACAGTATGGGGGGCTGTGTGTACAATATGGGGTGCTGTGTGTACAATATGGGGTGCTGTGTGTATAATATGGGGTGCTGTGTGTACATTAATGAGGAAAAAAATGAACTTAAATGATTTTAGCAAATGGCTGCAATATAACAAAGAGTGAAAAATGTAAGTGGGTCTGAATACTTTCTGTCCCCACTGTGTGTGTATATATATATATATATGCGATTCTGCACAGGACGGCCGCCCCGTATTAGTAAATCCGCTATAGGGCGGTCAAGAACTGGTTAACAGAAGTCGATGCAAGTCACAATGGAATCGCAAGAAGGGGATCGGTTTTAGTATTGGAACATTTTACATGAGTACTCGTGCAAAGGTTTAGTACTGGCACTGATATCGGTGCAACGCTAATGGAAAGCACACGTGATGTCATCACACCACATGACCTGCCCTGTTCTAAAACCAATATTCACAGAAGAGAAGATCAGACCTTATTATAAAGATCCAAAAAACCTCAAATCGGACAGTTTCTGAAAGATGGGGGCTCAATCTGCGACCCTCCAGCTGTTGCGGAACTACAAGTCCCATGAGGCATTGCAAGGCTGACAGTTACAAGCACGACTCCCTCAGGCAGAGGCATGATGGGACTTGTAGTTTTGCAACAGCTGGAGGGCCGCAGGCTAAGCGCCCCATAAACCTTATTAAAGCTGAAGTTTAATCTGCCTATATTTTGCCTTCTCTTGCTCCTCCCCTATATTTTGCCTTCTCTTGCTCCTCCCCTATATTTTGCCTTCTCTTGCTCCTCCCCTATATTTTGCCTTCTCTTGCTCCTCCCCTATATTTTGCCTTCTCTTGCTCCTCCCCTATATTTTGCCTTCTCTTGCTCCTCCCCTATATTTTGCCTTCTCTTGCTCCTCCCCTATATTTTGCCTTCTCTTGCTCCTCCCTCTCACTAACATGACAATGACAATTTTTACATAACACCTTTCCACCTTCATTATATACCTTATTTTAGACATAGCAATTAGTTATCATTGGGGTCTCTGTGCTTCTTTAGGCAGATCATGGCTGGTGGGAGGGGCTTGCAGGGGGCTGTACATAGCTTCCTAATAACAACACAGCCCCCCCCGACCTCCGTACTCCTATCAAGTACTGATGCCAGCAGTGGGAGGGGTTTTGCAAATGCTAAAATGCCTTGATGGGCGGGTGTCAGTTTGGAGGAGTGGGCGGTCCTAAGCAGGATGTATTTGTAAAGGTAACGCCCACATGTGACGCCAAGTCTCCATTGAGGAAGGGGCGGGGCCAGGGACAGTCAGGCTGAGGAGGAAAGGGCTAGTTGATGCCAGAAAATGAGGCAGGGCTCATCTGACTTGCTGATGCTTCTAATGCACATTACATAGGTGTGTGCAGCCTATTGCATCAGGGTGTGCACCCCAAAGCTCCAACACACATGCGCGCACGTGTGTTATTTATTTATTTATTTTACAATTTATATTTTTACCCATTGGGTGATATATAAGGTCTCTAAACAGACCTGATGTCTCACTTTTCAGACAGAGGAAGGGACTGAGGACAGAGATTTCCCAGTCCCTTTCTCTGCCGCCAAGCAGCAGAGGAAATCTGTGCAGCACAGGGCGATTAGGGTGTGCCCAGGCACATCTGCCACACCCTGTGCACACGCCTATGACACATTATGAGAAGCTCACAGTGGGCAGTGATATTAGAGGAAGCCATTTCAGTCCAGGGGGAGGAGCCGGTACACCTGTGCAAGACCTGAATGGGAGGAGCCGGTACACCTGTGCAAGACCTGAATGGGGGGAGCCGGTACACCTGTACAAGACTGAAGGGGAGGAGCCGGTACACCTGTACAAGACTGAAGGGGGGGAGCCGGTACACCTGTACAAGACTGAAGGGGGGGAGCCGGTACACCTGTACAAGACTGAAGGGGGGGAGCCGGTACACCTGTACAAGACTGAAGGGGGGGAGCTGGTACACCTGTGCAAGACTGAAGGGGGGGAGCCGGTACACCTGTACAAGACTGAAGGGGGGGAGCCGGTACACCTGTACAAGACTGAAGGGGGGGAGCCGGTACACCTGTACAAGACTGAAGGGGGGGAGCTGGTACACCTGTACAAGACTGAAGGGGAGGAGCCGGTACACCTGTACAAGACTGAAGGGGGGGAGCCGGTACACCTGTACAAGACTGAAGGGGGGGAGCCGGTACACCTGTACAAGACTGAAGGGGGGGAGCCGGTACACCTGTACAAGACTGAAGGGGGGGAGCCGGTACACCTGTACAAGACTGAAGGGGGGAAGCCGATACACCTGTACAAGACTGAAGGGGGGAAGCCGGTACACCTGTGCAAGACTGAAGGGAAGGCCGGAGATCGGATGAAAAGCATATTCCCGGCTTTAGTGGGGTTTTTTTTTCCAACTTACAAAATCAGCAATTTACTGCATAACAGACACATTTCTTACATTCCATGTATATCATTCTACAGAGACTCAGCTACTGATAGTTGGGATCAGTTTAGAAAACAAGCAATTAACTGCTCCCAATAGACACCAATGAGAAGGCAGCACAAGCAAGGAAAGGAAAGCAGACATTCAGATGGTTGCTATGGGCAACAGCTCTGTCTTTTCTTTCAAGTTCTTTGTTTTTAAAAAACAGCATGTCCGGTACTTACCTGTGTGTCCTGTTTGCCAAGGGAGAGGTCGAGCAATATAGGGCACTTGTCCAAATGCCTCTGATCCTGCTGGGCATTCATCGCCCTCTACAGGAAGAAAAGAAAAATACTGTATGAAAAGGTACAATTATATTATGATTTATTTAACCACTTCCCGCACAGCCTATTGTAATATGATGGCTGGGAGGGCCATTCTGGGTGGATGTCATACGACGTCCTACCAGAACGTGCCTTGTGCACCCCAAGGCGCGATCTGTCACCGGCTGTGTCCATCAGAGTCAGCCCATGACTGATCAGTGCTCCGGCCCACTGCCGGTACCATGTGATCACTGTGACTGATCACAGCAGATCATTTGACAATTGTACACAGTGGATGGCTTCCATACATGCCATTTATTGTGTACAATTGTGTTGTTAGCTGTGATTGGTCACAATGATCACATGATACAGACAGGGACAATCACAGCCCATCTGTACCATGTGATTAGCTCTGGCCAATCACAGTTAATCACAATAGTAAACACTGAATGAATCAGTTTCATTCAGTAAAAATGCTGACAGGCTCCCGCATTGAGCTGGGCGGGGGGGCGCGCGCCCTAGACAGCAACGTACAGGAATGTCGCTTTGCCTACAGCGGCCGCTCGTCTGCACTACATTGTGGGGGACAAGTGGATATAAATCAGTGATCCTTAGCTGTGATTTAGCGATTACATGCCCTGCTGGTACCGCCCCCCTGTAGTATCTTACCATCCGTTTCATCATCGTCATCCTCTTCTTCCTCTCGATGAAGCTGTTCCAGTGTTTGAGGCTCCACCCTCTTGGAAAGTTTGCCGTCTTTGCGTACGGATGGCGCCACCAGCCAGTCTGTGACACCGACCTCGACAATCTTTTCACACATCAGGGGAAGATTGCAGCACCGAATCCCCTCCAGGAGGTCAATAACCTGCGTGACGCTTACATGGACACAACGCAGAGCAGAAAATCAATCACAGGTGATATCATGCTGTTTTCAGACAATACAAAAGTAAGGCTTGTGTAGATAAAGCTGAACCCCCGGATTCCCTGACTTTTCACCTTCATCTCCCTTTCCCCATCCACAATAAAAAAAAAAACTTATTTTTTTCATGCTAAAGTTTTTAATGCAATCAATGTTTTTATTTTGTGTGATGTCATCAGCGCCAGAAGTAGGATCCAGACACATCTGACATGTTTCCTGGTGTGAAAGCAGAACTACATTTCCCATGATACTCCGAACACTCGGGGCAGCAGTGCTTCATCCAGCACTGGGGAAATAACAGCCTGAACTTGTTTTAGCACTACAGAGCACTGCTGAGTCCATGCTTCCTTCCCTTCAGCATGTGATGACATCACTGTACATTGGCTCCTCCCTACACGTTTCATCACAGAACGACTTTGTTGTGAGCGGTACCACAGCATTGAATTCCAATGATACCATGGGATTCATGGAAGTGGTACTTCTCCTGATGAAGTGGTCCTGTGAGGGAATGTGATGTAGATAATAATAGTAATCTGAAAATGTCTATTTTCTTATGTGCATACATACTTTTCTCCTTACTCATTATATAAGTATACAGATTTGCTCTGTTCCTATATTTTCTCAAGATGGCGATTACCCCCTGCATCCCACACACAGAAGAACGCGGAACTGGAGATAAGACCAGAGAGAGCCAAACCTCGTTATGAAAATTATGCATCTTCTTTTCTATCTTAACCAATGAGATGTACCTATTAGACTAACATAGCAATGACGTATTTGTGTGTATAAAACATTAACACCGCCTTGAATAAAACACAAGTGTAATGAGTTAGCAATTCTGAGCGTGTCTCAGAGTGTTTACTTTTATATGCATGCATATCTACACTTTTCAAATTAGAGACAGCAGCAGATAACCTTGAGCTCGATTGTAGCTCTTAAATCATTTCCATAACAGATGGTGCCGAAACCCGGGACCTCAGGCTACGGTCGAAGTTATACCGCGACAAGCATTCGGGCGTTAATTGAAAGATAACAGAGGGGGTCTTGCGCAGCCCTAACAGTACCGGTGAGTTGATTGATATTCTTACCACTGTACGACTCTCTTATCTTTCGGTTGACGGCTGGATTCTGTCGGTATGCTGAGACTGTCTTAGAGGCAGGTATTTCCTCGCCTGAGGTTGTTTAACGAACCTGCTGATGGGTTTCTGCTGACTGTATTTGTTCACTGTCTGCCATTCTTTGGGCTACGAATTTCAGCAGTCTAAGGGTGCTACATGTGTGAATGTATGTTCTCATCTCCAGACGAGCTGTCGGCCTCTGGCATGAGATAGTTTCCCTTGTAGCAAACGTTTATGGGACGGGTTACTCTAGGTTCAAGGAACCTTTGAGGGTTATCTCAGCTGCGGGCTTTGCAGTCTGAAAGCGTTACAGAGGACTCACCCCAAGAAGAGTTGTCGGCCTCTTGGTGTAGAGCTGTAGAAAAACGTCTATAAACGGGTTTATTTTGCAGGGTGGTATGCCTTTGCGGTTATCTTAGCCTGCTGAAGTTTTGCAGTTCGAAGAGTGGCAGGTGTACTGTCCTGTCGTGATTGTATTTGTGGTTTATTGTTTGCTATACATGAGAGGGGGTGGGGACTGGTGAAAGTCAGAGTAGGAGGCTACCCGAAAGATCTGTTGGGTCGCGGGCCGTTGCTCCTCACTACCCCTGACGTGTTTGTTCTTGTTCTGAGATTAACCGTACATTACAGGGTTATAGCAAACAGTAGCAACTTGGAGCGCAGTATGAGCCCCCACCGAAGGAATTTGCTGATAAGAACGCTGAGAAAAATATTAACTCCTTGGTTGTATGTATTCCCCTCTCAAGCCGTTAGCCGAGAAACAGAAAGTGATATTGTAATGAAAGTGATATTGTAAAGAAGGAGAGAAGAAGATGTTGAAATAGTTAAACAAAGTTGAAAGAAGTGACGAAAGTTATGTTGCAGAAGAAACAGGGAGAAAAATCCTGTGTGATAAAGAAAATTGGATAAAGGAAGTTAAGAAAGATGGCGATTGTATTATGTATGTATAGCTGATGATATGTTGGAACTTTAAACAAAGGAGGGGAGGGACAGCACTGCCCTCCGTCTAACAACCACTCCTTTCTCACCACCCAAGCACAACCCACTGTGACAACTCAGCCCGGCGGCCATCTTAGTGCACCCATGCCTTCACTTTCTACCCAGTCCAGTGCACTTCCTGCCGGCGGCCATCTTGGTACACCCAGTAAGCTTAAACAGCCTGTACCCAGCCCTCCCTGTTTTAGACCAAGATGGTTCATACCACACACCTGTCTTCCCCAATACGGGAGCATCACATTCCCAGGCCGGATATGTTAATGATGAAGAAGCATCTGAGTGGGAAGCCCGACAGCAGGCAGCAAGGCCACCCACTGATTTAACCCCCAATCCGGCTCCAGACTCTCAGTTCCGAGAGGATATCAGAAAAGGCCTGATGGTGGCCCGCCCTGAATACTATTCAATGAAAATGTCTGATTTATTGTTGGTGGCCAGAGGTATAGAAAATCAAAAAGGTAAAAAACCAACGCCCCTCATGGTAACCCATGATGAAGATCCCGCCTACACTCGTCCACCACCACTGCCCAATACCAGGGTAAGGATCACCTGTTACAACTGTGGGAAACGGGGTCACATAAGGAAAGAATGCAGAGCCCCAAGATGTCCCAGACGAAAAACCTACCACTTTCCTCATTGACAGAGGTGCAGCCAAAAGTGTGTTGAGAGCGGTGAACCTGCCTAATAATTCTTTCCTTTCCACTTCCTGATTTGCTTGCCAGATTTGTGGTGTCCTCTACATGTCCCTTGAATCTACTAGGAGCTGATGTGTTGTCCAGACTACAGGCCTCAATCAGGACACGCCTGAAGGGGGGTGAAGTTACATACTCCCCTATCTTTAGAAGACTCATCTGCTTTGTGTTCTCTGCCTCTCCTGATGACACTTAATGAAGAAAAAAACTTCAAGTTCAATACTGCAGGAAGTACTTGACAGAATCCCTGCGTGCCTATGGTCCACAGGACCGGAAGACAACGGTCACTTAAAGGTGCCACCAGTTTCAGTCAAGCTAAAAGAGGGCGCTTCATTGCCCCGGAAACCACAATAACCCCAAAAAGAGAATCCTAAAAAGAGAACCAGGTACCTACTGTGGATGCCTTTGACTGCAAAATGCCTCACAGAGGTGGACCTTACAAACGTTTTCTTCAGTGTCCACCCTCACCCCTCCTGCTGGTACCTTTTCGCATTCATCCACGGAAAGAAATGGCAATATACCTAAACAGTTGTGCCACAAGGGGCACAGAACTTTCCAAGCCAGTTTGCAAAAGCTATGGCTATCATCCTTGACACATGACAAGAGGAACACCCGGAAGTGATTCTCTTCCAACATGTTGATGACCTTCTCCTTTGTGTAGCTGACTTACCCCCTGTTGAAGTCACCTCAGAAAGCCTGTTGTGCTATCTTGCCAACCAGGGCTGCAAAGTCTCAAAGCCCAAATTGCAGTGGTGCTCAACACCTGTCATTTTCCTTGGACACTGTTTGTCCCATGGGACACGACACCCCACTGCCACAAGGTCAGAAATCCCTTCATGCCTTCCTTGGACTAATTTCCTAGTGCAGAGCATGGATTCCAGAAGCCTTCCTACTGATGCTCTGCAATCAGACCCTTCCAGATGTCTTCTGAAGAAATATCTAAGTTTGAGGCCCTCAAGTGTGCCATCTCAGGCGCTAGGGCTCCCAGCCTACGGCAAAACGCTCAAGCTCTTTGTATCCGAACGCATGGGACATGCTGCAGGTGTACTCACCCAATCACATGGCATCAGCCTACGCCCCATAGGATATTATTCCTGTCTGCTGGATGCGGTAGCAAGAGGAGGCCTATTGTGTCTGCGAGCTGGATTTGCTACACAAGCCTTGCTTGACAAAACTTTGAACTTGGTCCTCGGACACTGCCTCGTTCTGCTTGTTCCCCATGACGTTGTTGCCATATTCAACCAAGATCCAGCCGAAACACTTGTCCACTACCAGACACTTGAGACTCCTGTGTTCCCTCCTACTAGACAGCATTACTCTATTAAGTTGTCAAGCACTGAACCCTACCACCCTTCTTCCACTTCTCGAGGGGGGAAAGGAGGAGGAGGAGTAGAGTCTTGACTTGTCACCCCCGTGACCGCACAGGACACGCGGTCACCACTGAAAATACTGTACTACAAGCTGAAGCCTTACCACCGGTGATGTCTGCACAGGAGGCAGAGCTGTAAGCACTTACTACAGCACGTAAATGGGCAGAGGGAAAAAGAGCCAACATTCATATGGACTCAAGATATGCTTTCAACATTGCCCATGATTATGGTGTTATCTAGAACAGAGGATTCCTGATGGCTGCAGGAACACCTGTGAAAACTTGATTGATGCCTTGCTTCTCACAACCCAAGTGACTATTCTGAGTAAAAGCACACGACAAAATGAACTCAAAGGAAGCTTAAGGCAATCATCTAGCCAATTCAGCTGCCAAACAGACAGCTGGTGGTCCACGGGAAGTGGACAGCAGGGTGGTAGAAGAAGACCACCCCGTGCTTACCTTACAGACTTTCCCAGTGGACAGAGTTTATCTAAAAGAACTACAGGAAACAACAAGTGCGGATAAGAAGGAAAGCTGGAAATGGAGAGGAGCAACTCTCAGAAATGGACTATTCGAGTGCAACAAGAAGCCTTGTCTACCCAGGAGTATGTACCCAGCCGTGGTGCAATGGGCACATGGAGCTGCCCACTTGACAAAGACTTTTATGAACTCTCTTATCAACAAGTGTTGCACTAAGAGTTACTCCACTGACCGACAGCTTCTGCAGATCATGCATTATCTGCACCAAATGTAACCCAGGATGCACAGAAGAAGCACCTGGCAAAAGCCCTATACCCCATTCCAGAGGATGCAAATTGATCATTCTCAAGTGCCAAGAAGTGGCAGATTCGAATACGCCCTAGTGGAAGTGGTCATGACTGTCAGGACCACAGCTAAGAAACTACTGAGTGAGATAGTATGTAGATTTGGGGTCCCAGAGGTGATATTGAGAGATCAGGGACCAGCCTTAACAACAACCCTTACTAAAGAGATTTGGGCAGCACTGGGGGTTCAGTTGGCACTACACACCCCATACCACCCTCAAAGTAGCGGGAAGGTAGAAAGGATGAATGGGACACTAAAAACAGGATGTTAAAGATGGCCCAATAGACTAACATGAGTTGGCCCATTGCCCTGTTCAGTGTCAGACACACCCCCGGGGGAAACATGCCCTATCCCCTTATGAAATTTTGTTTGGTTCAGCTCCCAGACTTGGTTGTTACTTTCTACAACAGTTACAGTTACAGTCTGATGTGTTGACTAATTATTTAACCACATTATCACGAGAATTAACCTGAATGCATGTCCAGGTGTTTTCTTCCATTCCAGATCCTGAATTAGATACAGGAACACACCAACTACTGTCTGGAGATCCTTGAACCAAGATATGATGGTCCATTCCAAGTTTTGCTGACCACAGCCACCTCAGTCAAGTTGGCCAGGAAGAACACCTGAATGCACGCTTATCACTGCAGGAGAACGTGTTTTCGGGTGCTGCATATCTTTTTTCTGTTTGATCTAGGGGGGAGGGGCCCAGGAGGTGGCCATCACAAAAATGGTAACATAATTACGTTTTGGTGTAACTCGTCAGGTACACATGTGACCATCTTTACCTTAGATTACTGTGACATAGTACCTTGTCCGTTTGACCCTTCATGGTGATGCCATTGGTACAGTGATATCCCTGACGGTAAGGACATATATGTATGCCACACAGACAGTTACTGGGGACAGAGTTGTGGTTTCTGTGGGGGCCAGTGGGTTGGAACACAGGGCCAGACTGGGCGACCACAGAGTGCATTAGACAAAAAAAGATGAAAATAGAAAGCCCCATATCCTAACCAAAGATACCCCTGATACATACACTGACCCAGCACACAGTCAGAGGAGGAAGCGAGCAGCTCTCTCCGGAAGCTTTGACCCTCATGTATACATACATGTCATAGGGGTTACAAGGGGGGTCCCTGATGAGTTTAAAGCCAGGGATCAGGTAAAAGCTGGTTTTGAGTCTTTGATCCCCATAACAACTGTCAGCAAGAATGTAGATTGGATTAACTACATGTCATGGTTATGCAATAGAGTTTGTCGATCAGCATACCTGTCTCCATGTGTTCATCTCTAGAGACCAGCTGACCCTCACCTGACTGCTTTGTAACCTCCCCTCTAAGCATGGCCCCACCCCAGGCCCTATCAGGGAACCCTATATTAACCTGTGCACTGCAAGCCAGCAGTGCTGATCAACCATTGTGTGTTAGCCTCTGTGTGTACTTGCTATGTTTCCTACATCTGATTTCTGTTACCGACTTTGGCCTGTTCCCGGCCATCCCTGTTTGCCTGTGACCCTGATGTTCCAGCCAGCTCCCTCCTTCCTCATCTCCTGTAGTCTACCGTGAGCGTGAGCTGTGAGACCCTGGGGACCGCGACCTGGAGCCAGACTGCAGCGCAGTCCATCCTCACCACTAGAGGCTCTGGTGAACACCTGCTGGCTCTTAGACTCCGCGCCCTGGGGAATCTATGCTCTAGCTCCCAGTGGGATCTGTGTCAGTGATCCAGTAGACCTGATTCCTGAACCTCCCAGGGTACAATCCGCAGCAGTCAGCCATAGGGTCCACTACCTTGCGGTGCATTCCTGATCCCAACGGTGTGCATCTGTCATCCAGCCTCTAGGTGACCTGACACTACACATATTATAACCAACAGAGATTCGTAAATTACACTAAAGATGCCCTCCAGGGAATTGCTGACCAGTTAGCCCCCACTTCCTACATGACATTCCAGGACCTGATGGCCTTAGACATGGTGCTATCTGGGAAAGGAGGTGTTTTGTAAAATCATAGGAAAAAACGGGAACCTGTTGTACATACATTCCTGATAATATTGGCCCAAATGGTAAGGTTACTTTAGCTATAAAGAAATTAGAAGATCTGTCACTAGAGTTGAAGAAGAACTCAGGTATCACAGACCCATGGGATCAATATTTTAGCTGGATGAGTGGGTGGCAGAAGGTGCTCGCCCAGATACGGGTAACGGTATTAATAATCCTGGTCCTTTTAGCCCTGATTATATGCTGTATTCTACCTTTTGTAAAAAGTTAATGAACAAGGCTGTAGACAATAGCACACCTACATTTCTCCACCAAGAAGAAGAGGACCTCCTTATGATGGAAGATGACAATTCACTCCCCTACAGTCACTCCCTGTCCATAACCTCACAATCCTATAGGGTTTTAGGGATAGATAGCACCTGACTGCACCTCTCCAGCTGTATCGAGGAGGGAAGTGAACAGTTGCTGCCCAATTCTATATACAGCCTAAAAGAGTTGCTGAGGAGAAGGGCCAGGCTAAAAAGTAGGACCTTTAGTATTAGGGACAGAAAAGAGAAAATAGTCATTTTAGGGGGGATTGTGAAGGAATGTGATGTAGATAATAATAGTAATCTGAAAATGTCTATTTTCTTATGTGCATACATACTTTTCTCCTTACTCATTATATAAGTATACAGATTTGCTCTGTTCCTATATTTTCTCAAGATGGCGTGTACCCCCTGCATCCCACACACAGAAGAACGCGGAACTGGAGATAAGAACAAAGAGAGCCAAACCTCGTTATGAAAATTATGCATCTTCTTTTCTATCTTAACCAATGAGATGTACCTATTAGACTAACATAGCAATGACGTATTTGTGTGTATAAAACATTAACACCGCCTTGAATAAAGCAGAAGTGGAATGAGTTAGCAATTCTGAGCGTGTCTCAGAGTGTTTACTTTTATATGCATGCATATCTACACTTTTCAAATTAGAGACAGCAGCAGATAACCTTGAGCTCGATTGTAGCTCTTAAATCATTTCCATAACAGTCCATGCTTCCATCCCTTCGGCATGTGATGACATAACTGTACATTGGCTCCACCCTACACGTTTCGTCTCAGAACAACTTTTTGGGAAGTGGTACCACATCAGGCTTGGTTCACACCTATGCGAACAGGTTTCCCCGCATCCAATTCGCATGACAGGAGATTGTGACCGACTCTCTATGGAGCCAGTTCACATATCTCCGTTGCGGAAGTGGATCGGCTTGCACAGGAACGCTGTGCGTCTTTGGCTCCGTTTCAGGGCCGAAAAGGAATTCGCCCCCCCCGATTTGTCTCCGAAAATGGAGAACAGGGACGCACCGGACCCCTGCTGTGAGCCACGTCCGTCGGAGGTGTGAACCCAGCCTGAGTGAATTCCCATGGTGCTGCTCACACCATGGGAATTCTTGAGACTGTTCCTAATGAAGTAGTTAGCCCCACCCTACATATTTAGTCTCAGAACGACTTCTTTGGGAACGGTATCACATCAGTGAATTCCCATGGTGCAGCCCCTGACGTTTTGAGACGAAACATGTAACAGTGATGTCATCACATGCTGAAGGGAAGGATGAGTGGACTTCCAAAACACTCAGCTTGAACTTGTATTAGGGAGGGCGCACCACTCACTCTTGACCACTGCTGAGTCCGTGCGTCCTTCCCTTCATCATATGATGACATCACTGTACATTAGATCCTCCCTACATGTTTCAAAACAGAACGACTGCCACATCAGTGAATTTTCCCATGCTACCATGGGGATTCAGGGATGTGGTACTGCTCCCGACGATGTTAGCTCTGCCCTACGTTTAGTCACAAAATTACTTTGCCAGGAGTGGTACCACGTCAGTGAATTTTCATTATTATGGGAATTCACTAACGTGGAACCGTTACCAATGAAGTCGTTCTGGTATGAAATGTGTAGGGCGGAGCTAACGCACTGTGACATCATCCTATGCTGAAGCAAAGAACGCAGTGAGTTAGCAGTGCTCCAAAGTGAGTGGGGTGTCCTCCCTAATACAAGTCCAATCAGAAATCACTTCCTCAGTGCTGGATGAAGCACTCCATGCTATGCCTCTCCTCCTTGCCTGATTCATTCATGAAGATCGAGGATACCAGATGATGGACTGAGGTACAAGTACATCCTGACCAGCCTATTCAATTAACCAATCCAGGGCTCAACAAATCCCATGCGCCAGGTCGCTATGGCAGCAAGAAATTGCAACCTGGCACCTGAGCTTCCGTCCCAATGCTTGCACACACCCTGCGCACGCGCCCCCCCCGCTACGTATTTCTGGGGGCCAAGGACTGACATAGCTGGTGGCACTGGGAAGAGGGGAGGGAGGAGAGTGGACACACATCTGTTCTTCTCCCCTTCTTGTTGTTGACCTGGAAGTGATGATTATGACGTCACTTCCGGGTCCCCATTCATAGTTTCCCCAGCCATCAAGGCTAGGTAAAAATGTAACACAGTGTGATGTGCATTACATTACATTCAGTGGAGCACAGGGGAAACATTGGGGGTCTTTTAGACCCTGAATGTCTCATTAAAGAGAACCTGTCACCTAAAAAATCATCACATAGGGGACTTTTTGTCTCCTATGTGATAAAAAAAAGGAGTAGAAAAAAAAGAAGAAGCACTGGAGGGCGGCGGGAGGAGGGGGGGAGAGACTGAAGAAGCACTGGAGGGAGGTGGAAGGAGGGGGGGAGAGACTGAAGAAGCACTGGAGGGCGGCGGGAGGAGGGGGGGAGAGACTGAAGAAGCACTGAAGGGCGGCGGGAGGAGGGGGGGAGAGACTGAAGAAGCACTGGAGGGCGGCGGGAGGTGGGGGGAGAGACTGAAGAAGCACTGGAGGGCGGCGGGAGGAGGAGGGGAGAGACTGAAGAAGCACTGGAGGGCGGCGGGAGGAGGGGGGGAGAGACTGAAGAAGCACTGGAGGGCGGTGGGAGGAGGGGGGAGAGACTGAAGAAGCACTGGAGGGCGGTGGGAGGAGGGGGGGGAGACTGAAGAAGCACTGGAGGGCGGTGGGAGGAGGGGGGGAGAGACTGAAGAAGCACTGGAGGGCGGTGGGAGGAGGGGGGAGAGACTGAAGAAGCACTGGAGGGCGGTGGGAGGAGGGGGGGAGAGACTGAAGAAGCACTGGAGGGCGGCGGGAGGAGGGGGGAGAGACTGAAGAAGCACTGGAGGGCGGTGGGAGGAGGGGGGGAGAGACTGAAGAAGCACTGGAGGGCGGCGGGAGGAGGGGGGGACGTCCCTCCCACTGCCTGTAAAAACAATAAAGTGACTAAACAGCTACTAAAATGGCTTTTACATTGCAGGGAATCGCCAGCTGAAAAAAATGCCTGCAGCTGCACCCATCATCCAGATATCTCCACTCAAAGTAAATGATGTCATATGACGTCACCCCGGGGGGGAGGGGTTAAACATGTGTGCAAATAACACAAAAACCTCTCTGGCATAGAACAGGTCACCAAACTGTCTACCCATCGAATGGCCGATGTGTGATAACCAATCACAGGAGCAGCACCACCGCAGCTGCAAAATCAAACATAGGCTGAGATGACGCCTCCTTGGCGGAAAAGGATAGGAGGGTTTAGTTCCACTTTCAGTGAACATTTTATTGCGCCCTGAAGAAGCACTTCAGTGACCGTCACTGAAATAAACATGGACAATAATGTGCTCCATGCAAAGAAGATAAAACTCCCCTCTCCGGATGTCCGTGTCGCTGAGCCGTCAGGTTCCTAGTGCTCGGTGTGTCGATCCACCAGCCGTTACGCCACCCCTTGTGTCCTATAGTGACGTAATGTCCAGCGGGAGGAGCACCGGGGGTGGCTAGAAATCCGACACTCCTGGAAGTGTCGGATTCTGAAGATTCTTCCTCTGTCTGTTTTTCTTTATAGGAGAAAGAAATTCTGATATACAAGATTGCAAAAGTGTGCCACATCCCATTAAAAATAGAAAGAAAGAGAACCCCTAGGGGTGGGATTTTTTTTAGGCACTACCAACAAACAATGAATTAAGAATAATAATATATTATTATCATTAATATTAATACATTTTAATGAATTAAGAATAATCATTTTGTAGAAAAACACATTGAATATTAAAAAAAAAGTCATGAACATTGAAAAATCAAGATATGCGGACTGATGATGCAAAGATCCTATACCCAACGCGTTTCGGAGATGAATGTTGTCTCCTTCATAAAGGGGTTAACAGGAAATATATAATATCTTATTCAATTGCACATCCATATTCATTTTAAAAGAGAGACATTGTCACGTGGAGTCATCCGACCATCCTGCCCACATTATCACAGCTTGAAGTAAATCTCTGTGAAGGAAGTATCTCCAGCCCAGAGCGTATAAACAAAAAATATATATATATGGACTATGCCCCAAATCAATAGAAAGGGGCTTGTTCCCAATTGTGGCAAGGCCACAGGGTCAACAGGCGGACCATGGTCAACAGGCGGACCATGGTCAACAGGCAGACCATGGACAACAGGCGGACCATGGACAACAGGCGGACCATGGTCAACAGGCGGTCCATGGACAACAGGCGGACCATGGACAACAGGCGGACCATTGTCAACAGGCGGACCATGGTCAACAGGCAGACGTATCCAGACATGCTGATGGGAGATTGAACACATTCACATCCTTCAATGATTGGATCACTTTACAGCATCTTCTGATCCTTCTGTCCTTCCAAGCCCAGCTGCCGGTGTTTGATGTGACCTCACATTTTAAGATTCCCGTTTTGTAGGCCCCAGTACACGTGGCCTCGGCACAGTTAGGAACAAGCCCCTCTCTATTGATTTGGGGAATATATATATATATATATATATATATATATATAGGGACTATTTTTTCATCATACGCTCTGGGCTGGAGATACTTCCTGCACAGAAAGATTTACTTCAAGCAGTGATAATGTGGGCGGGATGGTCGGATGACTCCATGTGACAGTGTCTCTCTTTTAAAATGAATATGGACGACCTCATGTATGTGCAATTGAATAAGATATTATATATTTCCTGTTAACCCCTGATGAAGGAGACAACATTCATCTCCGAAACGCGTTGGGTGTAGGATCTTTGCATCATCAATTTGCATATCTTGATTTTTTCAATGTTCATGACTTTGTTTAATATTCAATGTATTTTCCTACAAAATTATTAAAATTATTATTCTGAATTCATTGTTTATAGTAGTGCCTAAACAAAAACCCATCCCCTAGGGGTTCTCTTTCTTTCTTTATGGGAGAGATCAGAGGTGCTGACGGCAGCAGGAGAGGTGAGCGCGGTCTTCTTTGCAGGGAGGACTTTTACATTTTTTTACATATGTATCGCCCTTGCTGGCCTCCTAAAAAAAATGCTTCTCGCCTGGCTATCTATCTCCAATGTATTCTACAAGCAGTGAGTGAAATCAGAACTCCTTATTCATACATTCTCTAGGCTGATGACTTAGGCCCTTTTCACACAGGCCTTTATCAGGTGATCCGATCGGACCCTCCATTCACCCCTATGGAGCGGAGGATGTCAGCAGTGACATGTCCGGTGACTCCCGCCGCTATCCGATCCTGTCCACCAAATCTAGACGGAGGGCGGTCCTATTTCCATCTGTCTGGCGGATCAGATATGATCGGGTGAAAAGGGACAGGCGGTGCATTTTCATCTCCCTATAGAGGAGAGCGGGGCTGGGTCCGTCTCCGCTCTGCACAGTGAGCGGAGACTGACCTGTCATCCACCTGCTTAGTGGGGATCAGCGGAGCGACCCCTCCCCCCCTCACTGAGCAAGCAGAGTCCACCAAATGGAGGCGCCTGTGTGAACGGGGCCTTAGAAAGCATTTAAGCCAAAAGGATGAGTCTAACATGAGCAACAAAGACGGGCTGATCAATAAGATGTTATGTTTGCATGTTTCAGACATAACAGGAAACCTTCATGGACTTACTTAGCGATGTACGCGGCACACACGGCTCCCGGCTTGAGGTTCCTTGTTATTACTGGAAGAGCCACTTGTGGGTTCAACATGTCCAGTGCAGCCTACAGAAAGGAGAAGGAATAGAGCACCTTATGGAAGCCACTAATCATCAATATTAAATATCATCAATATAAAAGAATTCAGCCTGCCTCCAGAAGACGTCATTTCTGACGAAACCTGTAGGGAATGGTTACGACGTGACGTCATCATGTACACCTGTCAGCCGAAGCTTGCTATATGCGTTGTTGCTGTGCCCATTCACATATATATTTTTATAAACTGGTGTGTCCAAGTCGTGTTTAATAAATTAAATTTTTACATACTTCACTATGGACATGCATCATTTTTATTTTTTGGCAAGCATCTAATGCTGGTGGAGAGATCCGGATTGGAGGATGCACCTTAAGCCTGGAAAACCGTGTACAGTAATACCTCGGATTGTGCGTTAAGTGGTTTACGAGCGTTTTGCAATACGGGCTATTTTTTTTTTTTTTTAAATCCTGACTCGGTTTGCGAGCGTCGTCTCGCAGGATTCAAGCCAATGGGGTGTGCAGTACCGCATTTGGCCAGAAGTGCGGGGGCGCTGGTGACACTCGGAGCCGCTCGGATGCACTCGGGAGCTGCTCTGAGACACTCATAAACACTCCGTTCCAGAGTGTCTGCGAGCCTCTTCGAGTGCATCAGAGTGGCTCCGAGCAGTCTCCAAATGTGTTTCTGAGTGTCTACGGTGCCCCCACCTCTGGCCACATGCGGTACTGCATACAATAGAAGTCACTGTGGAACTAATTATCTGAGTTTCCATTGACTTCTATGGGGAAACTCGCTTTGATATATGAGTGCTTTAGATTACAAGCATTCTTCTGGAACAAATTCTGCTCGTAATCCGAGGTATTACTGTAATATGGTATAAATCTATCTGACCATTTATAATGTAATGATCCACACTGTCCGGTAAGAGGCTCCTCTAAACAGTGACACCTGGTGGTGGATGCACGCTTTTTTTCCCCAACAGGAAATAGGAGTGCGGGGACACTTCTAACAACATATCGATTGTCACATAAGCCGCCATCGATCACGGATTGTGTATTGGAATTTTTCACTTTATATGGCTTTGTGCTGATTTAGCTTGTGATTCCACACTATCAATCACAGACTATTCGTATACTAAGTGCTTGCTGACCGCTTCACATAGGAGTACGGCGGCAGAGCGGCCCTCCTATGCTGGAATATGTATATCTAACACGTGATCCAGCACTTCCGGGTGGGGGGGTGCACATAGGCGCGCTGGGTGGAGTGCCCGCGCTCCGTCAAAAAGAGCCAACTCGTCAAAATCTCCAATGACGTCACTTCCGGTGACTCTCCAGCCGCACTAATTGCAGAATATCGACGACTTGGCTGTCTTGAAAGAACGCCGTCAGCATATACAGTACGGTAGACGATATAATGAGCGGACATCGTTACTCTGCCCGATGGTAACCAACAAACATGGCCGCCTCCAAGGCGGCGACAACTTATTTTTTGTTGTTTAGCTGCCGTTCTGTCAAAACAGCCAACTCGTTGTGTATTGTACCGTATATGATGCCGGTCTGTGAAAAGAGACAAGTCACCGAAATCTGCCAATAACCGCTGCTGGAGAGTCACCGGGAGTGACGCCATTGGAGATCGTGACCAGTTGTCTTTTTTTGACAGAACATCGGCTGTGCTGCGATTGGTCACACAGCACAAGCATGCCACGCCCCCCGATCACCATCAGGGGTTTTTTTGCGCTTTAATTGAAAAAGATCGACAATTTTGAGAAAACAAACAGTATTTTTTACTTTTTGCTATTAAAATATATCCAATAAAAAATTGTAAAAAATTTAATTTCTTCATAAATTCAGGGCAATATGTATTTGGTAAAAGAATCCCAATAGGTGTATATTGATTGGTTTACACAAATGTTATACCGTCTACAAACTATGGGATATATACTGGAATTAAAAAAATATATATATACGTAATGGCAGCGATCAGCAACTTCTAGCAGTACTGCAATAATGCTGCGACCATCTGACACTAACTGATACTTTTGACACTTTGTGGGAACCAGAGACACGAATATAGTTACATAGTAGGTGAGGTTGAAAAAAGACACAAGTCCATCAAGTCCAACCTATGTGTGAGATTATATGTTAGTATTACATTGTATATCCCTGTATATTGCGGTCATTCAGGTGATTATCTAATAGTTTCTTGAAGCTATCAATGCTCCCCGCTGAGACCACCGCCTGTGGAAGGGAATTCCACATCCTTGCCGCTCTTACAGTAAAGAACCCTCTACGTAGTTTACTGTTAAACCTCTTTTCTTCTAATTTTAGTGAATGGTCACGAGTCTTGTTAAATTCCCTTCCCTTCTCCCTATTATGAGGTCACCAGTCCGGTATTTGTATATTGTGGGGTCACCAGTCCGGTATTTATATATTGTGGGGTCACCAGTCCGGTATTTGTATATTGTGGGGTCACCAGACCGGTATTTATATATTGTGGGGTCACCAGTCCGGTATTTATATATTGTGGGGTCACCAGTCCGGTATTTGTATATTGTGGGGTCACCAGTCCGGTATTTATATATTGGGGGGTCCCCTTATGGTCCATGTAGAATCCAGACACACCACGTCTACGGGCCTTCCTTTATCTAGATGGCAACTCACCTCCTCATAGAAGGTTCATAGATTGGTTTGCCAAGAACGATTCTTCATGAATCCATGCTGATTACTGCTAATGATATCATTCTTATTACTAAAATCTTGTATATAGTCCCTTATCATCCCCTCCAAGAGTTTACATACTATTGATGTTAGGCTAACTGGTCTGCAATTCCCAGGGATGTTTTTTGGGCTCTTTTTAAATATTGGTGCTACATTGGCTTTTCTCCAATCAGCTGGTACCATTCCAGTCAATAGACTGTCTGTAAAAATTAGGAACAACGGTCTTGCAATTACTTGACTGAGTTCTCTAAGGACCCTCGGGTGCAAGCCATCTGGTCCCGGTGATTTATTAATGTTAAGTTTTTCAAGTCTAATTCTAATTCTGTCCTCTGTTAACCATGGAGGTGATTCCTGCACTGTCACTGTACTAATGACACTGGCTGGGAAGGGGTTAAATATCCAGGGGCGATCAAATGGTTAAATATGTGCCTAGCCAGTGTTTATGTGTACTGTGTGAGGGGCTTTCACTAAAGGATGCTCTGTGTTGTTCTGTGCTCTGCCGCAGTAATTCTGCGGTCAGCAAGTGACTATAAAAACAAACGGCTGATGGAAGTGTATGGGAAGGGAAGTGTAAGCGAAGGGAATGTGATACTCACGGCATCGAAGGCCACAGATCTAATGTCAGGGAGGGCGTCGGTGACGCTCTTGTTGATAAAACGCACGTTATCCGGCCACGTCCGACCGCTGCGAATCTGCCACGCCTTCCTCCAATTGGAAAAGTTCCTCTTTGCGACTTCATGGTGGTCGGCACGCACTTCGAAGCTGTACACGGCGCCGTCTGAGCCCACTGGGGGGCGTCACAGAGAGCAGATACATAAGAGAAGAGAGACCCCGAGATCATTATCTGCGCTTCCCAGACAGAGGAGAGCAAAGTGAAGGGGGGTGAGATCTACAACGGGGGATGGGCAAAATCCACACACAGAAAGGTAATGAGATCCCTAACAACTCCCCTGCCAGGACTGTTTTTGCACACACATTAACCCCTTCAATACCGGGCACTTTACCCCCCTTCCTGCCCAGGCCAATTTTCAGCTTTCAGCGCTCTCACACTTTGAATGACAATTACGCGGTCATGTGACACTATACACATAGGAGGTTTTTATCATTTTTTTCACACAAATAGAGATTTCTTTTGGTGATATTTAATCACCTCGGGGGCGTTTTATTTTTTGCTAAACAAACAAGAGAAGACTGAAAATGTTGAAAAAAACAACTTTTTTTTTTAGTTTCTGTTATAAAATTTAGCAAATAAGTAATATTTCTCATTCACTGATGGGCACTGATGAGGCTGCACTGATAAGTCGACACTGATGAGGCTGCACTGAGGGGAACTGATAAGGCGACACTGATGAGGCTGCACTGGAGGGAACTGATGAGGCTGCACTGAGGGGAACTGATAAGGCGACACTGATGAGGCTGCCCTGAGGGGAACTGATGAGGCGGTACTGATAGGAGGCACTGATGGGCACTAATAGGTGGCACTCACAGGCACTGTTGGGCCTGCACTGATGAACAATGCCCTGATTACCTGTGTACATGTCCCTTGTCACACTTGCCTGTTACCGGCTCTGTTTTCCTCACACTGACAGCACATGAGGAAAGGAATGCTGATAACCTGCAAGTGTGTTTACATTGTGATTAGCTGTGATTGGATACAGCTAATCACATGGTAAAGAGCTTCTGTGATTGGCCCTTTACCAAGATCTCTGTCCAAGGCGCACATCGATCACAGATCCTTCCACCAGGGGGCAAGCGGGAGGCTCGTTCTCAAGAAGATGTCAATAGACGCCCCCCCCAGAAATGTGCAACCGCGCAGTAGCCGTCAGTCGACTATAGCGCAGTCAGCAAGGGGTTAAAATGCACACTTTATGTCTTAGTCCGGAGGGTTCAATATTGAGTTGGCTCCTCCCTTTGCAGCTATAACAGCTTCAACTCTTCTGGGAAGGCCGTCCACAAGGTTTAGGAGGGTGTCTATGGAAATGTTTGACCATTCTTACAGAAGAGCATTTGGGAGGTCAGGTACTGATGTTGGATGAGAAGGCCTGGCTCACAGTCTCCGCTCTAATTCATCCCAAAGGTGTTCTATGGGGTTGAGGTCAGGACTCTGTGCAGGACAGTCAAGTTCCTCCACCCCAAACTCGCTCATCCATGTCTTTATGGACCTTGCTTTGTGCACTGGTCCAAATCATTTGGTGGAGGGGGGATTGTGGTGTAGGGGGGTGTTTATGGTGTGGGGTGGAGGGGGGATTATGGTGTGGGGGTGGAGGGGGGATTATGGTGTGGGGGTGGAGGGGGGATTATGGTGTAGGGGGGTGTTTATGGTGTGGGGTGGAGGGGGGGTTATGGTGTGGGGTGGAGGGGGGATTATGGTGTGGGGGTGGAGGGGGGATTATGGTGTGGGGTGGAGGGGGGATTATGGTGTGGGGGGGTGTTTATGGTGTGGGGGGGGTGTTTATGGTGTGGGGTGGAGGGGGGGTTATGGTGTGGGGTGGAGGGGGGATTATGGTGTGGGGTGGAGG